>JAODKL010000135.1:11664379-11677714 GCA_026780765.1 Petrocephalus schoutedeni
GGGGGCCCCCCACCCCCCCCCCCCCCCCCGACATGGGGAAATTCATCATCATTATTTTAGCATGAAATTTAAATTAATAATATCTACAGAGAATTTAATAAACACAAAGACCTTTATTTTCACTTTTGTGAAAAACAGAATACACGAACAAAGCAAATTCACTGTTAAAATTTACTATGTAATAGGTCACCCTGGAGGGAGGGGGCAGGGGGGCCTCCAGGCTGGGGGCTCAAGGCAATTGGCTGTCCTGTTGCCACGCCTCTCATGATAAATATGGCACAGGTCAAATGAATATTGTAATAACCCTCATCACTCCCAAGGATACGTAACCGGACATACAGACCGAGAGTCAGTGGTGGGGGCGGGGTCTCACCGAGCACACGAGCCACGAGGCAGAGGATAATGGTGACCGTGACGAAGGTCCAGTTCCACGAGTGGAGGCCGGCCACCGTGGAGAGGCCGAGGAAGATGAAGATGAGCGTTTCGCTGACGCTGCTCCACATCTTTAGGAAGTACTTGGTGGTGGTATGTGACTTGTGGGAGATGTTAGCCTCCACGTAGGGGCGCATGACAGCACCACAGGCGATCAGCCTGGAGAGTGAAGTCGGCACGGGGACGAGGGGAACAAAACAGAGCCTTTGACAGGGAGCCTCCTTCATAACTGTGCGGGCTCAACCGGAATACGGCAAGCAGAAGCTTCAGCATCAGCGGGGTCACGACTCCACCACAACCAGCCTTTATACCGACTCCCACTACAAATCTGTCAACTCAAAACCACAGCCTGCTCGCTGGCACTGGCTATGATTCCACTCGCTACCCACAGGAGAACGACACCGGACACAGAAATCCCAGAGCGAACCAAACGAGAGCCTACCAGGCCTAAGCCAAGCCGTGCTTCTGGGGGCCGACGCAGACACAGCTAAACAAACAGGCTTAGGCATCAGGCAGAATTGACTGCAGGAGCTAAACTATTGCTAAAGTTCACACTACATGATTTTAGCCCAGATTTTCTGCTCGGCAACAACAGACTCCCAAATCGGAGGCAAATCGGTGTTCGATTGGCACGGACAAAATCGGCCCTCGACCGCTGCTTGGGAACTGTTCGAAGACTTTTGAACTGATGGGGTCAAAAAAGTCGCCCATGCGTCGCAGACACCCGCCAGATATGCTAAATATCTGGACCCGTCAGAGACTCCAACTCCTCTAGGTGTGAGAAGCGCGGCGGTTGGCAACGATGCGCCAACGAGCTACAGTCAATAAGTGTGCAAGACAGGGGGTGAGGTGAAACCCGAAGGAGAGGTGTGAAAAGGTGTTAAAGAAGTGTAAAAAGGTCAGTTTGTTTAGAAACTGTTCTTAGTGTTCAGGGATATAACATAATATAATATATGGCAGGTCACTGAAGACTCAAGGTATGGGATAGTGCTTCCTGAATGTTCTATACATACCAGGGTTAATTCGCAGCATGTAGGTCAATGTCCAGCACATGTGTTGTTATACAATTACAGAGTGTAGTTTGGAGACCAGGAGGACTCGTCAGCAATTCCTCCTGTGAAAAGGTCTTGCATGTGACCCCCTGTCGTTGATCAGTCATGTAGTGTGTTACCACAATGACTTCAAGACTCCCGATTATGAGACAAGTCATGTAGTATGAACTTCACATACGTCTGAGCCATAAACCCCTGCAGACTGGAGTAACACTGGAACTCATTTCCTTCTAGAACTGGAGTTTCCACAATCAGGAGACCACACAATCCACAGAGACGGGGTCTGACTTCCCGGACGAGGAAGCGGAGAAAGGCGAAAGGGCAGAGAGTGGCTCGGAGCTTACGCCATGATGCCGGACAGGTGGAACACCTCTGCAGACAGGTACGCCATGTAGCTGTAGACGAAGACAAAGAGCGGCTCGATGACGCGGGTGTGTGAGGTGAACCGCGAGGTGAAGGCGGCCAGGATCCCGTAGATGGCGCCCACCAGCACGCCGCCCAGGGACACCACCAGGAAGCAGACTACGCCGATGAGGACGTCCTTGACTTCCACCATGCCCTTACCGGCGTACTCCTCAAACAGGTGGTACAGGACCTGTGGAGAGGGGCACGAGAATGCGCGGTCACCCATCCATCCACTCAACAGTAAGCGACCAGCAGCTGCTTCAAAACCAAATGATATGCAACCGATTAACAAGCACGAGGAGAGCTCTGCTGGCCATGGACCCTGGGAGCAGTACATGGATTTGTCCACAGAGACATTTCTGGGCCCTGACATTCTGCTCCACCGCTGAAAGGCTTTTGTAGTGATGCACTAATATGGACATTTTAAAACGACACCGATATATTTTTCTCCAATAATACAATACCAGTAACTGGGTAACTCGTGCAAACCTTGGGGGAGGTGGGGGGGGGGAGATGAAACTTGCCTACTTGCTAATTTTTCCACAGAGAATGAAAAATTAAAACCAATTTCCAGGGTAAATTTAATAATGAATCCGAAGCATGTGATGGGGCCACATAAAGCCACACCTCAGACCGGTATCTAAGAGCTCTTCTAAGAAACAAACCAGCCAGCATCCCTCGTCCTCCACTGCGGAAGACGGGCAAATGTCCGACGCAACGGTCTCCATTAATTTAGTAGTTATATCTTTAGCTATGGTGCGGCCAACTTTAAATATCGATAAAACTTAAGTATTAGCCCGCAAAATCGACCACGACTGACACATTGGGCTACCGTCGATATGCACACTGCACAATGTCAACGAATGTCGGCCATTAACTGGTATATTGCACATCACTAGGCTTTTTGTTTTTTTTCTGAATTTCTGAGCCAGAGAGCTCCTTGGGGTATCATAAACACCGGAGAAAGGGCAGCCTAACCGTCTCTCTCACACATCCGCGCATCTGCGATGCTCTATAAGAGCCATTCATTAGGAGAGACGGCAGATAGCCCGTCCCTCTCTCTCAGAGGTACCCGGGCCCGGACTCTGCACAGTCCTCTGCTACAGAAAGGGTGCTGTGTGCAGACAGACGGGGGACAATGACAGCCCCAGACCAGCTCAGCGAAGAGAGACAGCCAAGCATGTGTGCAAGGGCGTGCTTGTGCAGGAATGCAGAACCCCCCCGCCTTGCGGGCACCTGGGAGTGTGACTCATCACCAAATGAGAGTGACTCACCCTAGCCATTAAGCTGTTTACACGTCTTGGTGACCATACAGAGATACTTTTATTAATACAGGTATCCTTCACGGTGTGATGGGAAGGAATCACTGCAAAATATCAATAAGACTGGTCCTAACTAATCCTGACCTGGGTCTGACCGGGTCCAAACAAGGTCTTCTCCAGTTCAACTGTGCTTGGGGGCCTCTCGCCCCAGCCAGTGTCCAGACACCGTCCGCCTTTCCCTCTGCACCATGAAGAATTTTTTTACCTCGTTCTAGAATGTTCCGGGGCCTGTTCAAGCCTGCAGAGGAGGTCTGGACATTTGGGATCAGAGTCAGCCCATCAACGATGGTGCAGAGGCACTGCACAACGCCAAAGCTGGAATCAGTCCCAGGTACACCCCCCCTCCCCCCTGCACCACTGCAGAGCCTCTCTGCCACTATGCATTTTGAAGATCCACCCCCCCACCCCACCCCCACCCCCTACACGGCTGCACCACACCCAGCAGCTGGCAGAGAAAATGCAAACAAACAACCCAAAACAGGAACTCTGATGAAGGAGAACAGTCATCTCTCACAGCATAGTGGGGGGGGGGCACATATCTATATTACTGAAAAGAAAAAAAAAAAAAAAAAAGGCCCTCTGTACTCAGAAGCTCCACTGTGCCGACAAATACGGCATTAGTTTCATTTCCTAGGTTTATCACTTACGGGGCACCAAACCATTAAGTCCAGGTGAATGTGACCCGTTTTCACACATGGAAGGATCTTAACGGCCCCAAACGGGGTGGAGAGTCCCATCTTTGGCTGATAGGATATAATCGATCCCTCCTCTAATTAAAGATGCACAATACATCGGTTAACATATCGGTCTTTGCCGATATCCGTTAAAAATCACAGATATTAGTCTCAGATTGATGTGCCAATCGTGGCTGATATTGCACCAGAGCTAAAGGCACAACTTCTACAATATAGGAGATGGCTGGCTCATTCGCTACTTACATGGCTGGCTCATTCGCCACTTACATGGCTGCCTCATTCGCCACTTACAAGGCTGCCTCATTCGCCACTTACAAGGCTGCCTCATTCGCCACTTACAAGAGATCTCCAAGTACTGACAAGATTCACCGCCAGCAAGGGGCTCAGAGGGCAGCCGGTGATTGTGCTGGTCATCGGCAATATTAGACAAAAATACATCAATCACAGACAGGGATGTACTGATCGGGTTTTTGGGGCTGAATACAGGGCAAAACAGGGTTTTTAGGAAAGTTTAATCCTTTAAGCCTGGTGTTAAATGCTTTAGCACAGGTTCTCTCAACCTGGGGGGCTGCAGATCAGAGCAAGAAGGCGCAGATCCGTCAGTCATGAGCCACCGCTCAAGTGCGCAACTTACCAATGGGGTACGGCTGGGGAACACAAACAACATAGCAACTTGGCGTCATATAAGACTTAAATGACATAGAACTTTGATAAACTATGCTTAAGAGCTTAATCAGCTGATCACATGGAAACAAACACTATTCCAGCCAATAATGTGCTTCAAGTCCAACGTGCAACAGTTTTCTTTTTGTATGAATTAATTCTAAGTTAGATTGCAGCTTGCGGCCCGTTGGCCATTTTAAATGTTTTATGTGTTTAAGGGCAACAGTAATGGAATCTTAAGCAAGAAAAGGCGGCTCTACGTAAAAAAATAAATAAATTAGTTGTATTATCTGGGAAAAATCGTGTATATAAAATGTATGTATATAAAAATGCATACGTATTGGGTGTATAAATATGAACCTCCTCTGCCTCCCAGTCAGCAACAAAAATTAAGGAGCGGACCCCCTTCATAAATGAAGAGCGGGGGGGCCGCATAGCTGGAGAGGTTGAGAAGCGTTACTTTAGCAGGTGACCGTCCGCATGCGACTTTCCCTGCACGCACTGCACACTGCACATCTCTCATCCTGGACGGACATCTGGTAAACCTGCCAGGCTGGACGTGCAGGAGGAACATCTGAGGGGTCGAGGTCGAGAGGATCCCGGGGGACGGGGGGACAGGGGGAGGGGGGCTTCCAAGCGCCTACTCACCACAGTGACGGCGTCGTTGAGCAGCGACTCCCCGAACACCAGGATGTGCAGGAGCTCGTTGATGTGGATCTCCTCGAAGACGGCCAGCACAGCCACGGGGTCGACGGCGGAGATGACGGAGCTGAAGAGCAGGCAGGGCAGCAGGCCGATGCCTTGGAGGTCGGTGCCGTCGATCTGGCAGACGGCGTACAGCAGGCCCCCGATAAAGAAGGAGTTCCAGAGCGTGCCCACCACGGCGAAAATCAGGATGGTGCCCAGGTTCTCGGTGAAGGGCCGGATTGGCAGGAAGTACCCGGCGTCGAGGATGATGGGCGGCAACAGGTAGAGGAAGAAGACATCTGACTGGAGCTGTGGGGGAGCCCCACCCACCAGCTTCATGAGCCCGCCCACCAACAGCCCAACCACGATAAGCAGGCAGCTCTCGGGAACGATGGAGGAGAGGCGCGGGATGAGGTGGAAGCCTGAGGGAGGGAGCAGACAGACATCGGTTGTCAGGTCTACACTCGTTTGAAGGTCTTCGTCATCCATTTACTGCAGACCGAGATGTATTTAGTTTAATCGACCGTTGACGCCACACAACATACCCGCTCACACACATGCTTGTTCAACTTCAACTTGAAGTTCCAATATTGTGGAAGTTCCATTTTCAGAATGCTTTATTATGCCTAAAACACAGAGCATCTCTTAGGTGTCTAACAGTCAGTATTTCCAAGGGAATCATACTGCAGCAGCATATTCATTCAGACATAAGCAGCAATCCATTACAGAGCTTTTATAAGAGGACATGTGCACATGGGAACAGGAAGGCCCTGCCCCCTCCCACACACACATTCAGTTTATGAATTAATGTGGAAATATAACAACGGCAGTCTGTGAACTTGGCCTCCTCTTAGACTCCCAAACCGATTCCATCTCTGGGCTTATGTTACTTGCTGGGATTCCCATTCATTCTCCGTGGCAGGCGTCTCAAACTCAAATTACTGGGGGGCCACTGACTATGTGCTGTCCCCCCCAAAGGGGGCCACGTGAGCAATCGCACACACACACAAAAAAAATCTTTTCACAATTCACCAATAAAAAATGGGGTTCTGATCAAGTAAAGAAAGAATACAATAGTTCAAAGTAGAGATGAAACAACATGCAAATTTAATATTAACATTTAATACTATTAGTGCCCAAAATTATCACAGGCATCAGTATTACCGCAGTGTTACTACGATGTGCTTAAAAAGTGCTGATCGACCAATTACAATAATTTCACCAACTTTTATATTAAAAACCATAATTAGCAGCACCATGCACTTTTTGTTTGCATACACATTAGAATAGTAACATTGCCAATACCTACGTAAACAAACCAAAACCACAATCTTGTAGAAGTTCAGCCATTTACTGAACTTCAGACAAATACAAATAATGCTAAAAAATCCATACGGAAGAAGCAAACAAATTGGTCTGAACAGTTTAGTTTCAAGAATATATAAATACGAACGTACACAGAATTAATTCTTAGCAAATGGACATCCAGCAAAAGCTGCTCCCCCCGCCACGGACAATGTGTAGGGTTCTTACAAGAGGGGGTAACACTGAAAGCCCCAGTTTACATTACTGACAAACTATTAGTAAGTTACACAAACCCTGACATTTCCCCCCCATTCTAAAGTTCCAATGTCAAGCATTGAGCTAAAAGTGAGCTTACATGGCATTAGCAGCCAAAATACGACCACACCAAACTTGGCCCTCTTGAAAGGCTGAAAAATCAGCAGAGTACCATCGCTGCCTTCGGCTGCGTTTCACCGCCACAAACAAACCCACACTGCATGCTGTACCTGTGCGCTTGCGTCTGCGAGTCTGCTGCTACCTTTAATTAATGCTGGACAAGACTTTCAAAGCGCCAACCAACCACAGCTTTATTGAGAATTAAAACTTTAAAGAGTAGCACTAACCGTCGGGCATTTTTCTGAGGGCCGGGAAACGATTTCATCCCTAGTACAAAGTAAAGACTGATTTGAGGGCCACATTAAATAGCAAAATAAAAACATCGTGGGCCGCGTGGAGCCATCTCACAGGCCATATGTGGCCCAACCGGCCAGGAGTTTGAGACCCCTGCTCCATGAAAAGGCAAAATCATGAAGTTGGAACCAGAAATTCTGCTACCTTCATCACCTCAATTTCTACACATTCAAATTGTGTGTAAATGTTACCTGTCCATGCCTACAAGTATGCAGCACCGCAGGAAACGTCATTTCATGCCACTGTAGGCCATATACTGAATACCACGTAACTTGACTGTGCACTGGCATACAGAAAGGCAGGAAGTGACATCAGAGCTACCTGGAAGCCCCCGCTGGGCACGCAGAGGCCGAGTGTCTAGCCTGCAAAGCCACCTTCACAAGATTACACACATGCACACACGCATAAACTGATTAATCACACCAAACGGTCTCATCTTTCTGGAACCAGTCCAGCACAGAGGGGAATGAAACCGTATCGCTTTGAACTCAAAGTGGACACTATGGGGACAACAGCTGGCCCTCGCAAAGTGCTCAGTAATACAGTCAACGGCACGGGCAGAAAATAGCCACAGGAGAAATGGCAAAGGTAGGGTGCGATATTTAAAGCGGTCTCAGCATTGTACACCTTCCAAATCCTGAACGATGAGCCCGTTCATCTTTCAGCTTCTGCTTTTACATATTGCCTGGGCTTTTCATTAATTATGCCATTTCACAGCCGACAGACAGGGGGCGATAGAGTAGCAGCGAAGCTGCCCAGGGTTCCATAATGAGTCGTATGGCGGATTGGAGGGAAAAACTTTAAGGAAACGCAAATAAGTAAAAGAAAAAAGCAAAAGCATCTAGGGAAATTTTACAATAGTAGCCTAAATCCAGCCATATACGCATTTGCTGCAGGCCTGGAAAAACACACGAAATGGGCAAAATTCAGGTATACAGAACCTGCCATCTAAGGCTCGGAATGCAGTGCCACCTTCCCATCCACCTGTCAGACACAGACTGACAACAAGAGGGGGGCGGGGGCGTTTTCTCCACGGATTAACGGGCTTCACGCCGACGTTCCGGGATGACGCAGACCCCCAGACGAGGAGCCCTTGGGTGCCCCCCTGCCCTTTGTCCTGCTAAGAGGATGAGTCATGCCTGCGCTAGCATAGTGGCTCCTCTTCCGCAGCGACCTCACTGGGGTGGATTGGGGACAGAAACAGGTCATGTGACAGGGGGCGAGCTCACACCTGATTGGGCGTGGCAGGACACATGGAAGCCTTCTGGTCCACACACCCTGTCCAGGCACCCAGGGGGTCCTGGGAGGCAAGACTGAAGTACTCCGGCCTACAAGAGGACTTCCAATCAAAACTATGTAAGAAATCCTGCCCAGCAGCCTCATTCCCATACCACCATGGACAAAAGAGGAACAGTTCTGTAGTCACACCTCACAGAAATGTTGAGCAAGAGCCAAACATCCTCACACCTCAGCTTGTGCAACCTGCTGACCGCCAACGCAAACAGCGCAGAAACCCAGCGCAAGGCGTACTGGAGGAAATGGCAGCCAGACCAAGGCCACCAACTCACCCCCCCAACAGCACGACTCCGAAACGCGGAGAGAGAGAGATACACACACACACGCACAGTACACAGCAGTACAGAAGTGCTAACATACACACACGTTCTGGGAAAAAAATTATGGAAAACCCGTAACAGGCATCCTGCGTTACTACAGGTCAAGGTTCAATTCAGAGGCCTTACAAACCGCATGCATCTTAAAAAAGGGATTCTTTGACCACTATAAAACATGGAAAGCGTGACATTGCAGTTGACCGCCATGTTGGCGAAACTTGCAGCTTGATAATGCAAGAAACAAGCGACATCTTGGCCATCCCCCCTGAGCCCAGCTGGTCTGGGGAGCACAGCTACAGAATGGGGGGAGATACTGCGAGAGGTAGAGAGGGAGGGAGGCATGCAAGCATACATACATACATACAGTACTGTGCAAAAGTCTTACGCAGTGAAAGGAAATGTTTAAAGCTATTTTTCCGGGTAGTAACTGTATATTCACTGAGAACAAAACCAGAATTTAACATTATAACATACCCAAATGAAGAATAACACAATACAAACTACCAGGAATTTCTTCTGTACTCCAGTCTTCTTACTGAAGCCTTGTTGGGTGGCTAGATGAACACCACTTTGGTTCCCAAACCTCCCCTCAGGGGCACCTCAGTCATTCCATGTATTTATTAAATTTCACTATCAGCGCACTTAATTAATCAGCTTAATTAGTTAAACAAGTCAATGAGATATTGATTAGCTATCTGAGGTATGCTAGTGGTCGATTAAAAAAATACATGGGTATATTGTATGGTTGCTGCAAGTAATGGCGTTATATTAGCAGTGGATTGGAAATGGCTAAACACACTTTGACAAGCATAATAGCATAGTTTTGCACCAATATTAAGATCACTTTCTTTGGCTGCCTAAGACTTTTGCACAGTACTGTACATAAGGGGCTCATTGGTACTGATACTAGCTAGTATCAGCATCAGGCCTGATCCAGTGCTCCTGTAGCCTAGGGTTACCTCCTAATCCATGTCAGGGAGGACACTTTGAGCTACTTCAGGTTTTACAAACTACTTTAAAACTGAAAGGTTTGGGGCTAATCTGAAGATATTACAGAAGAAAATGGTTTTTGCCGGATTTACCGCTGCAAAAAAAAAAAATGATTGGTATGCGTCTGAAAATATTCTGGGCCCCATCCCCTCTCTCTTGTTGGAACTCAACACAAAATTGTTATCACAAAAAAACTGAAAGGTTCTAGTGTTTGGCTAAATATTAATTAATTCATTTATTTATTTCCTTGATTGAAAGACTCGTCCAGCTGTTTCACATAAACATTAGTGACACATGCACGATTATAGGAGACTGACCAATCAGCACACAGCATGAAGTCAGTGCTTAAGTGAAATCCGGCTCCTTTTAATTGAAAAGGTCGGTTACAAATCCTGTCTCTTCGCTTAAAGTGTGCTTTCTGGCACGGATTAGACGGTAACCCTACCCCATCCTCACGACAGTGTGCCGAGGCCTACAGCCGGTACCACGTGATGACGTGCCGACGACGTCATCAGCCAGCCAGCTAGGCGGGGCCGCGCTTCCGAATTACCCACCAAGTACAGCGGACTGCGAAGTGCGTTCTGCTGAGATACCGAGAGGGGGTGTGAAACAAGTTCATGCGGCACGAGTCATCTAGTTAAACATCTAAAAACTAGTCATAAGTAAGAGTGCAGCGACACCATCGCATTCGCAAATCAGACATTTGCATGTTCGCTCATTTGCTAGTTTGCCGCAGGCAATTGAGCGGGGATCTCTCTGAACTTGCTGAAAGACCATAGAAACGTGCAGAGGACCAGTAAGCCAAAAAACAACACTGAAATGATTCATATCACGAAGTTACGGAGCCCCTAAGAGGTCATGGTGGGAATTTTTTATTTTTTTTTTAGTTTTGCGTTCCCTCGCAATAGTTTACGAGGCTGAAGTAAGTTTCTTATTCGGCAGTTTCTTATTAGCAAGATCCGTTCCGCCTTAAATCGGCATAGCACAATGCGTGGTCTGCCATATTCACAGAAATATATCTCGTCAAAATCAAAACGTACTAAGTGCAAAAGTCGCTCCATCAGAAGGTATTAGAATTTTGGACGGACGTTCTGATGTTGACCAGATTGATTGCAGCAAATGCGTCAGATCGCACATATTTTCAATGGCTCTTAATGGGAAACAATGCCAAATTCAGAGGGCATTATTTTCAAATTTCTATAGTGCAATACCTTCAAACTCTGGATGTAATGAGTGTAATTGCAATTGGTATCACATGGTATTAAGGTTTTGAACTGACATTTTGATGTTGACCAGATAAATTGCTGTAAATACGGCAGATCGCACATTTTCAATGGGTCTTAATGGCAAACTGACAAATTCATTGGGCATTTTTTTTTTAATTCCTACAGTACAATATCTTCAAACTCTGAATTTAGTAAGTGCAATAGTTGCTCTTTCAGATGGTATCAATGTTCTGAACGGACGTTTCTATTTCGACCAGATAAATTGAGAATATGGTAGATAACGCGTTAAGCCTATTTAAGGTGGAACGGACTTTTTGAAAGAAAAAAAACTGCTAAATAAGAAACCAACTTCAGCCTCGTAAACTAATTACCATTTAAAAATATTTTTTCGCACCCTGACCTCTTAGGTGCTCCGTATAAAGTCATATAAGTGATGCATAACATCTGTTAGTGTAAGTGCGTACTATATCATTAATATTAAAAGTCTTGGCTCGGGTAGGCTACCCGGCGCAGCTTTGTTTCGGTAACCAGTCACTGTGACATCGGAAACTCGCGTTTCTCACAGTAACTTTTTAACTCTTAAGTGCCAGTAATTTGCATTCGTAATAATGACTCCAAAGCCTAGTGCTCCCAGTGCGTACTGTAGTTACTCTGCACGTACTGTTACGTATAACCTCGATCGGGTTGTGTATTGGGCTATAAATAAGTGCCCCGATAAGCAGTGACATGGCAATTTAACATGCAAAGTGTACAGTACGGTACAGTACCGTTTAGAAACAATGCGCCCAGCAGCACTCGGCAACGGCCCACTGTGCACGGAGGCGGGAAACGGCAAAGGCGAACGCCCGCGCAGGGAGAGTGACCCAGTGCATCGCTCAGCATGACCAGCCATTGTTGGTCTTTGGTGTAAGTTAGATATGGAGAGTGGGTCACCACACGATTGACAGTGCTGCCCATTCTCCTTTACCTTTACTCTTGCCAATACACCCGCTAACGTCCTATTACGCCCACTTTCAGGCGACTCTCGATCGGTGTATATTCTTTACTACGGACCTTGGACGTGACTATCCAGTGTATTTGACTTAATATGGTTTATAGAAATGCTCTTTACACAGTTTTCTTGACAGATTGCATTCCAAGTTCCGGGGCTTGTATTTGATATTCACGGTGGAGTTAATTTCCCTGCAAGGATCAGTCTATATCTTGCCACTTCCTAAACTGTACAAATAAAACAGTGGTGTCGGTATTGATACTGATGAGTACCAATAAGCAAGCATCAGTACTCAGTACTGTACCCAGTCTTAAAAAAAAAAAAAGGTACAGACCATCCCCTATTACGCAAGCACAAATACAAAAGACAGGTGACATAAGGGAACCAACACAGGTTACCATCTCAGGCTAAGAAAGATGGTTATCAGGCAGTTAGGGGGTGAGCGTGACTGCACGGGACCAGGGTGCGAAAGTGAAACAAGTGACACGTTAAACCCAGGGGCAAAAGCGATTAATCTGTGAAGCAAAGTTGGGAGTCATTCGGGCATCCGCTTGACTGTTTCCGTTTTATGCGAGAGGTCAATAGCGGCAAGCTCATAAAATAAAATGGAAAAAAAAAAAAACACCATCATTACTAGCCACATCTTCACAGCAGGAGATATTCTTATGTAAGTAAGTGCTCATCACAGAACAGTTATTTCAGAAAGATTCTAAATGGAACTTTACAGCATCCTCTAGCAAGTGCAAGTCATTTTTCAAAAGTGGTAGGACATCCAAAATGTGACACACCGTACTTCAAACAGAGACCTTCAGAATTAGACGAGAATTATAGGCACGGAATTACAGACTGCCTCAGGCATGACCGCCCACCACTGCTGACCGCTGCAAAGTTCAATGAAGTTCAAAGTACCACTGTTCAGCTAGCATTCCAAAGGACTACTGGTGAAAGTTTTCAACCTATAATATTAGTATGTAACCTACACACATCCTCCCGTGAACTTTACATCATCTCTATATTACTTATAATACCTAATATGATGGAAATAAGGGGGAATATAGCAGCCAGATAACTTGATAATGTAAAATAAGATCAGTTCCGGCCTACACTCTAAAGACTCAAGATGATATGCCGAATTTTACCCAGCGTCCTTGCTTAAATCAGCACAATAAAGCAGTGGGGCCAACAAGAATGGAAAGCATCTCCGGCATTTATGGCGCTTTTCCACTGCATAGTACGGTACGGTACGGTTCAGTTCAGCTCACTTTGGTTTGGCTCAGTTCGGCTC
>JAODKL010000135.1:11677814-11693256 GCA_026780765.1 Petrocephalus schoutedeni
AGTGGAAAACCCCGCGAAAGTGAGCTGAACTGAACCGTACCGTACCGTACTATGCAGTGGAAAAGCGCCATTAGTCTCACCAATACTACAGAACAGAACACCATGAGCAGAAAGATAAATGAAGCAGAGTTATTTTTCAGCCACACCCTCATCTGACCGAAAATTACTCCCAAATTACATTTTCAACAGTTCTACCTTCAATTAGTTGAATCTGAAGTTGCAGAACCCACAGAAAAAGAGGGACGCCAATTACCAAAACACCAGTACGTGGTGTGCAATCAAGCAATCCTCCTTACTGGGAGTTTATTAAAAGCTTTTCTAAAATTGCCATTTAAAATTTTGTATGACGATAAGTAGTATTGTTTGTGTCACCCAGGCATACTTGATACGAAAAGAAAAAGGCCCACTTTGGAGAGTCGCGCCCGGTTCTCAGTCACCTGGATGCAGATTACCTATGCGTGCTCCAAAGAGCCACGCCCTCTGCTAGACTAGCACACAAGGAAGCCATGCACGCTCACAAAAAATAAAGATAAAAAAAAAAAAACCATCCTAGTGCTTGGCCATCCCCTGCCGTACCAATGAGGAAGCGGTCACACAGCAGGGCCAGAAAATGGGCCAGCATTTTGGTGCTACGGTGGAAAAAAGGGCAGGTTTTAACATTCGACAGTAACTAGAAACCCCGATGTCTACGCTCAACTTTTTGGTTCTTCGGCAAAGCTTGATGACTCAATGCTTCCTGCACAGGAGGATTACGGGAAACTCAACCTGATTTTCCAGGTGAGGAACAGGCTCTGGCAGGTCTGCGTGGGACATTGTGTGTGTGGATGGGGGGGGGGGGAACGGGAGGATCGCCGTGAAGGGAAAAAAAAAAGAAAAGAAAAGGCAAGCTGAAACAGCAGGAGGAGGCATGCATTCACACCATGCCTAATACTGGCTATGCAACTACCAGCACTTCCAAGGCTGAAAAATGTAGCCTAAGAGTCTAGGCTGCCATTCAAACGGAACACCACCCCAGTGTAACACCTCAGTTATGAGAGAATGCTCATCAGCTAGGCTAAGCAAGAGGAATAAACCTAGAGCAAAGAGGCAAATGAATCATGTGAATTTGAGGATCTCACATAAACTCATCTCGGACGTACAGAAGGAGCCGGCGGTGTTGACAGACCCCGCTGAGCAAGGTGGGGCTGCCGGTAGGATGTTCTCTGACCGGCCAAGCGGCAAAAGAGTCAATATTTCCGTCAACACACAGGCGGCTATATTTGGGCCCCCGAGGCAGGAAAGCACACTTTGTCACATTTGAACTGGGGAAACAAACAAAGACGAAGTGCCTATGAGGGCCATGGTGGCGGCGGAGGGGAGGAGGCCCGCTCTTGCAAAAGCTGCGGTATACTCAATTCTTCACCTCACCCTGGCATAGGCAAATGTCACCAAGGACTGACTGGCATCGCCAACACTGACAACCGCCCATTAGTGCTGACAGCCACTGCAGGAAACCCCAAAGCAACTCAGTAGGCCATTTTTCTCCCCACAATACAATTGTGAAGTTGTGATGATACTCAGGAGTAGGCTTAGCTAGGTCAACCAACGGCCCCGTTATGAAAACTGATGCACCTTATCCATCCGTCGGAATTACGGGCTAGATCCTGTTGGCTCACAAACAAGTGGCAACAAAGGAAGAGAGCAGCATCCCCGACACCTCTTCAGTGTGCTGTGCAATCTACACGAAGAGCCGTCTGCCGATCTCAGCTTCTGTTCACGGATGCTACTGATGAATTTAATGGGAGAGCCAGCAATAGGAGGCTAAATCAGATGCGACATTAAACCATTTCGTTTACGTCTGCATGGGGCACATGCCCCAACTTGGCACTGCTCACAATCCATACAGCGTACCTCTAGCACCTGTATACTAAAAAAATAATAACATTAACACTGACTTTGACATATATAACCCAAATGCCATTTGCCATCTGTACAAGCAAGTTTCCACAGACAACAAGAAACCCCAGTAAACAAGATATTGAAACTCATGATCTGAAGATGCAGAAGGAGGGAGTGAATGACCAAAGGACAGTGTTGATGTTTGGCACACAAACTGCACGTCTCACGCTAGCAGAGTGTCAGATGTCTGCTGACCAGGTGAACACTCTTGTAGCGGACGCCGATACTCCTCCCCATCTCGTCCTCACGGAGCATCACCCCACACCTTCCACCGGTACTGGGAGTTCAGCTAAAGCCGTCTGAGAAAAAATATACAGCTCCACCCTGCCATTACAAGGTATAACTGCGGGGTATCTCCCAACACCTACCACTTAGGCCAGCAGAAGGGCTACAACTCAAAACCTCTACATTACCCACCACATGTAATTAACCAGCCAATTCACCCAGAAAACATGACAAGCCCAGAAACCTCGTACTTTTCCCTGACAGCTGCTCTCAGAACACCTCCAATCGCCTAATCTCTAGAGGATTATCTAAAGGGCATTATGATCAGGGAGCTCAAAACTAACATATCCCAAAGAGTCAAGCAGCGCTCTAGAGCAACAGACACAGCCAAGCAGACACATCAGTACTTAGTAGGGGTGCAGCGGTTTTAGGTATTTTTTCGAACCGTTCAGTACGCCCTCTTCGGTTTGATACACCCAGGTGAACCACAATGCATCAGTACGCCCAACAAACTTTATTTTTTAAAATGTGGCGATTGTGCACGCATTCTGTACATTTGGAAATAATCAGGACTGCTTAGGACCAGGGTGATGCGTTTTCTCTGGAGCTCTGCTCAAAGTGTCTCCACAACCAATCATAAATTTCCCTGAATTTCCCAGGAGCCTATCAGCGCTTTGAATGCAAATACTGGAGTGGTGAGGGGAAAGTAAACAAAACTTTTCCAGGTTGCGTGACCATGGTGAGAACGCGAAATGGAGAAAAGGCAAATTGAAAAGGCACCGTCATCTTATAAATCCACTGTGTGGGAACATTTTGGCTTCAGTGTTAAGTTTGGGGGGTTTTCCACCGCAGCAAGTACTGTGTGGTTTTCCACTGCAGTAAAAACTGGTACCGGCACTGGATAAAAGGACAACGTGAGGCTGAAGTCGAAAAAATGGCTGTAGTATACAGCTGTACGATATTGGATATTAAATCTAACATCGTATGTTATGCACATGCAGTTCTAACATCGCTAGCGAGTTACATTAAGATCAGACTTCTTACTTTTGGTTTTACCCGGACATTACGGAGGGCACAGGGGATTAATGTTTTCTAAAACATTTTTACTTTGGCATAGGGAAAAGGTTTAGCTAACTTAGCTAATTTAATGATCATTCCTTGCATACATATTTATATCCAGTATATGTATGATGTGTTCCATTTTTATAATAAATTGCATGATTTGACTTCATCTGTCATGCCTTTAATTACTCTTACATTTAATCATTTAATATTGTCTCTGCAAGTATGAGTAGTAGTAGTAGTAGTAGTAGTAGTAGTAGTAGTAGTAGTAGTAGTAGTATCTTGTTGATTTAAAATCAAAGAACCTGTTAGAGCTAAGATAACATTAATATACCAAAACCGAACCATTACCATCGCCCAAAAACCATGATACGAACCGAACCGTGGGCACACCGGACGGTTGCATCCCTTGTACTTAGGGAAAAATATTTAGCCTACCAAAAGGTAGAGGTTTTATCACACAACCAACTCAAGTTCAAACACAGCTATGCAGATCGTTGACGATGTTCTACTTGATAATGTTCTACAGACTGCGTACTACACAGAGAAGTACAGCCAAGGAAAGCAAGCAGTGTCACATCCACAAAGTAAAGCCTTGCATGTCTTTACCCAATGATGCGGCACATAGGCCTTACAGTAAACACAAGCCAGGTCTTTTTAGTACTTATTTGTTACGCAAACAGATTAACAAATGTATCAAGCTTTTTCCGATAACCTGACTAAACACACACGGATTGGAAAAATGGGGTGTGGCGGACCTGTAATGATTAACCCAGGCTGGCAGAAGTCTGGTGAACTTTTATGCTAAGATGTAAATAACTTAAGTATAGCATTAAGTTTTTAATAAGGAAGCATCAGATTTCTGCCCGAAGTGCACCAAAGGCTTGGTCTGGACAACTAGGGACAGTTTTCCCCACATCAGAGACACTGTGTAATTTGAAGTTTCCTAGAAAGGCTGAAGCTTCTGAGGACCTTCCAGTTATGCAGCAGCCACGTCCGTCGCATACAGAGCGCCCCGGTGTGATTCGGCCAAAATGTCCAGAGCCGAAGAGCACACTGGCAGGCTGAGGAAAGGTCACCACAGCATGATTGTCAGACAACTGACGAAGTAAATGACCACGTGCTGCCACAAGGCCAACCACTGGTCATTAGGCTAAAGGGGATACTTTTTCTCTCCACCCCCAAAATGGTGAAGTAAGCCCGCTATCAGTAACAACCAGTGAATCACCTCCCTAGTTAAACACAGGCTTGCCTTTTCAGACAGTACTTCAGCCAGCAATTTTTGATGACAACGATTTAGCCACATAAATACTGTCAGTAAACACAAATATATACTCCCTTAGGTAATCTTAACACTGACTGTGAGGTCACATGGCTCGGGGAGGAACGACAACAAAGCCCAAATTGTTTTTGCAAGTCTTCCCATCATGCTGAGCGATGCCAAGTGAACACAACATGAACGGTGATGTCATCCCTCGCAGAAAGTCATACAGACACAAACGTAAGCCTTCATGTGCAGATCCGGACGGCCCAGGCTTTGAGATGTACTTTGACAAGTTTGATGAGGTTTTTGTGACATCAGAAACACCAATTCAAATCTATTTGGGAAGAACAGGTGGAGTTGTGAGATTCTTACTGAGTTCTGTGTGCTGTTCTGCGGATTTCTGGGACAGGAACGAACAGGCAAGCAGTGATCGCTTCCTGTGTGCAACCTCAGAAAGCTGTGCTTGAAGGAATATAAAGATTTCCTTTATTTTATTTGGCTTCCCCTTGTTGTATTTGCACAGCTGGGACAGTAAGATTCTATTGTAAAGCATCCACATGCACATTACATGTATATTCAAACCAACAGCCAGAATGAGAGCCTTCAGCTACCACTCCATCCACCCAACATGCTTATCTTCAGAGTCCCTGCTCTTGGGATAAGACCATAAACTCACCACTTGTACCACCCAAGCTGTACGTCCTTCTACAGGAGCTGCTATCTCAGCACGTTCCAAGACACACTCAATCAAGTGGAAGTCGTTTAACAAGGAGAAACCAGAATTGTTGAAAGGTGATCGTCAATATTAATGAACAACCAGATTAATGAGACGTACGTCAGATGGGGTGGGGAGACTGGGGTTGAGCAGGACACACACCCCATCCAAAGTACAACCATCTTATTGAAACTTGCCCACAGAGTACAGACATACCCAGGGAATTCCTACTAGGATCAATAGTGTGACCAACCCTGTAGGCACATCAAAAGAAACAGGTTAATGCCATTCATCTTAGCGCTGGGTGTCAGTTAAGATTGTGAAAAGCGGGTAAAAGGCTATGAGCACAAGTCAACAGACAGACATGGAGCCACAAACAGGTCCTACAGAACCTGATTAATTCTCATGCGAGTCTGCTCTTGATAAGTGAAGAAAATATGCTAGGTATTTAAGCTCATTCAAATGCACAAAAACATCTCCTCCCTCCACATCGAGGAAGTCCCAGCTCACATTGCAGTGTATCCTACACATAGAAGGCTTACTGCCGATTTACACTTTAGAGCCTCCATTTCCCAATGGGCCTCATGTGCTAGGCCTTAGCCCAGCATTCTCTGGCTTTATATAGGACATGCCAAGCCCTCAGGTCTCACTGGCCATGCAAAACCCCTGTCCCTGGGCAAAACAGATTAAAATTGACCACATTCCGATTTTATACGTGCTCAGGAGCAGGCAACGACTGACCGACAGACCACGACAAACATCCAAACGCGCCAGGAGAGTATTTGACCCTCCCCGTGTTGTGACCTCTAGCTACCTGCAAGGGGGACACATGCATGGCGTCAATCAGGCTGAAGGCATGCAAGTGAGGCCTGGATAGCAAGGGCAGGGAAGCACACAGCTGCTGGAGCGGGCCAAGGATGGGCAGCCTGAAGGTCACTCCTTTGCTCATCCTCAAAGCACCTCAACGACCATAAGTATGGGGGGGGGGGTGAGGGCCAGTGACACAGGGGCGGGGCACAAAAAAAGAGGCTCCGGACAGAATCAGAGGGAGGAAGTCACAGAAGAGGAGGAGTGGAGAACAACACAAGGAAAGAGGAGACGAAAGAGGGGAAGGGCGTCAAATCATAGGCCACTGAATAAATCAGCGAGGGGGCGGGGCGCCGGGGGTTGCTAGGATACGGTGATATCGCAGGGCGGGTGCTGGCAGGTGTAGGCCGCGCGACGGGGGCCACCGTGTGGCGCGCGGGTCCGCGGCAAACCTGCAGAGTCACGCAGACAGCGGGAGGAGGACGAGGCCGTTTCATATGGACACTGGGGGGGGGGGTGCAAAGCAGGAGACACCGGCCAGGGGGTGTTCAGGGAGCCGGCCGGCCACCCCTGCGACTCCGGGAGAGCCGGCCGAGCCGCATTCTCCAAGGCCGATTCCACACCTCCAGGGTACTCCTGCGCAGAGCCTACAGCACCTTCTCCCCTGGGGAAGCGCTCCGCCACAGAGGAGCATGCAAAGCAGAGTCCTGCTGCGGCCGCACCGGCCCCGCAACCGACCGCTCATCTTTCGTAAGGGAAACGGCGACTTTCCACCCAGTTTAAAAAAAAAAAAAATCGCTTCCCTTCAGACCCGCAACGCAGACACAGAAATAACTTCGAGGGTGGCCATGGAGAAGTGTAGATCGCGCAAAGGCGATCGAGACGACGAGTGGGGATGGAAAGGGAGCGTAATTCGGTTAGGCTGACAGCTTGACGTAGAACATGCGCTGAAAACTTCTGGATGGAACAGATATCTGGCGCATCTGGGTTTCCGCACCGATAGTTACAGGCTCCCCGGTGTTAGGTGCGTTAGGTGCGGGTCTGCATCTATTAAAGGCTTAATTGCTCTTCATCAGAAAACGAGGTGGGGAGGGAGACTCGGCCAGGGTGTGACAGACACTGATCCCTCAAGAAGACAGCCGGCAACGCGCATCCCCAAGCAGGCAGACTTACCGAGCTTCATGAGGGACGCCAGCAGGACCCACAGCGCGATCTCGAAGGGTATTTTCACATGGTTGAAGTCGAAGGTCAGGACGGGAAACATCTTGCCGGTCTTGTTGCCTCCGTGCCCGCCGCCGTGCTTGTCGTCCGGCGCCGCCGGGACCCCGCTCCCGTGGCCGTTCCCCACCGAGCGCCGCGCCGGGTGTTCCGCGGCGCCCGGGGACAGCGCCATCGGCACCAGGAGCACAAGCCCCAGGGCCGCCAGCAGCAGCAGCACCCGCCGGCAGGTCCAACCGGGCATTCTGGGCTGCATCCGTGAAACAGCTAGTGAGCGATCGGGCTGAGTCTCATCCAGTTAAACCAGGGCGACGCTTGTTTGATTGACTCCGCACGATGCCGGTCGGCTGCAGGCGAAATTCCGAGGCGGGGCTGGACGAGCAGTCCGGGATGGAGCCGACGATCGGCTAGTGCGCCCGAGCTCCGCCGGGGTGCGGGGAAGCGCAGCTTTGCACGCCTGCGGCCGACGCGGGGAAGAGTGCGCACGGGCGCATCGCTGCCGTGCCGAGCCGAGCCGAGCTGCGCCGTGCCGAGCCGAGCCGAGCCGAGCCCGTCAGCACTCCGCCAGCTCCGCGCTCATCACCAGGACGTCCCGCATGCCGCGTCTCCCCCTCTCCTTCCTGCCCGCATGCACTCCTCTCTCTGCGGGCGTACGTATGCGGCTCTCCCCTCTGTCCCCCCGCTGCCGGTATGCGCCGATCCACTGCGTCCGCCACGCCGCGGACTTCACTCAGTGCGCTCTTAAATACAACCTCCGGGCAGGCACACATACACACACCCATCGGGGGGAGGGCAATTAAGCGGAGCGGGGCGGTAGAAGGAAGGGGGGGTTGGAATAATTTCCGCACGCAGCGACATCTACTGGAGAGGAGGGTCAACGCCAGCGCCGTAGCGTGGCAGGTAGCTCCGGGTTTAGCATTTTGTACGGCCGGAACCTGTCTGTTAAACTAACCCGGGTACTAAGCATAGCAATCAGAGGCTGCTTATCTTCAGCATCGGTATGCAGGTGTGTTTCTATGCTTGATATATACACACAGGTCAGAGTGTCAAACACCTAAGGACGCGGTGTGTGTGTGTGTGGCAGCACCCAGGGCAACTCTGTGATTTAAAGAACAGCACGGACTACGATCCTGTTTTTTATGGTGCCTTAACCAGGGATGACTCTACGATTTTTTTAAGGTGGGAGAGGGGGCATAAAGTGAGCCATAATTAATACAGAGAGACCGGCTTTATTATTAGCCAATGATATGCTTTGAACCGGTGAGTGACAGGGAAGGGGCTCTCTGAGGGCCAATTACCATTCACCTGCTCGGCTGGGGCCCGGCTCCTCTATGTACTGCTGGCTTTAACGTTTTAATTTCCCTGACCTATATTATATGAGTTCACTCTGCTGTTAAACTGCTTTAGCATTTCCAAAACTTTTTTTGCCAATAAAATAAAATTAAACTGAACAAAATTTCTTTTTTTTTGAGGGATCCCTCTCCTGTAGCTTTCCTGGGTGAACCTGTTTGCAGAGGAGTCATACCTGAGTGCATAATGCAAAAATTAAGCCCACATACCAATATCACGTCCACACACTGATCCTGTGGCTTATACTGGAGTTTTGGTGGTGCCGGACAGCATTCTTGAAATCTCAAATATATCAAGTCAGTCAAAAGTTCACCTTTTGCCTGCTTTTCTTCCTCTTGGAAAAAACAAACACAAAAAAACAAGCAGCAATAGGTTAATATATCTCATCCATTCTCGTGAATATTACTTCATTTCCCAGGGATATGTCACATGCCCTGTTTTTTTTTCTGAGCAAGTTGTCTAAACTTACTGCACTTAAATATAAAATAAAAGCTGTTTCGTTTTTATTTTTACAAGTATGCATGTGTGTAACTGTCATGGTAGCGGCCCGGGTTCAAACTCAAGCTGTAAAGGTATATTTTTCATAACTGGTTTTCATTTTGCTTGTAGGTTTTGTGCTGCTTCCAGTCATGTCTATGCTCAAACATATAAATCAATGTGCCTCTCTGCTTCTTTTTGCTGTGGTTCTGGTCCCGCTGGCAGCCCTCGCTTTGCAAAGGGAAACAGCCCCGCAATGCTGTCAGCTCCTTGAGGGCCAGAGGCCCGAGACCACGCACGTGGCCGTGGTTGAGTGAAAATAGACCAAATTACCTAGCATGCTCCAGTTAAGTCCACGTTGCAGTTTCTTTAAAAAAAAAAATTTGTTGCCGTGCTTTCATCAGTGCCGTGAGGTACCGGAAGGCTGGTTTTTCATTGCAGCTGTGACCCGGCAAGGTTCCTACTCTTTGTCTGGTTCTGGAGTGACCCATAGCCCACAAACATGTTCTGAGTATGTGATGAAAACGAAACAGGAAGCTTAAGGATCATTCATTTTGAAAAATCACAGAAAACGGAGCTTATGTTTTGGCAGGAAAGTCAACACACGTCCTACAGCCTACATGAAAGAGTTGTTTTGAAGCGGGGGGCGATTGCTCTGCGTGTCGCTTACTGGAGTCACATGGCTCTTTTAAAGAGCCTATTTTTGTGTCTACGTTTGCCTTCTTAAACTCCCACACACCAAAATCATTTCCACAAAACAGCATGATTAAAAAACACAAAACAAAACAATTATGTGTCTTTGGCGCAATTTAATAGGAAAGAGGAAATTTCAAAACAGGGGCCAGCTTTATCTGGCTGCTTCTGCCTTGGCTGTTATCGAGTGTCTCAGTCATGTTTGAAGTTTGAAGCCGGCGCAGATGCGGTCGAAACCCCGGAAGCAGGAGGACTTCGCTGGAAGACTCTGAGCACACTGCCAGCGAAATTAATGGATGGAGCCTCTGTGCATCGATTATGTCTGTGTTTTTTTAATTCCTCACCCAAGAGGGGAAATTAATGAAACTTCAGACAGGCACCTTCTTTTGATGTGATTTAAATCACAATGGGGATTTAATGCATTAAGCTCCTGAGTACTGTGCAGCATTTTCAGATGGGAGTTGGGGAGGCAGGACTGCTTATTTCTGGAGCATTGGGACCCAAGGGAGGCAGATCCCCTGTCCAGGCGACATTCCTTAGGTCCCGCGGTGTCCCTGCGGCAGCCGGCCCCACCCCCCCCCCATGCTGACGTGGATGGCGAGATGGGAGTGGTCCGGCCGCCCTACCTCTGCAGACAGCATTCTGTATGTTGCTGAGACACCAGTAACAATGGGCCGGTACTTAGGAGCGTGTGAGAGGAATGATGGGAGTTGTAGCACAGCGCTCTGATAATAACTGCAGTGGGCTGACATTCTCCTGTTACGCCATCAGGGGTGTACAGTGTCCCACTGCATTATTCATCTCATATAGCCACTCTTTACTCAGATGTTTGGTTACTCCTCATTTTAATCACAAACCATAGCCACGCCTCCCAATTCAGCACCGGAGATCTTACTCGTGATATCTTAAAATAATTCGCCTATCTGACCCTCTCCAATAACCATGTTCCTTAGACTTTTCACCGTTCGCATATTCTGCAAAAAACAGTTTCTCTTGGGTTTCCCTGGCTGAAATCCCAGCCTGTGTGGAACAGGAAGTATCCCCTGCCCCCTAAGATCCTCGTGCTTGTTGTCCAGCTCTTGGGTCATCTTTTGCACAAGGAACCAGGGAAACTTTCTCAGAGGGCAAGGCAGGGTGTGGGGAAGGGTGCAAGGCAGAATGTGAATCAGGGCATGAGGAAGGGTATGAGGCAGGCAGGGAGTGAAGCAGGGAATTAGGCAGGATGTGAGGCAGGGAGTGAAGCAGTGTGTGAGGCAGGGAGTGAAGCAGCGCATAAGGCAGGGTGTGAAGCAAGGCATGAGGCAGGGAGTGAAGCAGGGCATGAGGCATGGAGTGAAGCAGCGCATGAGGCAGGGAGTGAAGCAGTTCATGATGCAGGGAGTGAAGAAGGGAATTAGGCAGGATGTGAGGCAGTGAGTGAAGCAGCGCATGAGGCAGGGAGTGAAGCAGCGCATGAGGCAGGGAGTGAAGCAGGGCATGAGACAGGGAGTGAAGCAGCGCATGATGCAGGGAGTGAAGCAGGGAATTAGGCAGGATGTGAAGCAGGGCATGAGGCAAAGAATGAAGCAGCGCAGGAGGCAGGGAGTGAAGCAGCTCATGATGCAGGGAGTGAAGAAGGGAATTAGGCAGGATGTGAGGCAGTGAGTGAAGCAGCGCATGAAGCAGGGAGTGAAGCAGGGCATGAGCCAGGGAGTGAAGCAGTGCATGAGACAGGGAGTGAAGAAGGGAATTAGGCAGGATGTGAGGCAGGGAGTGAAGCAGTGCATGAGACAGGGAGTGAAGAAGGGCATGGGGCAGGGAGTGAAGCAGGGCATGGGGCAGTATTGAGGAAGGGCACAGGGTAGAATGTAAGACAGAGAATGTGGCATGGTGCAGGGAAAAGAATGTGAACCAGGGTGCGAGGCAGAATGAACAGTGATAAATCCACACAGACAGATGTGCTAATAAATTGGCTTTCCTGTTCTAAGCAGCCAAACATAGGCCTTCAATGCTGTGTTCACTGGAAGAAAGACTTTTATTCTGAAAATAAACAACTGAGCGAAAATGGAGGTTGCGTATAAAGAGAGATAGCTGTGCCATCCAGTGCAGCCAAAAAAAAAATAAAAAATACACCTTTGGCGTTGACTTAAGTAATTAATCTCGTAAAGTTTACTTAGTTTTGGAAGTGAATCATGTGATCAGTAACATTAGCTGAGCCAACAGGGGAAGTATCGGGCAGCAGAATGTACATCCCCGTACAAAGAGCCAAACGCTGACTTCCGGCCCTCAGAAAGGACTTCTCCTTTATGTATTTTGTCATTCGGAGCTGGAAGCCCCATTACAGACAGCTCTCTCTACTGCCTGACTTTTCACAGCTTGTCTCCATCCCTTGCACTTCTCACAGGGAAGTTTAACCGGTTTCCGGGGAGACCGGCTGCCACCTGGCGGGGCCTGGCAGCGTTAAACCTGACGCACACGCCCCCTGGAGCCGGTCTTCTCTTATTACACTAGGCTGAGGAGGTAAGGATCAGTCTGGCCTAAGGAGCCCTGAAACAGAATCCTGTGCAGCACTTCCCTCCAAACCACCAAAGAGTGACACCAGTTAATGTTTTGAAATCCTCTCGACATGCTTCCTGCGTTTAGCCTGTCCAAAGGCACCGGGCTTTGGTAATCGCGGTTTCTCTTTTAAGACTAGTTTTGAGAGTCCGATGAGATTAAAGGGTAAAAAAATTATCATTTTTGCTGATATAATATCACATTATAAAAGCGGGTTTAAAATATACAAATATAATAAACCAAAGATTATTCAAATGAGCTGTATGAAGTACAATCCCTGAATGTTCTTATGTTGCACTTCTGGACCCTGAATAGTATTAAGGGTCTCTTGCTTTGTTAGATGTTTGTTGTGTAGCTCCAGTACCACTTACTGTACACTTGTACCTGGGCTTTGATTGCAAGCTCAGCCTAGCTGCACTTATGCCTAGTGGACTCCTTGGCAGCTTTATGTTTGCAATGTGCTATCTGCTTTACACCTGAGTCACTTTGGACAAACGCATCTGCTAAATATGTTATATGTTGATATGTTAAATCCTGCCTAATGCACGTCGAACGCATCAAAAAAGGCTCAGAAGGCTTTAGAGTGGCAAATCACCCTGCGGAAAACACCCACAGGCAGGAAAAGAGGAAAATAAACATTACAAACAATAAAGTAGTATGATTTAACATGGACACAGCAGTTTCTCGGCAGACTAATTGCACTGTAGTTTGCGATAACGGCTGCCACAGGAAGATGTGATTTGTTTAAGGACGCTGGTGTTTTCCATGCTGTAGATGGCGCCATGGGTTCCAGGAATGCTTTGCGGAACTGAAGTCGTCTACACGTACGCATTTCCTTCTCTGAAAATTGTTACGAAGACCATATGTGTTTCCATGGTGATCTGTCACCAGATGTTTGCCAACGGTTGACCAAACTTATGGAGCATAGTGAGCCCTGTTTCAAGTTTTCGCCTTATCATATAGGTTTATGGCTCATTGTGGTTTTGCTGGCTCCCCTTAAGTTCCCAGTTTATTTCTCTTCACGTCAGGCTCTTGGCCATCCAGGGCATATTCACACTCAGCCCAGTTGCCTGGTACCATGCCCAAGCATGACTGTCCCACATTTTGCCAAAAATAGTTTGTGAGGCTAGTGTTGCAAGGGATACCAGTACTGAAAAGGTACCATGGTACCACATTTTTGAGAACTGTTCGGTATTACACTTCCTTAGAACAGGTACTAATTACATTATTACAGACATCAATAACGCTATACATTGCTAACACAAACCATCAAATCAGAACCACATACTCAATGTGTCCGGACCACTGCTGAAACTTTATTACACCCCTACAGATTTGCACACATCATGCTATATAGCATATAGTTACAGCCAAGTAGGAAATGTTATTATCTGCTCTAAGTGCCCTGCATAAAAATACGAGGGACTATTAAAATGTCTTAAATATGATCTCCCTAGCTTCAAGTCAGTGATTTATGCAATGAATCTTATAATACAGCAAACAGGCTACGTTAAAGTCATCAGACTTGTGGCAAAGCTACCGTAGACCAAAGTATTCCTTTCCCGACATGAAATGTTTGTCGCTAGTCGATCTGCAAGGGAAGGGTCGCCTAGTGTGAGTACACCCCAAGAGTCCCCGACCCCTATTGGTGCCGTTTGTTCTTCCTATAATAGAGCCTTTTTACGTAATAAACCCCAGCTGTGCTGTGACCGTCTTTGCCCATGGACCAGCGTTAGAACCGGCTATGAAGGACTATGAACCTAAGTGTTTGAATGTGTGATATTAGAGTTGTCCCTTTATGATAAATGACAAACCTCTCCTTTCACCCATCCATCCATCCATCCCTAATCCTTTCCTGCTTTAAGCAAACAAACCGGCTTTGTTCAGTTGTCTGCTGCGTCTGATGGTTGCCTGTTTGCCTTTTTCTTAGTGGATGTACTGGTTTCCAGCAGCATTTGTACTCTGCTATGACCGCGGTGAAAGGCCAGCGTTGTTGTTCAGATCATTTCTGCTGATGCTCTTGGCAGCTTTGGCTCCCGACGTCATTACTGTCCCAGAGGTGCCCTTCATTTGGCCGGGCTGACAGGGAGGAATTAAAACGATTACTCTGAAGATGGCAGGCCACATTAACTATCTCTTGCGTAATTGGATTCCCCCGGTTGTGATAATGCATTTTCAGTTTTAAAGCTGGAAGACTTCTGAAAATGGAGATTGATCAGATGATTCGCCGGTCACTGGTTTCAGCATAATGCAGTATACAGTGTCACATGTAATTAATTTAATGTAGTTCTCTGAATGCCCAGAAGAGGGAGCTCTGAACATGCTGTAAAGAATTCAGACCGGGTGAAATATTTCTGTTGCAGAGAAAAAGGTGAGGTCACGTGACGCTGGTGCTGGCACCTCCTGTTTACTTGTCTTTTCCAAAGCTCTGGTCACTATAGCGGTCAGGATGCTAGGAAATGCATCTCCCACTAACTGAGGTCCTCACATCCGTGAGTAAAGGCTCTGGCTGTCTGAGTGTCCTGCGGGGTCATGTGACATTAGCCGGAGCCGTCATCCCCAAAGCCAATCCCAAGCAGTGACTATCACTTCTGTTTATGTCACTGTTTATTTATCTCTTTTGGGGCGGGGTGTAAATCAGGGCCATCAGCTGGCGGGCGGGGCTCCCATTTCGGAGACATGGGAAGCTCCGCAGTGGCAGTCCATGGCGGCCAGCCCAGATCCCACATGAGAGGTGCCCCGCGGCTATAAACGGAATGCGGTGAGGACCTCGAGGGCCGCGGTCTACAGGAACCACCCACAGGCCAAACCCTGGCGCCTGAGTGGTGGCTGAAGCCCGGCAGTTCTGTGTACCGGTATGGCATGGGATCTGAGCCTTGTTTTCTGCATCTTCCTACAGACAGCGATTACTTTGCAGATCCAATGAAACAGGGACTGTGGAAGTGTGCACAAGGCATTGTGGAAATTATTCCTTAAATTATTGATAACTATTCCAGGGTGTCACAAGATTTTGGACCCCAAGAAAGCAGATCCTATTGGACCCCCAGTACAGGATCAATTCAATTAAATTGCAAGAATTTCAGTGCCCCTGACAATCAGGGACCCTTGGAATCATCCTAAGCCCCCTCCCCCCCCCGCCCCCCCCCCCCCCCCCCCCC
>JAODKL010000135.1:11697417-11709098 GCA_026780765.1 Petrocephalus schoutedeni
GGGGGGGGGGGGGGGGGGGGGGGGGGGGGGGGGTGTCTGAGTCTCCAGACCGCCAGGAAGCCTGCAAAACAGGAAATCTCAACAGCATGCATCTGTGTGAAAACGAGCTGTCCCTGTCGGCATCAAGCCGGCCATCCCGCCCACGGAGGCTGCAGCGGGGCTGTGGTCCATTGGCTCCGAAAGAGACACGCTTCCTTCCGACGGTGGCGTGCTCTACAGTGACTCACTAGTGCCCCATAAGGCTCAATCCCGGTTATTGTATCGGTTTGTTTTGTTTTCTGGGAATTCCGCCGGACCTGGGCTTGTAACCAGTCAGGGGTCACTTACCGGTAATCAAACCGGCATCAGCATGTGACTCATACAGGCATCGTGCACACGGTGTGTTTCCAGTCCTGATTTTCCTAAGCCCTGTTCATACCCAAACATCCACTTAATGCCCAGCTCTCCCGGGTGCAGCCACAGGGCACCCAGGGCTCCTCACACCTCCATGCAGCGTTTCCTGCGAACACCCCGGCCTAAGAGCCAGCAGTGCGAAGCACTGAAACAAAAGGTAAGAGAATCCCGGAGTCTTGACAGCATGCCAGGCCGGTTCCCCCCGAGGGTGCGAGCCCTCAGCGCCTCCTGCTTTTTGTCAGAGGTCACCACCTGGGTGGCTCTTCCCAAGTGGACAAAGGGGTACGGCTCTGTTCCTGTTTATAGCCCACTGCCATTCATGTTTTTTGCCCAGAACGCAAGGCAGAAGGTGTGGAGAGATAAGGCTGCGGGGGCGGGGGGATGGCCCGGCATGAACTCACTGATACACAAGCATGTGTGAGAGGGCAGCCCTTTGCCCACCATTGTCACGGGTACATTGTGATGCTTCTCTTTGCGTATCCCATCTTTGGGCCCCCCCTTTGAGACATACTCACATTATGTATAGTTGAGAGCAGAGCTTGGGGTCCAAGTACAAAGTCAGTGATTAATCTGGGGCTCCTTGGGGCCTTGCTCAGGGGATGCGACTATTCTGCGGAGGATGGGATTCGAACCAGTGACCTTCTGATCAGGGGGTACCGAGGCCTAACCCACTGTGCTTCCTCCTTGGTAGAGATCCGCCTCTATGGTGTGCTACCATAGACGCCACTCTAATTACTGCCCGTGGTGATAAAAGCCACAGGAGCCTTGGGCCTCTGCTACAGGCCACCAGCGGCTACCTCCTCTGGCTCAGCTAGGTCAGGCCTCCGTGGCTGCGACCGGAAGGCTGCCGACTGAAGGCTTGTCCTTGGCCGAATTGTTGTTTCTCTGCTGGGCCCTTGAGCAAGGCTGCCCCCTCCAAAAAATGCTCCAAGAGCACAATATAGATCCTCTCACTGGGCAGACACACACACACACACACTTGCCTTCCTATCTAAATGGGGGCCTTCCATTCATTTCTACAGGAAAAACCCTAATCCCAATCAAACACCCTTAACCCCAACCCAGCCCTAACCTTAATCTTAACCATAAGTAACCCAAATATAAGACTTTCGGCATTTTAACTTTTTTGATTCCAGTCACAGATTTTTATAAAATTGAGGTTATCCAAATGGGGACCTGAAAAGATGTCCCCAAAACTAGGGAAATTTCAGGTTTTACCACGCTCTCAAATGTGATCTATGCAAACCCACATTCTCACACACATGTGCACACACACACATGTGCACACACACACATGTGCACACACACACAGTCCATGTATTCCTGTCATTATGGGGACACTCCATTCATTCCTATGGGCATAACCCTGATCCCAACTATGACACCCTTAACCCCTACCCAGCCCTAACCGTAACCATAAGTAACCAAACAAAATACGAGACTTTTTTAGTTTTTTTATTGCAGACACAGACATTTATAAAATTGAGGTTATCCTTGTGGGGACTGAAAAATGTCCCCCCACTGCAATAATTACAAAGCTGCATGCACACACACACTCACACACACACATGCATGCACACGCACACATACACACAGCACACTGTGTATGTGAGTATGCAGAATCCCATACCCTTTCCAGGATAAATAATTTTACTAGTTGTATAAATGGATGGGGGGGTTTCTAACAAAAACGTCGAGAACTATGTGAACTTCAGCTCACCCTTTTGTAATAAATAACTAGAAAGGACCCCTACTTTGTGTTTTTGATTGTTACATGATCACCTGTCAGGAGGGATTCTGCAAAATGGCCGTCTCCTATGTCATTTTACCCAGCAGAAAGGAGGACTGTATCAGAACCAAACTGGCCCAAGTCAGGCCCTCATAAAGCCTGACAAAACTGTCTCCCACCGATGCATCCAGAACACAACCTGGATACAACTTCTCCACACCCATGAGACAGTGGCTAGTGTGTAATGTGACTGTTAATCAGTGAGCCGCACTAAAGGTCACAAGTTTAACATGCCCCAAGGTCCATAAAAAGGTCATCCCAACATAATGCTCCAACAATGGGCCTCAATGTGCCAAAGCCCTCATCAGGGTCCAACAGGGGGTGCCTCCACATCACAACGACACAACGAGCCCCGTGTGACTCACAACTTCCGGCAAGATAGCAGAGGGGCGCCGACCTCCGGAGGGAAGATGATTTAAGGTTTAAGACCAAATCACCAGCCTGGCACTGGTCACACTGGCTGAATTCCAACACTGCAGACCAACACACCTCCAAGCTGGGAGAAATTCTGGCACAAAGGGCCGCCTACCGTCACAAGCACGGAAGAAGCTGGAAAGGACCCCTAAAAGTGATTGATGGCTCAGGAAAGGGTGTATTTACCTCCACCCACCCACCCCCCTCCCCCTCCGTCACACTCCACTGCACCATTTGGTGGAAAATGGGAGCAGAAACACAAAAGGTGGTTGGCTCATGTGGCTGGCACTCCTGATATCACTGGAGCCAGGGAGCAGTGTCCTGCAGCGCGGGAGATAAACATGACACAATGCAGGAGGTATTCAGGCAGGAGGGGTCCTGGGTCTGGGAGTGGGAATTAATGTAATGGACGTCTCGCTAGTCCCCGGCGCTGCAGACAAGTGCTGGCGCATTAACAAAACCCGCCAGTGACACGTTAGTGCTTTTTGTTGCCTCTTAAAAACGCAGATCGCAGACCAGTCAAAAAGCCATCTTCTAAACAATGAGCAGAATTTGGGACGTAATGAATGCTGCTCATCTCTGTTTTTTAGCTCCGTCCTGAAAGCTGTCTGAATGACGAGAGGACGGTCGTAGGGAGTACGCTTTGGGGAACGCTTTCACCCTTTTGTCCTCCCGTTCTGTTTAAAAATCCAAGCTCCGTGGCCATCTGGCCAGAGTCACCTTAGCTCCGGCAGCGTTCGGCCGCCCTCGAGGCTGACAGTAGCGGCTTCAGGCCAACACGTGTTCCCCAGATGTCTTGAGGAGGGAGGTCTTCTTCAGGGCGACCCCCAGACTCTGACGGCGCTTAACGTGCGCGGGACGGTTGGCAGATAGCCGCAGCTGTCCGATGCAGAGTGCATCTCTCACCGCTGAGATGGCCCACACTCTGGATACGGCTGTTTACATCCACAGCCCCTTTGGTCCCGTGGTATTTCCTGGCTACGATCGTCCGCCACCATCTAACAGAGGGGACCCTGGCGCGTGTTAACAACCATGACGGCTTCCTGATCCCCCCCCCCCTTAAAAAGACAAGAGAAGAGAGAAAGGGAGAGCCCAGACCCATCTCCAGCCATCTCCACTTAGTAGCTTCTGTTTTGGGACAAGGTGCTTGCTGACAGTACACATCCGCTGGGGCCATTGTTCCTTAAACAGCAGGTGTGTCCATGCAGGTAGGAGTCCCACTCAGAAACCGGGCAGGTCAGGTAACTGCTCAGTGTTGTGTTCTGCAACATCTACACCGGGGAACAGGTGGGGATACATGACTGAATGGGGCCACACCATGTTGCTCCAGGGCCCAACTCTCCTCAGTCATGTTCAGCCAGCAGGGGCTGGTGTGATGAGGATCTGATAGATGCTTTCTGTCATCCTGGGTTTGTTTAAGCTACCTTTGAAGTCTACTTCTCTTCCTTCTCAGCCAGAGTCCTTCCTGTGTCCATCTCTTCCCCAAAAGCCTCACAGACACAGAGCCGGTGCCAGCCCAGGTAGCGACACGAGAGGCAATTCTCGATGCGCTCAGCGCTTACATCTGTCAGATTAAAGTACTTTGGCACTCTCAGCCTCCTGGAAGCCGGAGCCGCGAGGCTGAGAGTCCAGTTGGTGGAGACTGTGACTCAAACAGCATTAGGCTGTGAGACGGACCTCAGAATTCCTTCTGGGGGTGACAGAATAAATCTGTTTTTTTAAATTCTCACAGTGATGGTGTCCCACGTGCAGTAAGGCCTCCAAACATGAACCCTCTTACCTAGCAAGTTTCAACCACTTGTCAGTATTGGAGACCTTCCTGTGGCTTCACAAAGGGGAATCTTCAGAATCCAATATCTTTCCCTTTCTGCGTTAATATGGACGCTTCCAAGCAAGGGCCAAAGAGACTATGAGATCTCATCGAGTCCTCTGTTCCCTCCCTGTTCTCCTCTTACCCTCTTCAATTCCTTCATTGATGCACAATGGGGGGGGAGAACCCTAACCGGCCATGTTTTCTCTCCCAAATGTCTGGGATAAGTATGGTCACTTGATAACAAAAAAACATGACTTCTCCGCATTCCTTGTTCGCAGAGGCCCGTTCCTGGCTTCCCCTGGTCAAGAGGGACTGCTGTTCACAGGCCTCCTGTAAACAAAAGGCAGTGGCCCCCATCTGTAAACAAACCCCACATCCTAGCACGTCTGCCATCCATCAAGTGGCGATGGCCGCTAGGAAGCTGGGCATCTGGATAGCCAAAGCAGCGTCCCCACGGCTCCGACCACCCACCTGTGTCTCATCGGGGACACAGACATCCGCTTGGACCTCAGTCCGTCCTTGTTACCCACTAGCTTGAAGGAGGGCACCGTAAAGACGCGGCGGCCTACAACAGACCCTAATGAAGGGGCTGAGGCTGTGGGCCAGCCGGGGCCGTCACAGGCTACAGATAACCTGTGGATCAGCAGTCGGGACCTCTGCCCTGGTCTGGATGTGTAAAGCACATGTTAGGCTGGACTACGGAGGGAACAGGAGGGATTCAGCTGCTGTTTGGCCGCAGCCAAATGCTCCGGCATGAGTGACTAAGGCACCACTTTCCCGTCCTCTCTGTCAAGGACCTGAAATTACTCATAAACATGGAATATGTGACCGAATGGTTAGTTCTACTCTGTCTTTTGTAGGAGATGCTCCATGTGTATAACTGGCATGAAAGGGCAAGGATTTTAAGTGATTGATTCCCTACAGGGGGTCATAAACAACCAATCCAGGTGTAATTTAATCTGGAAAGGGGGTTGGCAGCTTGATCTATGCTTCACGTGGCATTCCAGGGCCTCGGGGGTGAATCTCCTGGACAGGAACAGATAGATACATCACAGATTTATGTGGACGGGCACCCCGGCCGGCCTCATTTTGATTGCCAAATACGGCCAGGAAGTCAGCCACCAAGGGAAAAGACACAAACAAGCAGTGGAAATGTGGTGGGTGGGGGGGGTGGGGCAGGAAGCATCCTCCCACCCCGGCAGGGGGAGTCAGTCCCACAGGGGACCCCTAAGGACGATTGCCCGCGAACTAGGGTCCCTTTGCCCACTTCTGTGGATCACTCTCAGTTTGGCTGAGCTGCAACCCTTTTATTCTGAGCCCGTGGGAGAAGAAAGAAGTCCTTCCCCAAGCGCTGACAGGGACGATTCGGAAGCCATGAGAAGTGCCGCCCACACACACCAATACCTAGCTTTGGGTATCCGTTGTTTATAGAACGTGCACGACAGTGGGAGACAGTGGGAGTATGACGGCTCGAGTGATCCAGCTGAGAAGGCCTTTGCAGTCAGGGGTGGCAAATAGCAGCTTTGGCCCTCAGTGAGTGGTTTCACTCAGTAAAGCTGGTTCCTCACCCAGCGCGTGTCGGCATCTGACAGCCAGACGGCCCGACGATTCAGTGTCGGCGAACACGCAATGCGGCCGGCGGAGGCTCCCGGAAGCAGCAGTAACACGACCCTGGCGGCCCTGACGTGGCGGCGATGTGGCCGTAGCCACAGGACAGAATTCTGGGAAGGCTGCCCAAGGGTTGGCCCTCCATGGTCTGCGCCAATCCAGACCCTCCAGCAGGGGGCTCTGAGGGTCCCCGTGAGGGTGCAGTGGTGGTGTGGCGCATGTCAGGCTAATGTTAGCCTCCCGCTAAAGCTGCGCCCTCGTCGCGGCCCGACCCCCCACGTTTGGGGATTGCTGGCCGAACAGCTGAGACGGCGCGGTGGGCGAGCTGGGGGCACGGCACACCTGACATGGGCACTAAAGCGTAGGGCAGGACCATCACTGGGGACAAGGTCAGGACCTCCCACCGCTATGGATTTAAACATGAACTCTGATCTGGGACAGGGAGTGCAGTGTCAGGGGCAGAATTCCCCATGATTTCGCCTCCCCCAGCCTGACAGTCCGAAATATGCAGGTATTCAGTGTTATTCCTTCTGAAGCACATGTACCAGACTGCCTCCTTGTGCTGGATGTGGCCTTATAGCCTACCTGTGTCATTTGGTGTGTAGCCAAAAAGGTTCAGTGATTCCATGAGTCACACACTAGCAGCACTATGTCAGGACCAGAGTTCTAAAAGTGTGGGACGTGCTTTGTCACATTCTCAGACACGCCATAAACACACTGATCGGGGCCCCATGCATGCGGCCACAACCTGGGAGATGGGAGCCACAACCTCTCCGCACCCCCAAGGTGACGACACACGGTAGCTGCTCGCTCAGCCAGACAGTCGCGTCTCATAGGTCTTCCATACGGAAGACGGCAAGCTGACATCTCCGCTCTTCTGACCTCATTTCTTAAATCGGATCAGATTTCTGAGTTTGGCCGCCCCTGCATAGAAACAGTCCTATGACCTCAGCATGTGTGTATCAGGGAGCGTGTGTATGGCGTACTGGGAAGGGGGCTGTCGCTTGTGTGTGTGTGCGTGTATGCGTGTGTCTGTCTGTCTGTCTGTGTGCTGGCATCCGCCTGACTTCCAGGGAGAATTCTGGAGCCTCCTGCGACGCCTGTCATCTCCGCCTGAGTGATGAGGTGGCAGAGAGGGACAGGTGCGCCGTCCGCAGATTCCCCCGCCGTCAGCCTTTCGCAGCAAGCAAAGTGGGGTGCAGAGGATTCTGGGAAGAAAACTGTGCCAGTGTTGGGCTGCAAGGGGGCTGGCAAAAGCACACCGATTGGCTGGCCTTGTCACGTGACTTTTCTATGATCTACATCATGCATGCGGATGGGGGACCGCCCCCAGTTTGTCTCGATGGTCCCTCACCATGACCCAAGCAACCCCGCATACAATCACGCACCCAGACCTCGTCGGAGATGCCGCCCACCAGGCAGTCATTCTGGATGATTCCAGGCTGGTTCCAAGAAGCAGCACAGACTCAGAAGGACAAAAACCAGGATCAGCTAGAGACTCTTGAGTGGTGGAGTGCCTTTGCTTTTAGGGCAAGTCGAAAGTGGTGGAACAGGCCCACCACTTACCAACCCAGACCCAGGTTTTATCTAAAGTGGCAGGGCATTCTGGGTAGGCGGGGTCAGACAAACCCTGCAGCAAATGGGGGTTATGGGTCTTGATCTGGCCCAACAATGACATCACTCTACTGAACACAGGCTTTGAACTGGTAGCCTTCTGTCTGTTCTAGCCCAGTCCCCTGAGTCCTAATTGAAATTAACTGGCCAGACCAGCACTGAGCAACGCTCTAAGCTAGCACTTTGCATCTTTGCTTAAGTAGTTTGTTAGGTGTCTATGGGTAGGCAAAATGATTTATCCTCTTTAGAGGTTATGTGTGCATCAGATACGTGCAGTAATACATTAGGTAAGCACGATGCACTCCCTATGTTTCTGCCTTAACACTCCACAGGGAGAAATAGGCCTACCGCTTCAAATCTAGACTATAAAAACCTGAGAAACCTTTCTCTCTTAGCCATTACGCAGACATGTCCCGCATAAACACTGTGGATTTGTGGCACGTAGCAAGCTCAAAAGAACTGATGGGCCGAGTAATAACAGGACTGCGGATGGTTAGAGGTAATGACAGCCAGCAGACTTTAATTTGGGTGTTCGTATCTCTGCTTCCCAGGCCGACGGTCCGGCTAAAATAAACGAGGTTGAAAAAGCCTCTTAGCAACCTGCAGACTTATATCGGGCCATTTCAAGGTTTTACGCATCTAATACGACTTAATGGCTTTTGTGGAAACACATTTCAAGCCATAAATTACTCCGGAGCCGGCGCGTTCCACTTTCCATGTAACTTTTACTGCCCGCTTCACCCCAGTTGCAAACTTTTTTATGATTTAGTTTCTCACTTTTTTCACCATTGTATTCAAATCCTTATTAACGTGAAATATTAACAGATGTGTTGTATCATATTTTTCAAGTCAGTGGAAATCGCAACGGTTGATAAAAAACATATTAAAACTGTATATTTTACAAATAGGAGCGCTTTAACAGAAGATAGAGGGGGTATGACAAACGTGATTAATTGTGCTGGTGAAACAATTAGCTGGCGTTTCTATGATGTGTAATTAAAACTACATTATAATAACGCAAATTAGCGCCATTAATAAGCGGCGCGGGCGCCCTGCCACACAAGCTGCTCAAACACAGCATTTCAGATTACGTCCCATTAAATCCCTTAAAGGGTTTTGCGTTCAAACCAGGGTCCTTCTATGTTTTTAATAATTACAGATAATGAGGGAAATGTGACAGGGATGATGAATGCACATAGTGCGGTTCCCCTCGGATTGAGCGAAATCGCCCAAAAGTACGTGACGGGAATGAAGTGTAGGCGGCGGCACTGCAGCAGGGTATGCGGTAAGGCACCGGCGCTCCGAGCGCAGGGTGAGGAAAGCCCCCTTTCCCCCCGGCCCGAGTCTATCCCAGCCCACAGCCACGCTAAAAGGTGGCGGGCGGCCACACCTGCCCCCCCCCCCCCTCCCCTCCCATCAGCACAGAGCGCCTTACAGGGCGATCGCCGCTCGCCGGCTCTCAGAGGACGTGCCCACGGGCTCGGCGACACAGCGGCTCCGCGCCTGGCTGATCATACCAGCGCAGATCGGACAGGATCCCCGGACGGGGTACAGGGGCAGCGCCGCACGACGTGAGTAAATAACCCCCCCCGTTTGCTCGACCTGTTGCATTCGTCGTTGTGTGATTAAACATGCGCTTGCGAAGTACACGCTTCATCCCGTCCGGCTCGGGGATGCCGGATGTCCCGTACCGAAGAGGGCACGGACTTAAAGCCTGTCACCGCACTGAGCATTAGACGCAGATTGACTGGGAAGGAGCTTTTTTAGTTTAGTTTAATCCTGGGTGCAGACTACCTGTGACAGCATATAAAAGCAGCTGAAGTGCACTGCTTTTTTGGAGATCGGGTTTCCCCTGTAGGGTACCGGGTGGGGGGGAGTTTACTATAAAGCGCTGGACCGGTGCGGACCCGTCCGGTTTCGTTATTCTGACATGCTGATAAACGGACGGAAATACCTAAACCAAATATAAGGCAACTGTGTCCCGAGCGCCTATGCACGGTGTCGCGTCTTGCTTTCATATCCTCACACTGATATCTATATTAAGTTTGATTAAAAACTTAGTAACTTAAGCTGCATTCACGTGAAAAGCGTCCGTATAGCAAGGAAAATTGTTAAACAAATGTAATTCAAGCGTTAAATTGAACGATATTAAGTTAATAAATACTATCGGTTGTTTCTCAAGGGCAGCTCTCGGCGCGATGGTCCCAGTGGACCTGTAATTTTAATTTTGTGAAGTGGTCCTGGCTTTTTAAGGCAGTTGTGCCAATAATGCATTTTGTACCTGTTTTATTTTGTGGAGGGGGGGGGTCGCTTGATGGATCTAAGCACGTCCCCTTATTTTTGTGGCCGGATAAAATTCATACGTGCAATCTGTCAATGTTGTGAGCTTTCTGTCAGCCGAAGTAACTCTGTAACTCAGTCTTATGCCATAAATAATTTTGGCGGAGTAAATTCAATATGCGGCAAATTGGCGGCGCACGGTTTTTTTTTCGCCCGATTTTACGCCTCTATGACGGGCAATACGGAGGGCTTCGCTGTCTGCGATCTGCGTCCTGCGATGCAAGGTTACGGCATAATTATGTAGGGGTTTGGCAGACCGTTAAGTCTAAATTAATGATATCGGTCTAGACTTGAAAAATGTCTTAGGATACTGCACATGTTGAAGATTAAAGAGGGTGACAGGAAAACGGTCAGTCTAACATAAACTGGATTTCCCTGTGATTAGACATCAAGTTCTGCTGCAGTCTAGCGACATCGCACATCGACGTTTCAAGTCTCCCGTGTTCACAGGAGCCGCCAATTGCAACTGAACTGCTCTAGCGAGTACTGATGAGCCTTGAATAGAATATATCAGAATCTGTGGCATAAAAATGGCTGGGGAAAAGGGAGTGGTTTCTGGTGAGTTAACCTTTCAAGCAGTTGGCCCTAAAACCATGCTGAGAGGCCCAAATATTGACCAGGAAAGAATGGTGCTGTTTGAGATGTTCCTAGGGTACAGAAGTTGTTAACTGAGCTAACAAGTACGTTTTGTGAAGAGAAGGGTGGGAGATGCCTGTGCACACTGATGAACTCTGACAAACACACCACAACCCCAAACATACTCCAAAAAGCAGAGTGGAGACTAAACTTCTCAGAGCCAGCCAAAACTACTGACAGCCTAGACCAAACTCAACCAAACTTTCGCTCAACCACATCTCCACGTCAGTGCGTCAGACTTTGAAGCCAGTGGCTCATCACAAAAGATCAACGCATCTGAAGTCAGTTTTATCAAAAGTCTGTGCTACCAGGAGCCAGTGCTATCAAGGGTCTGCGCTACCGGGAGTCAGTGCTATCAAGGGTCTGTGCTACCAGGAGTCAGTGCTATCAAGGGTCTGTGCTACCAGGAGTCAGTGCTATCAAGGGTCTGTGCTACCAGGAGTCAGTGCTATCAAGGGTCAGTGCTGCTGAATCAGTGTTCTGATGTAGGAACTAGTAGCTGGGACTGGAACTGAAGTAACATCCCATAATGACAGCGGAGATACCGGGTGCCCCTTGTTAACTTGAGACCTGGAGACCTAGTGGGTGAGCACATGGGCTGTGAAACTGGGGGGGGGGGGGGGGTTCACATGGGTCTATTAACGGGCAGATTTTGGAGCATCATTAAGAATGCAATGATGAAGAATCATGAAAAAATTCAGCTATTTTGGTTAAACAATTATAAATAAATCCCTAATTATATCATTAACAAAAAAGCATGACAAAAACATGACAAACGGGAATCACTTTATGCCCCTCTTATGCCTCTCTTACGCCCCTCTTACGCCCCTCTTATGCCCCTCTTACGCCCCTCTTATGCCCCTCTTATGCCCCTTATGCACTTATGTTCAGACACACCCCGCTGTACATGGCTGAACCCCAGACCCCAGTACATACTGCACAAGATACACACAAAGGAGTTTGTTCAGGTGTCACTTAGCAAAGCCGCAGAGGACAGCGTGCTGTTCCCCTACCGAGTGGCCTGGTCTTCCCAGGGAGGGGGAGGTGGGTTGGGGGGGGGGGGGGGGTGGGGCC
>JAODKL010000135.1:11760518-11774287 GCA_026780765.1 Petrocephalus schoutedeni
AAGTTTTATTTTTGGTGTAAAAAATACAGGATAAATCATATCTTATAATGGTTCAAAATGAGACAATCCCACTAAATTTAAAATGATATTGAACAAGGCGAGCTAGGGCCCCTGGGCTTCAGCATTGGTGAGCCCGTCAGGAAATCCAGGATCACAGTATAATCGTCATTACTCGCAATAGTCGAAAATGTATGGGACTTTGTTTAACATTTCTGTATTTTCATAAACCGAACCTTTTGGCAGATTCAGACTAGATTTTTCTTTTGAGAATTTGAGATATGTAAAGGATAGATAAGGGAAACATTTTCTGGACTAAAGCACCCCAGGTCCCAACCAGGGGTGCATTTCCCAAAGGCATAGTTGCTAACTGACTATATTAGCAACTTATATAGTTAGAGCCATGCAAATGAATGAGTCTAACTATGTAAGCTGGTAACAGGAGCTTTTGGGAAACGCAACCCAGAGCATGTGAGCGGAGCGGTGAGAATTTCCGCTCCTCATTCACGAGGCTGTTGGCTCCGGCCGATCCTCCATTCTGCTCAATACGGCTCCTCGCTCCGCAAAAACGTCCTCCCGCTCCGGACAAATCGCTTAAAGAGGGGGGTATAATCTGCATGCCTAACAACTGTCACCTTAAAACCCTTGTGAAATATTTCGCGAACTCCATCTCGGCCAATTTGGGCGCTTTTCCACCGTAACAAGTAGGGTACTTTCGGTACGGTACTTTCCGTACTTTCGCTATTCCATTGACTTTCGCTCGAGTACCGAAACCGCCAAACCAGTTGGGGTACTTCTTTGGTACTTTGGGGCGTAACTTGAAACACTTTCGTTGTCGATTGGTTATGCAAATAGCCCGATTCTGAAACACAATGCCAGAAAATGACAATTGAAGAAGTAAAAGATCTAGATCTAGTCGGAAGAACAGATACAAGGAGATCGATCAGGATGGCGTAACGAGTATTAAAAAGTATTTTATTTAATATACTAGGGCAGCATGTTATTGGAGAATTTTCCAATATAGCGATGTGATTTTATTGTAATAAATATTCGGGTATTTATACAGCAAAATGTGTTAAATTTCTTACAAACCTGTCTAGGAGTAATTTAAACAGCCAGGATGAGAATGATTATGAGTATCAGAGAACGCATGCGGGGCTCATGCATAAGCAACGGAGGTCAACTTTAAATTGATGTTAATATATTTGATAAACTACAAAAGAAATAACCATACAATTACAAAGTTAGCTAAGCTTTTTCCCTATGCCAAAGTAAAAATGTTTTAGCGAAACTTGAGCCCCCTATGCTATAATGTACGTACAGTACTGAAAGTAAGAAAAAGTCTGATCTTAATGCAAGTCACTAGCGATGTTAGAACTACATGTGCATAGCATGCGATGTTAGATTTAATATCCAGCATCGTCCAGCTGTATACTATAGGCATTTTTCTAATTCAGTACAAAATGCTCCGCCTCACGTTGTACTTTTATTCAGCACAGGTACCAATTTTTACGCCAGTGGAAAACCAACAGAAAAGTGCCAAACTTTTTGGTACTTTACTGGGGTACCACAAGTACAGTACTTGCTGAGGTGGAAAAGCCCCATTTGCGTAGGTCTTGATAACTGTACAGATTAATTTTGGGTAGATTTGGACACGCATCAGGCTCGCGCTATGAGCGGTGTCGCGACTGCTCCAGCCTTAAAAAAACCCGCCCTACTCACATGCTCTGGTCCCAGCCTACAAGTAGCTACTTTTTAGCCCTTGCGATGTAATTGCCTGTACGTCATACATCATACAGACCTATCATTATAAAGAATGCTTAATTAAAATTGACTTGCTTTAATACTTTCTGGTTAGTATTTGCAGCCACTTACATAAACTAACCAGGTATGGATCAGAAGACGCTTTCCAGTGTCAGTTCAAAATGGTCGTTCAGCACACCCTGAAACCAGTCCTTTGCCATAATACACCATACATCAACAGACAAGCCTTTTCTACTTTAAAATAATCAAACCAAACAAGTCATGTTCTTTTTTTTTATTCATGAAAATCTGAGACTTTCCTCCAATATTTCCAAAAATATTTGATGAAAACACAAAAAATGAGGTTCAAACCAATTCAAAGTTTGCATCACAAATGTCAAATCGGGAAGGATTTTACTTTTAAAAATGTTAATTCTGCTGTTCCTAAAAGGTTTACCTTCATAATGCTGTTTGGATTCAGAACATTACATCAAGGGACCTTCAATCCCATCTTTTACAAATGTACTTTAGCTGCCTTATGATAATGTTTGGTATTTAAAACTGCATTTTAAAAACCAAAATGTAGGATAAAAATCATAACATTCAGCAGTTTAACCGATTTAGAAAGGGAACAAGATTCTGACAGAATAAGGACGGAGTTTTATGACAATGGCATTAAAAAAAAGATTAGAACACGATAGACCCCTTTACACACGCTTCAATACATCAAATGTAACTAACGATATAACTAAAAAGGGCATTTTTATATAAAACTTGGTAAAAAATAGTTATTTCAAACTGTACAGTCACCAAGTACATAGAATGCTCAAAAATTCAAAAAAAAAAAAAAAAAACACTGTTCATTTGGTGTCCCCAGCAGCCTCCACCTTCTGTGCCTGGAAAAGAAGAGACTTTTGTCACATGCGACGTCAATTACAAAGCAATTGACTGGCACTGTTAAGGTCTACCTTTGTGCGCTTGACAAGAACAATGCATGACAGACCACTAACATACGTTAAGCGAGAAGGGTGATATATTTGACTATTCTGCCCACTGGATTACAAGGTGCTCCAAAGCAAAAAGGAGACCCTGAGAAAGAACTTTTGGAAACGGCGTGTTTAATGCTGATCCCCAGACTGCGGGCATGAATGCTGGCTCCCCGGTCAGCATGGAAGCTGCAAACGGAGTCTACCTGGTCTATCTTGGCATCTCCGTTTTCAGCGGGGTTGTCTTTGCCCTTCTTTCCTTTGGGCGCCTTCTGTTAAGTAGAACACAGACGTTACCCCGACTCTGCACAAACACCCAACTACATCACCGGGGACCATTGGCGCCCAGCCTCACCTTGGGTGGACCAGCCTTTTTCGGCTTGGGTGCCGGTTTAGGGGCAGCGGGTTTCTAAGGAGGAGACAAACGAAACAGGGGTGAGGAGGTGAGGGACGAGGCGAGCGACATGCAGTCACGGGAGGATGCGTGACAAAACAGGCAGAGGGTACTTACAGCTAACAACCTCGCAGAGCGTCTGGGCTGTAGGGCGGGAGAAAAAGAATCAGAGAACACCGAAGGCGCCGGGGCACAGAAAACCCCACCATTCAGCCATGCAAATCAGACCGAGAGCACACAGCATAACGGTGCAAAGACACCAACCTCCTCCTTGGTCTTGGCCGTCTTCTCTCCGTCAAGCTACAAAGGAAATGAAAATCTTTAGCTCAAGCAACTAAATGCACAGGTGCAGCCACTGTACAAGAAAAATCGCACCACCATATCCCCAACCCTACCCTAAATTACCTGTTTAATATGATGTAGAGTACGTTATTAAAATGTAGGACAGGTAGGATAAATATATGTATAAACATAAAAATATATAAACAGGTGTAAATATACAGATAAATATAAATTATCCTTTGGTGATCGTGGCCGCTGCCTACATCAGTCAATCAGCTAATTCAAAAACTCAGACAAGACCCTCAAAAGTGGCACGGTTATCGTATTATTGATTAAAATGCATAAATGTAGATATGATGCCTCTAGGCCCGCACATCTCTTGGCACTTCAGCGCGGGAACGCGCTTCCGCGTCGCCGACAGGGCGCTTAACGGTCAGGCAGCTGTGAGGTTCCCGCGCAGATTCAAATTCAAACGTGCGCTCTCGCGCCGCAGGCGCGCTTCCCCCCGCTCACTGACAGAACAAGGCGCGCTCACGAAGCGCCGGGGCTGCCAGCGAGAAGGAGGCGCGGTTCTAACGGCGGGCAGCGCAGCCGTCCTCTCCCGGAGCCACTTCTCCGCAACGTTCCCAATTTTTAATCCCCCGGTCGCCCTCTTCTGCAGCCCCGTACGAGTTCCCCGGTCCACCTCCCCGCGCCCTTCTGGTCCATTTTTAACCCCGCGGCCGCCTTCTCCGACAGCCCCATCCGCGTCCCCGCACCGTTTCTGTCCATTTTTAACCCCCGCGGCCGCACACAGCGTCCCGTCCTTCCCCATCGCCGATATTAGCATCCAGCTGCCCGGGAAGGTCATGCGAGGAAACCACCCACTTTTAAAGGCGACAAAGACGCCTAAGCTGAAATGTCCCCGGCGGTATTTATTTGGCTACTTGACAAATGACCCCACCAATCACAATTTTAAAAACAAGTGCTTTATTTTTCATGGCAGATTTGCTTGTTATTTTTGTCTGGCTCATCATCATTTATTGGCCACTAATTTACAGAGGCAATACTCTATTTCACGAAAGGCTTGGCGCCTGTGTGGAAAATTATTTTCGCTAAATAATGAGGAGGTGGCAGCTCGCACGGAGCTGGGCGGACATGACAAGCTAACGAACACAACAATAACAAAGATGGCAGCTTAACGTCTGGAGGGAAGTGGCCGTGAAAGACCGAGGCGGGCACCGTCTGCGACTTTTTTTAAAAAAGTTGCCCAACATACAGAACAAACTCCGATTTGTGCCGCGGAATCATATATATACGAAATAAGCAGCGAGCACCTTGTTTTATACGGTAACGCAAATGCACCCCAAATTTGATCAATTAAAAATGCCCCATTGCTGGTTATGTTGTCTGCAGAACACTAAAACCCAGAAAAAATATTTTTAAATTGCATAAATGGACACCGATGAGCGTAATTTCAGCCGAAAATGAATGCTGAAACAATTTGGCGCCGGCGCCATCGCTCTCGTAGGGACAGCGGTTAGCCTGCTAGCCGGAGTCCTGTCGCTCAGCTCCACGGAGCCCGCCAACGCCGAGGTGCAGTCGGCTGCTCGGCCGCGAATCACGCAGAAACAACCACACAGCAACATCGCCGAGCAGCCTCCCAAAAAAAGCATTTCTACACCAAATAGTAAATGCCGCCGCAAAATGACAGAAATGCTGCTTTTTACAGCGCTGCAAAGGAAAGGGTCCTGAGTAAGTAAGCGAGAAGGACTTCACTGCCATTTAAATTATGTCCGAAATAACTACAGCGAGCTGCTTCGCAGGATAAAAAAAGTGCATTAAGTTACAAACCATTTCCCTACCTTTCTCTTAGGCATGTTGACCGTCTGAAGTAAGGTGAAAATTCAGCGAAGGGGAGTAGGCTCGATCACCGTTACAGAGCTTCACTGCACCAGCCGATGGTGGCTAAATGTAAAATAATAACGGCTGTATGTTTTATAAAGTTTTTATATAGAAATATAAGATGGAAACCGGTTCAAACCAGATTTCACGTTCTGCGCACAGCCATTGGTTACAAACGGCATTACGTGCTCGGCGGAGTCGCGTACTTCTTAAAGAGACAGACACCGCGCGAGACCTTTCGTGGAGTTCAGGGGATACCGAAGACCGTCGAATTCGTGCAAATGTAGGAAACTCGAAACTGACTTGGTTTTGAATGCAAGAAGCATCTTCTAATCTAATCAAAGGTGTTTGATCTAGTTTGGCAAGTTCGAATTTGCGCGGAGGAACTCCAAGATTTATTTATTTATTTATTCATTCATATATATATATATATATATATATATATAAATAATTTGGATGACAGAATATTGAAGGACAATGTGTATCATAGTTCAGAAAAAACAGGATGAAGTTATAGATTTTGATTGTGTATGCGTGAAATATTAAGTGCATACACTACGTTTTTTATTATTTGATTTCAGTTCATTACAAGAAAACTGAATTATGTCCCAGAGGTGGCTGAAAAATACCCCAAATAAAGATCTTACAATTACACTATCAATTATGGCAGGAAAAGACAAGCAATTAATCACTTTAAACATTCCGTCAACCACAAAATTCATTTTAAATAAGTAGTCCGATTAAGATCTAGTTTGACAGCTGCACAATGTAACAGTTTCATCCACAGCTCATACACAAATCCAAGCTTTAATTCTGCTCTTCAATGTCATCAGTCATATCTACAGTTGAGAACTAACCAATTTTAGAAGCCCAAAACAGTTACGTCATCCCACAAGTATCTCATATTGTGACCATTATGACAATACACAGCCCACAGTGTATAATACAGAATTTCCACAAAGGGCAGTATTTACCAGAGAACAAGTTTAGCGTTTCCAGCACTTGGGAACCAGTCTCAAATGTGGCTGTGTTTGTATAAATGTTGTAGGGATATTGACAGGGTTCCTTTAAATCTGACTTTGATAATACAATTCCCCATAGGGGTAAAAACACAGTTGAGTCACCTGGTACAGTACTTTTTGATAAAATACAAAATAACTGCCAATTGCCCATAGCCTGCAAGCACTTGAGAAAGGACTTATTCTTCATATCTTCTGGCCTATGCAAGAACAGCCTGGCTGGTTAAGTCTGTGAAAAAAGTGTCCCTCTTATGCTGAAGTGCATGGAGGAATCCTTGTATCCTCTGGTCCCTGTCTACTGCATAGCTCAGCAGAAGGTCCTGTCTGGCGTGGGCCTCTGTCAGCTTTGCACCCCCGTGTTGCTGCAGGAGTTCTGCCACACAGCTGCAGTCGGCCTCCAGCTGCTGCCGGGCTTGCTCCTCGCGGTGCTGGTCCCGTGCTTTCTGCAACACGTTTCATAACTGTGGTTTACAGACAGCCGCCACCCTGCAGGCTCAGGTCAAAGCAGTGGCACAACGCGAGTGGAGTTTAGATACCAGGCCTAAGTAGATTGAGTAAAGTGTCGTTGCTCAAACATGTACTGCACACCATACCCGACCCAGTAAACCACCAGCATTGGTTTAGCCCAGAATTAAACTTCGTACATTTAAACATTCAGACCTGCATTCGGGGCAGATTTTTGACTTCTCAGCACAATAGCTGCATTACATACAGTAAGGAGGTGCAGCCCGCATCTACGCGTACCTCCCCTCAATGCTCAAGCTTGGTGAGTCATAAGCAATATTGCTCACTCACAGTAACCCCGTTTGCCTTTGTTTTCTACCTTAGGTTTCAAAATCTTAGACACACATTGTACTCACCGACATTTAGCATAAAAAAACACAAAAGAACAAGATTATACTACATGCATTAGGGTGCACACCTGCCTCTTACTATATGTGTTCCAATGATGCTGGAGTTTCTACCCAGACAACTAAAAATGTACAAACAGAGATTGGACGGTGAGAATGGAATGACAGATTACGTAAGACTGTGACCTTATTCAATGCGATCTTAGAAGTGAGATTAGTTTGAGATCAGATGACAAACTGTGTGCTAAATAACAACATAAATAGGAATAGGAATGACTGTATGCAAAATAGCAGGAGACCCTACCTGAAGGGGCCAGTAATTGAGCTGGTACTGCAAGATGGCCTCACAGAGGTTCCAGAAGGAATATTCAGGCCATAAGACAGACTGGAACACCAGGCAAGAGTAGGACGTCTATGGGATAGACAAGAGCATCATCGACTTTGAGTAAATGGTGAAGTATACAAGCATGTCACATGGGCCAAAAAAGTAGGGTAAGACGGCACGGGACAGAGGAAGCAGTGACACACACCTGCCAAAGCAGGAAGTCGCTGAGGCGAACCTCCCCCGAGGTACGGATAAGCAGGTCCGGGTCGGGGGAACCACTGCTATACAGGCACTTGCTTAGCAGAGACTCTGAGACGTCACTGGTCAGAGGAGACATCATTCAGGAAGTCACACCCTGCCAACTACCATTTATTACCGACTAATACAAAATCAATCGTAATCTGCATAGCTGTGACCCTGCATGTCACTGTGTAATCTCTTCTGTCAACATGAAGATTCTTTCACAACTTAAATAAAGATTCAGGTCAGTCAGATCAGTGGCTTTTATTTATAATGCTAAATACAGTAAATCATTTGAATCTGGGCTTAAAGTACCCGCCCACTCAAATGAACGCAAAAATTGAATATCAGTATAAAATTTTTAAAATAGCTAAATACTATTAAATATTTACACTAAACTAAAACATCACAAAACAAAGAAAACCACTGTACAATACAAATGGCAGCTCCAGCACATGCCTACAGAGCGACACTAGTAATCTTTCCGCTTGTTCCGCTAACGTTTACCTCACAATATCTTGTGTTGTATGGAATATCCGACTAAGAATAACATTAGTGTGCGTGTATAAAGGGATTAAAGTATGTTTAAGAAAAGCGTTATAATTCTGTGCTTTTCCAGAGTATCCCATTACCTATCCAAAAAAATTCATGAGAACGTTTACTGTATATGCACACCCACAAGCACAATCTCTCACCTCTCTCGCACACTCACAACATCTTTAACATGTTCCTGTACTGCAAGCCCCCACTCCCTACACAATAGACTACTAAAGAATACCTGGATTTGATCAAGCCCTGCTCCACGCCCCAGGCCATCTCCTTCACTGCGTTTGTGATCTCATGTCTGGAGGTATAGGCGAAGCAGACATTCAGGAAGCACCTGCCCAGGAAGAGAAAAAAAAAAAGACAGACAGGACATGGTATTAATGGAGATGGTCAACGTCAAGAGGGAAATGGTTTAAATCTCATGCATCTGAACTTAGATCAGCGATACCAGCTCAGTCATTTTATTGGGCATAAAAGGATTTGTAAATGACGGCCATGAAAAAAACCAACCAGGGAAAGGTTACTCTACAAAGTAACCAACCCGACCATCGCTGTGGAGTTGGGCTATCAGAGATTATTGTCCTCGTACTTTGTCATCTGATCACTCTTTTGCAGGGTGTGACATCCTAGCCACGGTGGACATTGGATTTAAAGCACTTTTTGTTTTCAGTTACCAAACCTCTCCTCAGAGGCACCCCAGCCATTCCACTTATTCCTTAAAATCACACCACCAGCTCAATTAATCAGTTCATTTAACTAAAGATCACAATGTAGCACTGATTATTAGCCAAACACGTTATGGTAGTGGCCGCTTCAAAAAAATTAAACAAATGAAATAAAAAATACATGGGTACATTGGATGGTTGGTACATAATACAAATGTGTGACTTTATGAAAGGTTTTCAAATGGATCATTTTCATTTTCTGCCTAAGACTTTCACACAGTACAGGATAAATGTAAACAAACATTACAGCCACAGTGGAGGAAATCCCCAGCCCTTTCCCACGATGCCGTAGTGGTGCCTACTTGCTGTGCGTTCTAGTGGCCACCACAGCCTGGGCGATGAGCTGCTGCAGGTCCACTGGCAGCATGGTCAGGTCTCCCAGCACTCGAATGCACACACCATGCTTCTCCAGATTCTCCCTGGGATGTGGGAGACGGCGTCACATTTGATGCCTTGCCTTTCTGGAGTGAGGTAGTCTGCCTCTTGACAAGCACCTCACACACCGTACACACAGACAACAGGCACTGCCCCGGGTGCAAAATTCCAACTCCTGAACAACTTCTGTTGCGCTTGTACACAGGCCTACTCCATGCAGTCCATGGAAATTCACATGCCAGTAACAACCTGCATGTGCACCTATGCGAAACAATGACAGTGGCAATTCGGGATTTGCATTTAAGTGAAAGGTGAGAGGTGGCTGTCATTGTTGACACACCACAGCACACAGTGCACAACAACGAAATGTGTCCTCTGCATTTAACCCATGTGACACTGTCATACAGCAGTGGGCAGCCATTTCAGCGCCCGGGGAGCAGTGCTTGGGGATGGTACCTTGCTCAGGGTACCTCAGTGGTACTTACAGGTCGGGGACTGAAACCAGCAACCTTTCCATTATACAGTCACGTCCATAACTATTACGCCACCACTGCCCCCAGTTATATATGGGTAGAAATTGTTATAAACAACAATTGAGCCGTCTCTTCAAATAGGTTCTGGGTCCGATCGTTCTGATACACTGTCCACTAATACTCACTGTTCCTCCAAGAGCTTCTTAAACTTCTGTTTGGCCAGCTCCATCAGGCCATCCACCTCCTCTTTGGAACGCTTGAAATTCTCAATACTGAAGGCATACACCGTCACCTCCCGGATGTCCAGGTTCAAACACCAGCGCAGGGTCTGCAGAGTTTAGAGCAATGCCATCGGATGCATTTGTTTGAATCCTCGAGAAATGTGACTACAGGAGGCAGGACAGAGCCTAGAACTATAAGCCAGGGGTAGATAAGTCTGGTCAGCAGATGGGCAGACGACTGTTGGTTTTGGCCACTTCTTGTTGAATACATCGCCTCGTGAGCTTAGAAGTGTGCAGGGTATAAATTAACCTCCAATTGAAAAAGTTAACTGACAAATAGGGTGGATATTAGGAGCAGAGCAGGTACTCCCGACCCCTCTCCCATACCACCCAATCAGAAACGGCCAAATGACTCCAGGATAAGCATGACGGCACCTCACCTCAGCCAGCTTGTCGAAACCCTGTGTGTGTCCCTCCTGACGCTCCACATGGCACTTGCGGGCGTAACGCCGGTTACCATCCATGATGAAAGCGACATGCTTAGGCATAGGACCAGCCTACAAGGCCACAAATGATGAATTACTGATGATGCTGCCATTTTATTTGCCATCTGCTCAATATGAGTGCAGGTACATGTATGCGTGTGTGAGAGTGAAGGGTCAGCCATTTGTCAGAGCATTTTGGGGGAGTTGAGGGTCCTATCGACATGTGGCTATTCTGCTATTCTGGATGGGTTTCGAACCAGCCCACTGAGTCACACACTGCCCCAAAAAAATGCATCCCAGAGATCCGGGGCTTGCAGGATGAACAGGTGATAAAGACATTATCGTCTCGACTCCGATTACGGAGACTGAGGGCAGACTTTGACCCTTCCAAATAAAAACTAAAGACTGCCAGCTTCTTTGAGTGGAATACAAATACAGAGGCAGAAACCTAATGGAACTGATTGTCCGCTATGTACAAAGAACTCTAACAAACAAAAAAAATCCAACAGAAAATAACACCACAAAGTGCAAGACAGCAGGACATATTCATGCCTGAAGAACTGACCTTCAGTATATTTGCAGTGAGCTTTTCAATGAAGCTCAGCTCTCCCTCACGGATCCATGACATTTTGTGCTTCGGAAAGTCCCTGTTGAAAAAGAAAAATGTTGATGTTGGAGTGCTTGCAAGAACCATTTTCTAAGTAGAACATTACAATTAAGGGCGATAAAGCGTTGAAACGTGTTGCAACCAGTTCTGAAATTGTGTCCAAAGGAAACATGACTGGTAGGATACTGAGAATGGCGAACTGCCTGATGTCAGTTCTGCTCAAGGATTCCCCTCCCATAACTACACCAAGCCTCGTGCGCCTCACACTACCGTTTTTGTTTTAATTATCATTATTACTCTTGTTTTATCTTAGTGGACAACGTCCACTAAATGCTAAACGTGGTTTCTCTTACAGTAGCATTATACAATATCACAAATGCACACGCCTGCCTCGTCATGACTGCAGCTTCTCAGTATCAAGTTAAAAACATCACTCTATGAGAAGAACACAAATTAAAATGTTTAGAACGAACCCAATACTGATTTAAAGGAAAACACTCAATCCAACAAGCAACGACACTACTGTAACCTTAAAATAAGGAAAAAAAATAATAACAGTCGCCAACTTAATAAAACATATTTCAACTGAACAGAAAAGGTTTACTTCACAAGAGATTTTTAAAACGTCCATATTTCACAACTCACGGTTTATCCACAGATGTTAATTCACTAGCAATATGCAAGCCGCTAGTAATAAATGAGCTGCGGCTCTATGTTAAGGATGACGTCTTCTTCCGCGTCCCAGTGGCGACGTCATAACCAAAGCGACGCCCTTTGCCCCTGACGTCTAATGTGCTCGCCACCGATTTTTTTTTTAAGGATTTCCCATATATGAACATTTCCAGGACTGCGTTTTATCGCTATATAAGGTACTAGGTTCTGAAGAATATAGTTGCTGACCCAAGTCAATTAAGTCATTTTTACTTTTACAGTTATGCCACAATTAGTTTACTATCACACACCAATATTTGCGTAATTAATTTACTTGACTTTCTTAAATATTCGTGTGTGAGGAATCTTACAGTGGGTCGGCCGGCAGAAAATCGGGATGCTCCAGACCCATAACTTGTGACAAAATCACACTACAGGCTCAACTACATATTTTGAATTAGTTTTTAAAGGACCCATAACATTACTAAGACCAAATGAACAAAGAGATCAAAAATCTGTTTGCCTCTGAGATGCATTTTCCCCCCGATTGATCTGACCACGCACACATTTCTGTGAGACTTTTCACTGTACAGTTTCACTCACTGTGAATGTTGAATGGGTGGGCCCAGGACCACCTGGGCCAACCCCTGTGGCCGTGATAGGTGTGTAGCTTACCAGATTCGTTTTAGTATACTGGGAAAAAAAACAGCACCACGTGAAATCCTAGCAGATTATAATAATAATAAGACTTTGTTGATCGCTCATGGGGAAATTCTCATTTTGCCTATGCCATCTTGCTCTCAAAGGCAAACAGACATATTTACTGTAGGTGAGAGCAAGCTTGGCAGCGAAGGGCAGCCACTTGCAGAGGTGCCCATGGAGTTGGGGGTTAAGGGCCTTACTGAAGGGCCAACAGACATGCTATTCTATCAAAATGACCGTCCAATCTCAGGCACAGAGGCTTAGAAACAAAAAAAAACACCGTGACTAAAAGTTGAGAATGCAGGTAACTAACACCAGATAAAGCTAATGGCTTTTATGGTAGAATAGCCTTTCTCTTAGGCAGTAACCAAAACACACATGGAAGAATTAAAGAGAACAGAAACACTCAGTCTTTCGAGTTATTTAAATGTAAACTCTGAAGATGGGCAACATATCTCTAAATGTCTCGCATATTCATACACACCAGCGCAATTAATGTGCCACAAGGAGACTGCAAACCCCCAAACCCAAAGTAGAATCTCTAATGGAACATGTGGCATTCTGCTTGTGTGTGTGCTCATCCCCAATGGGCACTAATTCTTGTGTACCTGCAGAATCAGGTGGATGGTGGCCCAAAACGATGGCCAGCTCTTCAATGGCAGCAGGAGCACAATCTGACCTGTCAGCATGTTGGCATGGCTAGATACTTGGACACTCACATGGATTCTATATTTGGAAGTCATCCACCCTTCCTCTCCATTGATCTGTGAAGGATGGCCTGTATTATTTACACCCTTTTCCACAAGCCACATACTCTGGGCCTCAGTATTTGTGTTGGGCACCTGCCACACAACCAAAAAGCCTTCTGAAATCCCCATTTATTTTCTGTACCGTTTTATGAGGAAAAAAAAAGAACTTGAATAATTTAGATACTAGTCTGAACATAAAAGCCATATGGAGTTGGATATCCATGAAGATGTATTCCTCATGCATAGAGCGTGATTCTCCATCTGATTAGTAGAAGCTTAAAACAAAGCAATTAATTTCCCGTTAAGAAAAATCTACCGTTTTTGGTTACCTGAAGTGTATTTTGAAGTAAGCATACCCTTTATTGAAAGGAATCTCATCGTATAAGGTCAAAAAATCATTGTTTTCTGAGAAATCAGATCAGGTCCGAGTATGACACTGGCCCGGTTTTTCAAAAGGTTTAATCCGGATAAAATTGATCCGGATTTAGTAATCCTTTTTTTTGTGATCTGTGAT
>JAODKL010000135.1:11774387-11787968 GCA_026780765.1 Petrocephalus schoutedeni
TGAAATGCGTCCCACTTTACCTTACAGGTGCATGGAATGTATAGACCTGTGTCATGGCTCCTATAAGCAAGAAATATTTATTTTCTTTTGATGTGATAAGGCGACTACTTAAGGATTGCAGAAAGGTATCATATGTGGGGTAATTGCATTAGGTTAATGGTTCAATGGGCACTAGAAGTCAAAATGGCAAAAAGTGTCCCACTTTACCCGAATTCACCCTATAGAAATTAGTAACACAAAACATTTCTCTTCCTATGTGTTAAAGATACAATTTCCCCTGCGTAAAAATACATACAATTGTTATTATTATTATTATCATTATCGTGATATTGATCGCAAAATTATTGCAATTATATACATCCAGTCTGCAAAAAAAATCTTCGAAAATATAAATCCGAGCCCTAAATTAAATTAAACCACTGGATGGCAGCAGAAACAGTGCTGGAGCTGCCGACCGAAAAAAATAATAAATAAAAAAACAATCACGACTAATTAGTTTCCTTTATTCTCTGTTTGTTTTATCCTTCCACTGAACATTTATCACTCTTTCTAAATAACCAAACACGGCTGCTTAAAGTGGTGCTCAGTGGAGTACGCCACGTTTTGAATGGAGTGTAATTACAAGAGACCGATGATGTGTTAATGATAATCTCAGTGAAATCGTCGGCGCCATGCGCGTCCCCGCCGTCCGCGCCTCCGCCTGCCGCACGGGGGCGCCCACAGAAAAGCTCCGTTCGTGCCGAGGCGCCTCAGAACTGGGCTTTTTGTCCCTCTTTGTTCCGCTGGAAAGTGCTGGCCGAGCGGATAGCAGGAGCACAACAGAGCCGAGCTCCGGGATAGTTATACGGCCAGCTCGATCCTCCGGGCCGCTGAGGGGGCTCCTGAAAGGCGACGGAGAGCTCACGGAGGGACGCGAGCATCCGAGGTCGCCCGGGGAAGAGGACTCGCTGGGAGCGGCCGGGGAAGAAGGGCCGCGGGGCTGGGGGCTCCAGGAGGCGCAGGGGGCGGGGGGTGTAGCGGAGACGGAGACGCCTGCACGCCGAGCTCGGGCGCTGCAATCGGCCGGAGCCAGCGGGGCGGTGGGGCCGGCGTCGCGCCTGTAGAGTCCTGGCCTTTCTGAGTGGATGGGATGGACCCGGGTCCGTCTGGCGCAGGTGAGTCCGCGGCGCCGCCCGGTGCTCGGTCCGGCCGCATGGATCCGTCGGGCCGCGGGACCCAGGGGTGATGTCGGACCCCCCCCCCCTGGTCCCGACCCATGTTTACCGGAGTTAGGCGACTTTACCCGTGCGTACCGATCTCACCCGGGCTGCTTGGGGGGGGGGCTGGTCGCGGGGGTTAGATTAACGACATCGCCTCAGATCGGGGTGGGTGGGGGGGGGGTCGTGGGAACCTGAGGCAGGCAGGCAGAGGTGGCGGCCCAAGCACCCCCCCCCCCCATGGACCAGCTGCTCACACGCCCACACGACTGCGCGGCGTCACTCCCGCTGCCCCGGAGGGAGCTCACTCTGTGAAGGGTCTCCCACCGCAAGGGTGACCGTCCCTGGCTTTGAGACGCTACAGGCCGCCTGGAGCTGCTTCCATCCCTCGGTGCACCACAGCCTCCCCACGTGGGGGTGCCTAGTGTGGGGCACTGCCTTATGAAAGGTGCCCTGCCTGCCCAGTGCTGTGAGCCCAGACCTAGTTGACTGGGTTTTGTTTCCCATGGGGGGGTCATGATGTAAGAAGGGGAGCCGTTTGTTCTGCTTATGGGGCTTACTCCATCTGCCACGGTGTTCCCGTATGGGGTATGCCACTGGGGGAGGGGGGGGTTGTTCTTTGGTTCTCCTCAGTCAGATCACCCGCTTGGGTTCATCTCACTAAATCACAGCAATTCAAAGGGCATAACTGAACGTTCCCTGGAGTGAGATGCCGGCAAAGTCATTATAAAAACTATTTACGGTTGATTACGGCACGTTTAATTCTGAGTTACACCACTGGCGTGTTGTGACAAATGTGGTGTAAACGTTAGGTGTGTTTTTTTCTTTTCTTTTTTTAAAGTCACTTTCAACTGACCCTAAATGACGTTTTAACAGCAGCCTGTAATGTTGTATGTGGGACATTTTGTCATTTTCGCCAGCCTCCGTTCTCTCTGTACGTTTATGATTATGTTGTGTAGAAGAGGAAGATGTCGGGCAGGTAGAGTAGTGTGTGTGTCGCCTCTGACCCTCCTGGGTTTAGGTGCCACTGCGGTCACACCCTTAGTGGTACCGCAGCCGTGTGAAGGTGGCCCTGAGGCGTTGCATCCCAGCCTGCTTTTCCTCTCCCACCAGTCACCGATAAGCTGGAGGTGATCTCCGCCGTGCGTCTCCCAGTGTAATGCAAACGGCCTGGCCTGGGACAAATGAGTCAGTGTTGAGTGTGTGTGGAGTTTGTACAGGAGAAGGTAACAGAGACCGTTCGCCAGGGATAGTAAGGAAACGCAAATCCCCTAGCGCTATGCTTGGGGACTCCCCTATGCTTGCTGGGCGGAATTGAATGTTAGGATATTCCAGAATGGGCTGTTGTTATGGCTGCATGAACAGAAGTACCCCCCCCCCACCAAAAGGCAGCTGGCAAGATCTCTGCTCACCTGTGTGGATTTCGTCTGGTATTATGTCAGCCTTCCTGGGAGGGGAGTCCCATTTCGCCCCTAAGGCTTCGTTCCAGGCTGCTCGCTGTAATTCGCGCCCGTTTAAAATCTCAAGTCGTGACAAGGAGAAGTAGCCGGTCTTGTTCGCCAGGTGTCTAGATGTCATGGAAAATAGATGGTTGCTGCCACTTGGGGGCGCTAGTCTTAGGGATTTTCCACATTGGAATCTAATACTGTACCATGTCCATCTAAGGCGGCTGTAGTACTGATGAATATTTATTTTAAATGTTAAATGTTGCTGATTTCAGATGCATCCTCCTTTCGCTTTCTGCTACTTTATATGTGATTCCGATGAGCTTTTGAATGATGTAAGTGTATCGGCAAACATGCACGTGTCACTTATCACAGCCTCTGTGTCCGTGATGTTATTCCCTCTATCGCTTTGTACAGGCAGCTTGTGTTAAACTGCCCTTCAGCTCTGTGTGGTGATATGTATTGCCATTTGATGAGGGGCAGTTCGTAATAAGGTTGTTTGTAAGGTCTGTTTGGAAAGACTTCAAATTCAAATCATTCTAGTCAGCACGGTAGTGTGGCTATTATCTGGAAGTGTGGGCCCACCGCAAACATTACCCTTGGTTACACACATTATGTGTCAAATGCTGAAGCCGTTTCTGGCTCGCACACTCGAACATGTTAAATGCCCTCTGGGCGGGCGGGCGATCTCCCATACCACGAACGGCGAGAGACCCCACAGATGACATTTTAAAGCATGTTCCAGCAAGATGTTCTCTCTCTCCTCCAAAGGGTATGGCGTACTATAAAAAGACACGGTGGCCATGTTGCTAGGGAACGTGATGTCGCGCTAACGAAGCATGGTCCGTCGTGCTGGCTGGAGCCTTCTTTAAAAGGCCCCCCCCCCCCCCCGTTACGCACTCTTACCTTTTAATTGGGCCGCGCGCCTTACGGCTTGTCGCTTCTCGTTAGCCCCTGACGTACCTGCCGCAGTCCCGCCAGTGATGGTTTAAGTCTCTATACTCTGCCTCTTCCTCCCATGGAGTTGCCGTGGTGATGCCAGTACCAGTTATCTGCATTTCATTTCGACCGAAGACCTGAAGCTGTGTTCAGGTGACGCCCCCCCCCCCCTTCCGTTTGCAGCCGTATGGTCTTTTCTGATCAGCCACAAACATGTTTGCCAAAATAACAGTTCCCGGCAACCCTAACCCTCGATCCCCGCCCGGCGAAGCGGTTGGCTGTTGGTCTAACGCGCTTGCGGTAGGGTGCGGTGCTCTGCAAACTCCACCCTCTGCCTTTTGTTGCTTGATTTTATTGTTGGTATTAGAGGTTGCTCAGATAAATTGTACAAATGTCAGTTTTGTAAATAATTATTGCTGCGCTTTAAGCTCCTCGGGCCGGCCCCACCCTCCCCATCTCCCCCCCCCAGCTCAGACGTACTGATCTCCATGACAATGTGCTTCTGTGGCGTCTCCATGGTGAGCCTGAGAATGTTGGGGGGCCCTCGTAGTGCGTGTGAGAGGTGGGCTTCTTTCCCCCTTTACCACGGTCCCGCGCGGTACAGGGGCAGCTGGCCTCTTTGTTAGCATGGCGGGAGAAGTGTGGGAGTGAAATTAGGATGCAGACGCCCACCCCACCCCACCTCGGCATAGATCATTCCAGATTTATCTCTGCAGGCTCCTCCTGTGGTTAAGCACTTCCTGTTTGATGCCGCCCGTCCTGTATCGCCTCCAGCGTGACGGCCGCTCTGAATGGAGTGCTACGGTGGCCTGGCGGCAACAATTACGGTCTTTTGGCATCTTGAATTGAAGTTGAAGTTGAATTGAAGCACTTGAATTGAAGTTGACTTGCTTTAAGGTTGACTTTAGCAGTATATGTACATTCAGGGGACTCGACTATGTATGATCAGACAGTAGTGGGTCAGACACTGCATCTGTTTTGCCTGGTTCTACTGCCACCTCCTTAATCTCGCCTTCCTCCATCCCACCCCTGCCCTCTGCACTCCCCCCACCCCAGTGCCCATGGGGCCCTTCCCCCCACCCCTGCAGCAGGTGTTCCAGGCACCCCGTCGGCCTGGAATGGGCACCGTGGGGAAGCCCATCAAGCTGCTGGCCAACTATTTCGAGGTGGAGATCCCCAAGATGGACGTCTACCACTATGAGGTGGACATCAAGCCCGACAAGTGTCCTCGTAGGGTCAACAGGTACCGATTCCCCCTAACCCCAGCCCGCTGTCGCTCGCTAGGGTCCACTGGTACCACTGGTCCTGCCCTATGTTTTACCTGAATGGACGCATTCCCAAAACATCCACCAGGTCTCTGATCTATTGAAGAGTGCCGTCCTAAGTAAAGCCGTATTTTCCAGTCTGCTGCATACATTCATCTGAGGCAAGGTCACCTGAAAGCTTTGACTGGTTTTACAGGAATCATCTGTTTTTTTTTTTTATATTTATGCTGGAAGTGGTGCATGCAATAACACTCTGCACAAGCCTTTGCATTTTTTAATATATATGTAGTGCAGAATTACATTCATCGCTACTGATGAAATGTTTTCACTAAAAGTTACTTTTAAAAAATTTCCCTCACCTTTGGTGATGTTGCATGCAGAACTGAAAGACTTTAATAACTTATTAAAAGTTCCATTATAAGAACAGATGTACTGTCTGTGTTTTTCCGCACTGACATCTGTTGAAATGAGAACGCATCAGAATCGCTGATGAATACCATCCATGCATCTTCTGACTGCTTCTCCTGGCCCGGCTCGCGGGGCCGATTTAACACGCTGGAGACGACGCGCGCGGCAGATTTCGGGATGCCGTGGACTGCGCACCTGCGCTGAGTGATCGCTGTGCCCCCCCCCCCAACAGGGAGGTAGTGGAGTACATGGTACAGCACTTCAAGCCGCAGCTCTTCGGCGACAGGAAACCAGTTTATGATGGGAAGAAGAACATCTACACGGTGCTGGCACTGCCCATCGGGAACGAGAAGGTGGGGGCACTGCTTCTGTCCTGGCTGCTTCGCCCTACCCTAGTAGGGCTTTGTGCTACAATGTGAAGGCCATGGATTCAAATCTGTTGATCACACGCAAAAAAAAAAAAAAAAAAGATCCAAGTTGCTCGGGATGTAAATAAAGCTGAGATCTGATGACACCATCATTCATTTATGACGCCCGATTGTTTGCAGCAGTCCTCTGATCTGACGCCTGTCTCCTCTCCTGTCTACCTCTAGGTGGACTTTGAGGTGACCATTCCGGGCGAGGGGAAGGATCGCATCTTCAAGGTGTCGATCCGCTGGCTGGCCGTGGTGTCTTGGCGTCTCCTGCAGGAGACGCTGGTGAGCGGGCGGTTGCAGGTGCCCCTGGATTCCGTGCAGGCCCTGGACGTGGCCATGAGGCACCTCGCCTCCATGAGGTACCGGCCTGAGCGACTCGGGGGAAGGCTGGGCTCAGGTCCAGCCAGGTTTACTGTCGGACAGTGGTTCTCACACCAGTCCTCGGGGACCCCCAGACAGTTCCTGTTTATGCTCTTTCCAGATTCTCTTAGTCTGTCTGGGAGGCTGCTGTAGGAATCTAGATCTTGATAGGTGCACACAGTAAAATCTCAGTACAGCGTATGCTTAGCTGAGATCTGCATCTTAGCTTTTTTTTTATTCTTTTAAATCTACTAAGCGTTTGACTCAGTAAAAAGGCTAATAAGTATGGAGTAGCTTATTGCATAATTATAACTGTCCAGTTCCCTCTTCAAGCCCCCATGCTGCCGCCTTGATAATTAATCTTTGTATACCTCAAGGCAGCTTCTGTGCTGTGAATATTCTTTCTGAAGTGCTGTAGAAGGTCCTGGCTTTGGTATGATGAGAGCGACCAACCTTAAGTTGGTTTTGGGCAGCTCCTGTTTGACATGGTTCCGTTTAATTTTCCATTCAGGTACACCCCAGTTGGACGCTCCTTTTTTTCCCCACCGGAGGGCTACTACCACCCCCTGGGGGGTGGGAGGGAGGTGTGGTTTGGGTTCCACCAGTCTGTGCGGCCCGCCATGTGGAAGATGATGCTCAACATTGACGGTGAGAGAGCAGTTTGGCCACGTGCTTTTTGATCAGAGTAACTGTGACTTTTCGCAGATAGTTGGCCACAGCACTGCGACACAACCTATGACGGATCACAGAGATAGGCAAGTTTGGGTGAGGTCTCACTGGCCAATCAGATCCTGAGAAGAACAGTTTGAAGCCATTTGTGGTGTACCCGTCTTCCTAGTTTGTCATACTGTCTTGGTAAGATGGATTTCCTCAGCAGTGCTGAGGTGGAGATTTTTTGTTCCATCCCTCGGTTAAACCGGGGTCCGCAGTGGGTGGTACATCACGTGGCTCGGATATCTTGACGTGCCCTGTGTCAGGAGGGCAAAGCATGTTATCTTGAGACTGGCTTGATGTCCCAGCTTGACCACTCCTGACGTTTCCGTGGGAAACCCCCGACTCACCTCCTCTGCATCTGGTTACACTCCAGTGTCCGCCACGGCCTTCTACAAAGCACAGCCGGTGATTGAGTTCATGTGCGAGGTCCTGGACATCCGCAACATCGACGAGCAGCCCAAAACGCTGACAGACTCCCAGAGGGTCCGCTTCACCAAGGAGATCAAAGGTACACTTCTTGGCAGTGAGTTACTGATCCCGGCACCACCCACCTGCTCATCATCTTCTCCCCGGGAGGTCGTCCCGTGCCTTACCATCCCACCTGTGTGTGTGTGTGTGTGTGTGTGTGTGTGTGTGTGTCTGACCCAGGCCTGAAGGTGGAGGTGACGCACTGTGGCCAGATGAAGAGGAAATACCGCGTGTGTAACGTCACCCGCCGTCCCGCCAGCCACCAGACGTGAGTGTGAATGGCATTGGACAGCTTTGTTCCAACGCAAATGAAATGTGCAACTAAAGGCTAATTCATACTTCTGCCTCCAGCCTACACCCTGACTTCACGCATAGTCTGCACCGATTAAATGAACATCGGTAGTGTTTAGTTTGCATCACAAGAATCGTTCCATAGATTAATTAATATATAATGTTTATTAATATAATGTACCTCCGACAACATGTTCTGCCTTGAAGCAGAAAGCTAAGAAATATGACACAGGAGATAGTGGTATGTAAGACTGGTGGACATGATGGGGCGCAACAAGGGGGGGCTTTTCTGTGCGACGTACGACGACTGAGAGACTAATGAGGGGATACATTTCAGGGGCGTTGGGCAAATGGCTGGGCCTGCGCTCCGACCCCGAACTTCCCCAGGGAAGACGGGATGTTTGATAAGAAGCATTCCAGTGTCACTGTAGCTGAGCAAATAATAACTGATACTTTTCTGAAATTGCTGAGGCTGGGCTTGAACCGGTGACCTTCTGATTTCAGGCACAGAGGCTTAACCCGCTGAGCCACGCTCTGCCCCCTGTGGCAAATAAACCAGTTTTTAACTTCCGATATTTTCAAATGTCAATCAGACCAATTAGGATTGTTGAGGTTCGTGTTGATGCATAGTCACATTTTTGGGGAAGCACACATCAGCTTATGCTATTGCTACAACGTAGGCTTGGCGCAGAAGTATAAATCAGCCTTAACTAAACAGGTTGTACCTGTGTAAAGTGGGTGGGAACACGCTTGTTTCAAAGTATTTGGGATGTGCTGCTTTTGGCTCCGCCCCGCAGTTCCATGTCCTACTCCTTGCCTGCCGCCGTCCCGGGGTTTGAAGTCCTGTAGTTATCTGACCACCCACCTCGGCCAATGCAGGTTTCCTCTTCAGCTCGAGAGTGGCCAAACTGTAGAATGTACGGTAGCCCAGTACTTCAAGCAGAAGTACAACCTGCAGCTCAAGTACCCGCACCTGCCCTGCCTGCAGGTGGGCCAGGAGCAGAAGCACACCTACCTGCCCCTGGAGGTAAGGCTCACTGGGGTGGTTTGCTGGCCGATCTCCCAGCATGGCAGCTAGCCCATGTTGGCGTAGTCTGACCAACTCCCGTCCCTGCAGGTGTGTAACATTGTGGCGGGGCAGCGCTGCATCAAGAAACTGACAGATAATCAGACCTCCACCATGATCAAAGCCACGGCGCGCTCTGCACCCGACAGACAGGAGGAGATCAGCAGGCTGGTGAGTGATGCTGCCATCTGGTGGCTGGAGGCTGTATTCTCAATTTTGGAAAAAAGAAATGGTTCCTGATTATTGTAATGTCATTTCATACAAAACAGAAAAGAAATTTTTATAATATGTAACTGAAATACAAAGGGTTGTTCTGAATTTCTATACTTCAGAATTAAAAAGCAAATATTTTACATTTCTTGCACATGATTTTTCAGAATTATGTAGATTTTTACAGCTTTAACAATGTTTCTTAAATTGCTTATTCAGTATAGGCTCTACTCAAGGCAGTATAATACCTTGGCAAACAGTTTATCACAGGAATGCAGACACATAGAATCTCATGCTAATGGGCAAATTACATGTCTTTGGATGGTAGGTGGTAACCTGCATGACAAGGAGACTGTCTTAAAAAAAATGTCGCTTTGGGTAAATAAATAGTCTAAAATGTTGGCTGACCTGCTCCTGCCTCCTCCCGCCCCCTGTCGTCCCAGATGAAGAATGCCAACTTCAATCTGGACCCCTACATTCAGGAGTTTGGGATCAAGGTGAAGGACGACATGGCCGAGGTGACGGGACGGGTGCTTCCCGCCCCCATCCTGCAGTACGGAGGCCGGGTGAGCGTCCAGGACGAGTGGAGGGCGCCTGCAGCTCTGCTGCCTGCCCGTGTGTGTCGAAGCGGGGGGGAGCCTCTACTGCTGCTTAATGTGCTGTGGAAGCCTGGGGGCAGAGACCTGGCTGGGAGCTATAGGCAGCTGATCTGATTGTTTTGTAACTCACAAAGTTTTATGCAGTTAATGTTTGAAGGCGGCTGTAGCTATTAGTCCGTTATTGGGAGTAATGTTGGGTCCCTATTATATGTCGGTGGTTATTTTTTTTGCACATTCAGAAAATCATCTTGTGAATCTTCCCAATAAGTCACTGGGGGTCGCGACCCATAGCTTGAGGAAGTTATATGTCGAGGTGTTCGCATTTCGTCTCTGCTGGGTGAGGTCCTAACTCGGCACGTATCTCCACAGAACCGGGCTATCGCCACTCCCAACCAGGGCGTGTGGGACATGCGGGGGAAGCAGTTCTACAATGGCATCGAGATTAAGGTGTGGGCCATCGCCTGCTTCGCTCCGCAGAAGCAGTGCCGTGAGGAGGTGCTGAAGTAAGTCTGGGTGGGGGGGGGGGATTAGCTTGTGAAGAGCTCATGGGGGTTTTACTTACACACAAATGTTCTGAGGGCAAAATGAAAAATTATTGGTTCAGAGAGATGACCAGTTAGATTGTAGAGGAGGTGGGTTTAAGAAACTAGAGAAGGCGGGACCAAGACATCTAATTGGTTGGTCTGACATCTAACCCAAAATGAGATTGGTTATCTCTCTGAACCAAGCACTTTTTGTTCTGCTCTCAGAAAATATTTGTGTAAGTAAAAGTCCCAAGAGCTTGTGGAGACTGCATGGGTCCACCGGGCTTCTTCATGGTTCACTGTTAGTCCCTTTCGGTACTTTCACTTGGAGGCAAATCACACCAAAATTGAAGCAGCAGTCCTCGGTGGCAGATAAGGATGGAAGGAGCAGAAGACACTCAGTCTTGTGAACACAGTATCTCTAAGTATTTGATGGAACTTTCTCAAACCTCCCAGGAACATTGTGTAGGTGATGATGTGGGACTTCTTTCATTTTGAGACAAGTCACACTGAAACTGAAGCAGTGTCACTTAGTGGTGGCACATGAAAGGACAGCCACAGATATAGATCTGGTGAACCTTATTACACTGACACAGAGCCACACAAATTTGCGCTTTTAATAAAAATTCTTTGTGGAGAGTGTGTAGGGGGGGCTAGATATGGTAGAGGTGGGGGTGTGAGAGAGGCGTAAGGATTAGATGGGGATGACAGGTCCATCTGGGGAGTAAATTGCTGTTCCAGTTTAAATGGGACATGACGTGTCGTAGGGTTGCTGGAGGCAGGTCTGAGTATGTTTTAATATCTTTGAGAAAGGCGGGCCTGAAAGAAGCGTAACCCATGTTGTTGCTTGGTCATTGAAATGCATGTGTGTGTTGCGGGTGCCCGCCTTGTTCTCGCCAGGAACTTCACGGACCAGCTGCGTAAGATCTCCAAGGACGCGGGGATGCCCATCCAGGGCCAGCCGTGTTTCTGCAAGTATGCGCAGGGTGCAGACAGCGTGGAGCCCATGTTCAGGCACCTGAAGAACACCTACTCCGGGCTGCAGCTCATCATCGTCATCCTGCCCGGAAAGACGCCCGTCTACGGTATGTGCCGCTGCAGATTCGGCTGCTGCATGCAAAGACCTGTGTGGTGTCTGTTGATGCTTGCTTCAGAGTGGCCTGTAGGATAGGCTAATGCTAACTGCAAAGCTTCTGTGTTTCACGTTAGTGAAATGCAAAGATCTGTATAGTGCATGTGCTGTTGTTCTATAAAAGGTCAAGTTTGCATTCTAATATGAAATTCGGAAGTCACTGTAGTATATAGTAATTCTAAATGAATGATGTTTATGGTATTTGGTAAAGCTGAATGTAGAATGAGGGTTGGAGTGGAATAAAACATGCTGCTGAACTTCGGGCTCTCCCGTGACAAATTTTGTCGATTGTCGTGTGATTTCATCGCTGGGCCCCTGAGTAAGGCCTGTAACCCACGGTTGCTGCCATACACACTGCCACTCAGACAGGCTTTTTTTTCCCACCTTGACTTCTTGAACAGAAAGCAAACGGTTCTGCTGCTTCTCTCCCATCACTCGTAATCGATTGAGGCCCGATGTGGCACTTCAGTGCCTCATTGGATGTGGCCGGTGTGACATCATCAGCGCGTGACCCCGTTTTCTCTCTACCCCTCTCTCGTTCTCCTCCTCAAAAAGTAATAAAATGTATGCGTTACCTTCTTTCTTTACTGCAGCGGAGGTGAAGCGGGTAGGAGACACCCTGCTGGGAATGGCGACCCAGTGCGTCCAGGTGAAGAACGTGGTGAAGACGTCTCCCCAGACTCTGTCCAACCTCTGCCTCAAGATCAATGTCAAGCTGGGCGGCATCAACAACATCCTGGTGCCACATCAGCGGTGAGATCGCGTGACTTATTATCCCTACCGTTGTTAGTAAAAAAGTGTGTGTGTGTGTGTAACATGGTTCTGTGATCTCCCATCAGGTCAGCAGTGTTCCAGCAGCCAGTCATTTTCCTGGGGGCTGATGTGACGCACCCACCCGCCGGTGACGGGAAGAAGCCCTCCATCACAGCGGTGAGCCCCCCCCCTCCCCCCGCCCGTCTGCCGCAAAGCCAAGGCGACTTTATCACCCCAGTCTCTCCAAACCAGCATGCATTACAGAGACCACAGAGCCCTGTCGGTACTGAATGTCCCCCCCACACCCCGCCCTAGGCATGTGCAAGACAATTGATTGGATGCTTCCAGTAGGTGGCAGCGTGGACTTTCCCAGATTAGTGGTCAGCAACGAAGGAGCAGAGCAGAATGAGCTGCTGATGTTGTAGTAGTTATGGTGAGCAGCTATATGAGGCTTAGAGGTACCAGCATATGTACTTTTTCCATACTGTCCAGATGTTTGTACTGAGGTTTGCAGTATTTTCAAAAGCAGCACCATTCTGGCATTTTGAAATCTTGGTGATTAAAATTTGTGGAGTGGTGGTGGTGGTGGGGGGGGGGGGGGGTCCCAGGTCCCAGGTCCCAGGTCCCAGCTAATTTTGTCATAAGGATTTCAATATACCATGACATGCCATATTAGAGTAGTACTTACCCTTTTCACTAGACCGCTTGTATTTGTGTGTGTTGTGATAGAGCTGCCCTCTCCTGGTCAGGTATCGCTGCTCTAGGCACAGACCGCCATCATCCGCAGCCACAGGCAAATGCCTGAAAGCACACACGGAAAAGTAAACCATCAGTCAGCCTTAATGGAGTTAGTAAGGAGTTTTCCCCGAGTATCTGTCTACCTTTCTTAACCTTTTCCACAACAAGGCCTGAATGTTACCCATTACAGTGTTTGCTGGCCATAGCAGATGGCTTTTACCTAAAGTACCCAGGCAGCCCACTAGAGGGCGCTTGTCTACATGGGCGACACCGGTCTACGTGACCATGAAACCCAACTGAGTCAGGCAGTAGAAACGGACGTTGATTGCTGCGGTTGGGCCGTCTGTCAGAAGCAAACTGCATAGCGAGTTTGGTCTGTGGTTTCCGTCCACCGCCTTCAACGGCCAGAGCGAGTGGGGGCGGCGGGGGTCTGTCATGAGTCAGCCCGCGCAGGAAATGACGCTTCCCCGGAGTCCCGCCGGCACGTGCCTGACCGCCGGGACCTTGTTGCCTAGCGATGGTGAGCCATCGCTGACTCACCGGGAGAGCAGGGCCGGGCGAGGAAGGCGTGGGGTGTGGGAGGGGGTGTGATGGGTGCTGACGATAAGGAGAGACAGGTAAGGGAACAGGAAGTGGCCGACGCAGAGGCGCTGATGTGGTGCCGCTTGCCGCCGCCCCCGCGGGGGCAGCACCGTGCCCCCATCACCTCTCTGCTGCCTGTTCTCCTGCTCTGCCCAGGGTGGGGTTTGAAAGCCGTTATAGGCTCCTGATGGGTCTGATATCAGCCGGGCTGGTGAGAAGTAACCGTCACCCTTTGTTGTGGTTTATTTTGGTACTGTGGTAAATGTCCTTCCACTCGCTTTGGAGGGAAACCTCTCCTACTCTAGTTATCCTGCCTCTGTCTTGTCGTTTTGCCCCCATTCTTGTCAGTGCCTTGCGTTCCCCAGTATCCATTTTTGGTCTTTGTCCCATTATATCCAGCATCTTCCTATTTCATTGCAAAGTGTTGGAGGACACTTGTGCGTGTGTGTCTGCGTCTGTGAGTGTGTGTGTCTGC
>JAODKL010000135.1:11788068-11808347 GCA_026780765.1 Petrocephalus schoutedeni
GTCTGTGCGCGTGTGTGTCTGCGTCTGTGCGCGTGTGTGTCTGCGTCTGTGCGCGTGTGTGTCTGCGTCTGTGCGCGTGTGTGTCTGCGTCTGTGCGCGCGTGTGTCTGCGTCTGTGCGCGCGTGTGTCTGCGTCTGTGAGCGCGTGTGCCTGTGCATGCGTGCACACGTTCCTCCCACACACAACGCCGCTCGTAGGCTTTTTGTTCACCTCTTGCATCCTGAATGGAAAGCAAACGGTTCCGGTGTTTTTCTTCCGTCTCTCACAATCGATTCGGGGCTGATGTGGCTCTTCAGTGCCTCCTTGGATACGGCCCGTGTGACGTCATCAGCGCGTGACCTTGTTTTCTCTCTACCTGTTGTGCTCTGAAACTCAGAAAGGCCTTCGATGACTGACAAAGAGAGTCTACTTGTGTGTTCTATTGCATGTACGAAGCATAGCGCTGAAGAAACCAATGACTACTAAAAAAACAGAACACAGAACAGTTGAATTCCTCCCCCCACCCCGTATCGGTCCCTGCCTCACACTCCCCTGCGCCCCCAGGTGGTGGGCAGCATGGACGCCCATCCCAGCCGTTACTGTGCCACAGTGCGGGTCCAGCGACCCCGGCAGGAGGTGATCGAGGACCTCTCCTACATGGTGCGGGAGCTTCTGATCCAATTCTACAAGTCGACCCGCTTCAAGCCCACGCGCATCATCTTCTACAGGGATGGCGTCCCTGAGGGGCAGCTACCTCAGGTACACGGCTTCTCCCATTGGCTGAGGCACGGCCAACGGCAGGCTCTCATTCGCCGGTGGAGGGCAGGGCAGAAGGCTAGCCTATCTGAGCTTGAGCCATGTCGGCGCATCCCTGCAGATCCTGCACTATGAGCTGCTGGCCATCCGAGACGCATGCATCAAGTTGGAGAAGGACTACCAGCCGGGCATCACCTACATCGTGGTGCAGAAGCGGCACCACACGCGGCTCTTCTGCGCCGATAAATCCGAGCGGGTGAGAGTCCGTCGGGGCAGCGGCGACTTCCTGGTCCTGCTGGAACCGGATACCCGTAGACTGTCAATCCAACAATTTGTGAAAGCAGGTGGTGCCGGCCCAGTCACGACCCCCCTTGTGTTTGTCGATAACTGCTGAAATGTCTTCTGGTCGCCAGATTGGGAAGAGTGGAAACATCCCGGCGGGTACCACGGTGGACACCAGCATCACACACCCGTTCGAGTTCGACTTCTACCTGTGTAGCCACGCGGGCATACAGGTGAGCCCTGATGTAAGGGCGGGGGTAATTGCGCAAGGCTCCGCCGCCTGTCACTGCCGCTGATGGAATCTGCCCCCCCCCCCCCCCCCCCCCCCCCCCCCCCCCCAGGGCACGAGCCGGCCGTCCCACTACTACGTCCTGTGGGACGACAACCGATTCACGGCCGACGAGCTGCAGATCCTCACCTACCAGCTGTGCCACACCTACGTGCGTTGCACTCGCTCCGTCTCCATCCCCGCACCTGCCTACTACGCGCGCCTGGTGGCGTTCCGAGCTCGCTACCACCTGGTGGACAAGGAGCACGACAGGTGAGCGGTGTCCTGCTCTGGTGTTTATTATGGCCGCGCGAGAACGTTCACGGGGATGATATTTTGATGGGGAGCACCGAGAACCTCAACCCAGAATCTTGTCTTTGGGTCCAAGGAGTTAGGGCGTAATTCCCGTAGATGGAAGTGTGGGTCATAGCTCCGCCCTCATGCTGTTGGCAGGGTCCCCTGTCTAACCCTAACCCCTCACTGACCTCTCCTGCCATCTCCCCACCCCGCCCCCACAACAGTGGAGAAGGCAGCCACGTCTCTGGGCAGAGCAACGGTCGGGACCCCCAGGCGCTGGCCAAGGCCGTCCAGATCCACCACGACACCTTGCGCACCATGTACTTCGCCTGAGCTAGTGTGGTGGGATGGACCACGCCCTCATCTCTGCCGGAGCCCCACCCATGGGCGGAGTCCAATCTGCCAGACTGCTGTCTCCCTTTGTCCTGATGGGCTTTTTAATTTTAAATTTTTAATGTGTATTATTGTGTATTACCTTCACGTTCACGTGTATGTATGCAATATGGAGGAGGAGAAGGGGAAGCCGGCGCCACGACCCTGACTCCGCCCCCCGCCCCCCGGGATGACGCCTGCGTGGCGTGTTCTTGGTATAGCTGATATTTTTTTAAAAGGCCTGAGGAAGCATGGTACATTAGCACTTAGCGGTAGCAGATTAGATCCTCACACCCGCCCTCCCTGAGGGCCTGTGTGGGTGATCCGGGGGGCAATAGGACCGACTCGGAGCAGGGTAGCACACCATAGATGTAAACGAGTGCCTTAGTGGCCAATGGGAGCGCAGCAGGAAGTAGGTCTACCCGTAGAGTTAGCAGCTACCGGGGATACGTAGGGGACGGGGAGGGACCGTGTATCACATTGAACACAACGCACATCGGCAAACCGGACCAAACCAGTGCCAGCGGTTGGCCAGATGCTGTACAGCGAGCAGACACCAGCCCGTGAAACGGCAGCTCAGGAACCCGAAGGCGGACTCTGAAGGAAGGCCAGAACCGGTCCTTGGCCCGACCGTTTTTTTTTTTTTTTTTAAACCTCCCTTTCTCTTTCCCTGTTTGCTCTGTGGGTGCGGACCACCTGTGAGCTGAAGATCGGTGCATATGCCAAACCCCCCCCCCCCTCCCCCGACATGCTTTTGGTGCCCGATGGTCTCGTTCCTGACCACAGGGGGGCGCTGAGGGACTGACTCCCTTCCTCCTGGTGCTCATATAGTCCAGGCTTCCACTCTCGGTGTGGGAGGGGGTATTATGAAACGCCCCCCCATGTGCCATCGAGCAGAGGTGACGGGTGACGCAGAGCCACGCCTGCCTCCTGCTCCCTCCTCTCTCCTATCAGCACCCCCACCAGTTTCACCAGGCACACTCCAGTGCGTGAGTAAGAGTGGCGAGTCCGCATTCCCCCTCGCTCTATCTCCCTCTCACACACATACCTCACAGAGAGCTGCTCCACCTTAGCAACAGGTGTTTACAACCCCCCCCCACCCCCCGCATCGGTTGCCTCCCCTTTCGGCATTCCTGTACTATCCTGTCTGGGCGGCCTCGCCCTTCTGGTTGCTGTGCCCATCTATCTCCCCGAATACCCGGAGGTGCTCTCTGTCCTCTGCTGGCACAGAAAGGGGGTATTGCACGCCTCGGCAGCCCACAAGGCTTCGCTCTCCCAGCATTCCCTCTGCCCCGCCTGTAGGATGCGGCTTCCCTTCCATCTTCGGAAGTGAGGCACCGTATAAGAATCCCAGAAATGTTTTTTTTTTTTTCTCCTTTCCTTCCTGAGGTGCTAGGCCCTTGAAGTGCAGTTCTGTCCTCTCTGCTCAAGGGGGCACTGCAGACTGGCCTGTCCTTCCCTTCCCCGATTCTGGCCAACATGCCCCTACCCCCCCGCCCCTTAGCTGTGTTTCACTCATCTCTAGAAAGTTCGAGCGGACTGCCCTGTGAGGAGGCTGTAAGCCTTCAGTGGCTTCCGGAGATGAGCGGCGAGACGGACCCGACACGTTCCGCTTCTGGGACTCTTCCTCCCCGACGCGGGGAACGGTCGCCGTCCGGCGTCGTCCGTGCTCTCGAAGCGGCAGCTGTGGAGGAGGGACTATGGCCCCAGTCTGTCACCCCTGCCTCACTCAAAAGCAATATGTACCACTGCAGCGACCAGCCCAGGCACAGCACTTCAGTCCAAGTCAGAACAGAACCATGTGGAAAGCAGATCTCTCTGCTCTGTATGAAATAGTATGGGTCACGTATGGGGAGGGTTATTTTTTAAAAATAAATGTTTTTTATTACCTCGGTTTCCTTTTTTTATTGGTGCCGTCTTGCAGAATACAATGTCGTTTTTCAGCTTGGGGTGGTCTCACTCCAATAGCTGTGTATCACCCCCCACACACACACACACACCACCAGCCAGTTAAGTATGAGTCGGTACTGATGGGCTTGATAATTGGATGGTCATTACAATCCTGGTGGTCATGGCAACTCTGATGTTCTTAAAAGTAATATATCCGGAATAACGTAATCAGGAAATGCACATTGAGGACGTCTGTTCTGCAGGGTGCTGTTTGGAGTGTGCCGGAAGTGTGATGGCTTCCAAGGCCCTTAGGTGCGCGTCAGACGGCCGTCTGCCCTGACTTTTTCCTGCTCTCTGCAGCAGTTTCACATGTCACTTGAGGAATGATGCCTTTAGGGCTGGGTTTGGCATCATAATCTGATCTATGTGAGCGATTGTCTCTTGCATGTGAATTGCATGTAAATCTGTAGACCTGAGTGACACAGAAGTGCACTGGAAATTTCTCTTGGTTCCAAGTAATATTTCTGTACTTTTCCCGGCTGTGTAAAAAAGAGCCCCCCCCCCCCCCCCCACTCTTGAGACTAGTAATTGAGCTGGTGCATTTTGCTTATGACCATGTTGGGTGGTTCCTCGTAAGCAGGACATGGATGGAAAAAAATTACCACTGAAGATATAATGAGTAAAAGATGACACCGCAACTCTTGAATTCTTGATTAGACTGATGGATGGATAAAAGATTGAGTTGTAGGCGTGAGGCTGGGGGATTGGAAATGGGAAGTTGGGTTTTACATGTATGTCACCTTTCGGGGTGTCGGGTTGTGCTGTGGCTTCCATATGAAACACTGTGTTAATGCCAAGACAGGTTCTCTTGTGTCAAATGTAGTAAAGACTACAGCATCCAGAGTGCTCTGCTTTGCCCTGCTACCAAATTAACATCTTTTCAAATGTGTGATCACTTCAGGAAACACTGTTGTCAGCTGCATTCCTCTATGTGTTATGTTGTAGATGTCTTGGTCTTCTTGGGGAAGTCCATCAAAACTGGATACACCACTTAGGTCTGCCTTCTGCAATAATGACAGTGTTTTGTTTTCTGCTTTGATGATACTGTCTAATCTTTGGATGAAAGTGGTTTTCATACCAAACCAAAAGTGCCCTGAATGTTGAGCCACTAAGGGGAACGGTCCAGCTGGACTGGTTATGCTGAATACCAGCAGCTGTATGCACCAGTGTCTGCAGGCCTTTCAAACCAGGTGAGCCGTTTGTGGGAGGTGGTGTCATGACAAAGGTGAAGGTCCGTGATGAGAGTGAGACTCCGATTCAGGCGTCATAGACAGCACATGGCTAGAGTGGATAATCGACTTTTTTCTCCTGTTTTTCTTTTTTCTTTTCAGTTGCAGGGAAGCTCTTGTCAGTGTTGTAATGATAAAGGTCATCAGATGGTAACTGGTGCTAATTATCTACCGCTCTGAAATCACCATTGATATTTCACCATGTACTGGAATCCCAGCTGTTCACAGGGTTATAGCCATCATCTAGTGTTTGATAACCCCCCCCCCCCCCACCTTGTACTATAAAAACACATAGGATTGGCAGTAGTCGTGGCTTTCTTGTAAGATTTTAGTCATGACCAATTTGACATTAGCAACCACCAATCAGGCATGAAGATGGGGCTTCCCAAATGAAATTGCAGTGTGATCATTTCTACTTAGTTCGAAATAAAGCAGCCAATTGGAATGTGGTGTGTGTTTAAAGCGGAATGCAAGTGTCTCATAATCCCACGCTCCAGAGGTCCAAAAACGTAATTTTTGTCACAAATCTCTGTACACATCCAGTACTTTCTGTACCACTGGTATTCATTTTCTATGAACATTTACTAAACCTAATATCTAACATTTATACAACTATCATCACTCCTTGTTAAGCTGACAAATGACGCTGTACAAAATAAAAAATGTGTCTTGGTATCCTTGGAGACAAGTTGTCTTTGAGGTGACTGTGATTTTTACCTTGTGTGTAGGATTATTTTCCGGTAAAGGCAAGTAAGTTTTCTACTCCTCGGTGTGAGATGGGGGTCTTAGAATTATGATAATGGTGGGTGTGATGAGTGACTCACCGCTGTAATTAAATTACTGTTCAGTGCCCAACCTGCTTAAAGGTTGTTCATGTCTGGAGGACGGATGAAAGCGCCACAAAGCTAAGCACCAATGACCTAATCTTCCCACTAACGAGAGACAGCATAACGTAAGCAGATAGAGAAGGTGGTTTTGTTATGAAAACTGTTTATTTTGAAGGGGGGATCGCATCAGAATTGATCCGTTCAGTCCCTGCCTGATGACCAGGAATCACCTCAAGTTATGTTTTCACTGGCCTACTTATGATACTGAAGATTCTTTTGATCTGCTATATCGTAGGCAAGCTGCTAAAAAAGAGACATGGTCTGCTTCCTGGTTCTGAAAAATCAGGACAATTTTATCAGCAGCTCTGAGACTGTGTTCTTTTGTCACATTGATTTTGTAACCATTAAATAAATAATTGTTTATGAACTGTACACTTCAGTCCATGGGCTATTTTTGAGAAATATAATAAATAGTGGACTCCTCTGTAGGTATCACACACTGTTGAATTGCTTGCTCACTGACTTCACTGTGGAGAAAAAAATACTGAGTGTTGACTGTAGTGGTGTGTGGTACATATTCTTGTACCATGTGTTGTGTTTGTATCCAGCCTGCGTTTTTGTTTTTTTTTTTTTGCACATTTGCAAATAAACGCACACAGATCTCTTTTCCCCTCTCTCTGCCACATGTCACAAAACTGCATACACTTTTAATCAGAAGCAAATGGAATCTGGAAATAGGAACTGAAGGAGAAGACAGCGACGCATTGGTAACCAGTAAGGTGGGATTCTTTATGCTGCTATATACTGCTGATAATTATTATACTTCTGTTAAATTGAAGTGTTTCATGTGAGCTGCACAGAACGGTATAGAGACGCATACACTTAAGGAGGAGAGTACCTTGTGTACAATACGGTTTTAATAAATTTATTAATAGGTCAAAAGGTTAAATTTAAAAGAGAAAGTCCCCAATAAGTATACTTCTAAAGGCATGCACTATTTGCTACATCTTGGATGTATTGGAATTTTATAAGTATTAATCTGGCTAAGACAGGACAGTGCGCTCTTGCCTCTGTGTCCCTCTCCACTAAACGCCGCTCGTCAAAATCGGGACGAGGGGGGCTCGCGGGGGACGGCGCGAGCGCCGCGCGTCACCGTGACGCGCCGCGGCGGCCAATGAAAGCGCTAGGCCTCCGCTGGGCGCCGTCAGAGAGCCGAGCGCGTCGCTGAACGAGGACTTCCCCGACGGAGGGTCGCTGGGGCCGGCTGTGCGATCAGCAGTACACCGCGGGGTTTCCGGCTCGTCAGCGGCATAACGCTAGTGGACGGGACAGCGCTCCCGCCGGTGTCGGGAAGACGACCGGGCCGCGGCGGACCGAAGACACGTAAAGCTGAGGCGAATCCTGCTGACGAGCCCCCGAGTGCGGCGGAAGGAGCGGCTTCTTAACGACTTTTTTTTTCCCACCGGCGACTGACGAGAAAATTACACGGAATCCGAGACTAGAGAGGGGGTCTCCGGTGGAGGGGTCAGACACGGGGCCGCGCAGGAGAACCGGGCCAGCCGGACCCCCGGGCGAAGAAAGGGGCCCGTTCGGCGGCGACGGAACCGGGCAGTGGAAAAAAACCGTCCTCGCCTGGGTAAATAAAGGGCTTTGGACTGGGTGAACCGGACGGAGCCAACCCCCGAGAGCTCAGCTGCTGGGATTTGACGTTTGGGAGCCGGGGAGGAACCGGATAGAGACCTCATGAATGGAAATCGGAACTACAGGTATCGTCCAGTCCTCCGTGACCCCCGGAAAGAGCCCGAATAACGTCCTGTACGCTGGCGACGGCACGGCTCGGCGGCTGCCTAGTTATCGACCGGGGCGGGGGTGTCGAAGCCTGTCCTTCGCTAATTAGCCGGCTAGCGTTAGCCGGCTAGCTGCCTGTGCGCTAGCGGGCGGGGGACGAGGGGAGGGGGGACGGAGCCAGCAGGCGGCTCCTGCTCGGCTGGGACTTGCTGCTGGCAGGCTAAACGCCAAAGGCGCTGGCATGGCGACACCGACATCTGCGAGCCGGTTCCGTGGTGGGGAAGCGGCCCCAGGGGCCGGCAGGGTAGCCGGGGCTGTCGTGTGGTCGTTAAGGAGAGGGGGGGGGGAGTGACTGTTTGCCGACGTCATTGGGCCTAGGCTGTAGCGGACAGGTGCTGCCTGATCCCCTCCCCCCTCAGGTGTGTCTGACAGGAGCCGCCGCCACCCGGAGCGCAGCGCAGCGGAGCTGGTCCGGCCTTAGGGCCAGCTGGACCGCATTGTTCATGAGTCACGGCGGGCAGTGGGATATTAAACTAGCTGCTTTTGTGGTGTCTGTAGTGGGGGAGTTAAACTCCCAACAGACAGACCCCGCCACTAACCCAGCTTTAAGCGTCCGTTTTCCGCCAGTGCATTTTGTACAATTTATAGATCAAACGATGTGCGTCCGTAAATAGTAAGAATGAAGGCTTAGGCCCAAATCCCCTCCTTTTAAACATAGGAACTATAAGTTGAGAGGGGGAGCTGAGACCCAATCCGGGTCTGTGCATATGTAGCGACAGAAACCCGGCCACCTTGTGAGTGACCAGGGAAATACACACTGCTGTGTGACACCCTGCCTCCAATACACCTGGGCAGCCATGAAGCTGTTTATGCTGGTGGAAGATAAGGGCAGATCCCAGGAGAAACCAGCTAATGTATAAATCCTCTTCAAGGTTAAGATTTCCGGGGTATATGTTCAGATTAAGTGTGTGACTTAATTAAGTAACATTTTTGTAGTGCCACTGAACTCTGAACTTAACTCTACACCAAACTTTTGTTGTACTTAGCCTGAACCCTTTTAGTAAACTACCAGCTGTATAAATTGGTGAAACCGAGTTGGACCTTGGTCAATCTGGGAAATTTGTGAATTTTTAATTCATACAAATCAGCGATATGGATACATGTAAGGGTCTGTTTTGAACTGCATTTATTTACGTTACACTGAAAGTAACTGGAAGAGGAAACACTGCTCACCAGATGTCGATTCAGAGCAGTTTCTAGTTGACCAAATGGGTTTACAGTTACCTTAATGAAGTGAGCTGGGATTGTACTGTCTCAACCTTTGGCATTGACACGTAGGTTTGTTTTAGTCCTGCTGACGTTAACATGGGGGAAAGAACAATGTTTTTTTTTTTTTCTGCCTGCCAGTAAGGATTCAGTATCAATATCTGAATTTCAGTTGCCTTTTCAGACCTGCTGCCTACTTCTGATATGTAAGCAGTGGAAAAAAGTACATAAATGTTGCATTTTGTGCTGTTACCTGTGAGAGAATTACCATCATTGCCCGGATGCCACTTCTGCTATCGGTCTTACTCCTGGGACTCTCTACTGATGCAATGATCACCTTGGTACTGTAATCAGTGATGACTCTGCCACAAGGAGGTTTGGGACCTTGCTTGGGACAAAGTATGTAGTGAGCTTCTGGAACTGAGGCCATTTGGTGGGGGGTTCGGTGGAGGCACGTGCTGTGAGTCAGAGGCAGGTTGAGTCACTCAAAGGGCTCTGATTTAAGGGGTTTACGGGGGTGGCGGGGGCACACTTCTGGATGTAATTTCTGCTGGAAATGAAACAGAAGCCCTTTACTACTGACACAAAACCAACCCTAGGCCCAGTGACATGCGATATGGGGAGGTCTGTACTTCCCTTGAAGTGAAACCCCTCTCAGTAACTAACCTCCAAAGGTCATTCTGTGGGTATGTTCACAAGTTGCCTGGAGGGTCTGGTCATACCAAAGCTTTTCCGAGATAAGCAGGCTGTACCTTTTGGACAGGGCTAAATGACATAATCATTTAGTGCTAGGTGCTTGGTTTTATAAATGAGTGCAAAACAGATGCTTGGAGTACTGTCAAGGCTACCCCTTCCTGAGGAGTGTTTCTCGGCTTCCCAAAATCGTTTGCCACAGGTGGCATTTTCAGGACATGTCAGTCTGATGAGTACCAGTTAATTACTTTGAGACATGTAGTGCTTACCGTGACAGTCAGCGATCATCAATAAAACAACCCAGTATGATAATGTGTGTAGTTCAGCTGAATCCAGTTATCATTCATGGTGTATGAGAATGGTCAGTAGTGTGCTGTGTAATTTTGTGTGTCTGTAATTTTTTTATTTATTTATTTATTTTAGGCATCGGGAACCCTGTCAGAATCTAATGGGCATGCCTAATGATTAGCTCCTTGATTGAGAAACTGATCAGTGCTTGGGATGGTGGGTTAAGACTGTTGGGATTTACTGTCATGTCATAGCATGTGAGCAGGCAGATGCAGCCCTGCAATCCTAATGTAGTGAGTGAAATTTGGAGGGTAGAAATCTGACTTGAGATAGGCTCCCGACCCCCCGCGACCCTGAACAGGAAAAAGTGGGTAGGAAAATGGATGGATGGATGGAAATCTGACTTGAGGTTTAGGGCTGCTCTATTATCCTGTGCGTCCTGTCATTCTACCACTGTCTTTGTCTCCCTCTTGTCCTTGTTTCACTTCTCCCGCTCTTTCTGCATTGCCCAACCCGTCCCCCACCCAGAATGCTATGTGCGCGCGCGCGCACACACACACACACACACACACACTGTCTCTCGTGCTCCTGGCCACCACGGGTGAAGGAAGAGACAGGCGGTAGGAGTTGGACAGCAATCCCCTGTTTCTCAGCTTGCTCGGCAAGGCCTCAACAATGAGCCAGCCCCCCCGTCCCCCACATGGAGGTGGCGGATTGTAGAGGGTTTCTATGGAGAGTGCAGCCTGCTCAGCTTGGGCCTTTGTTGGCCTGGATGGTGCCACTTCTTTATTTATGAGGGAAAGGGGACTCATTCTCTTTGGGTCCCCCCCCCCCATCTTCTCCTAGCAAGCCCCGTCTGGGGCCAGTCTGACCACAGATGCTTTAGCTTAGCGATGTGATGTCCGTTGGTTGGGAATTTTATAATAAGTCAGTTTATTTTTGCCACCCTAGCATTGGCCAAAAAATTGATCCTTTTAAAGAGCTTGACCTTTCAGCTCTGAGTTCCATCACTTCTGGGCATTTGAGAACCCATGTTCATCCCCTGTTGCCATATTGAGACTGCACACTGCGGAGGAAGTTGAGTAATTTTGGACAGGCTAAGTTTGAGCTATGTTTGTGTGGAAGACACAAACCAGGAGGGGCATATGAACCCTCGCTCTGAACTTGCAATCACCTCTAGGGGCGTGCTGTGGGTGGCTGGAGTTTGTGTTAGTGGATGAGGCTATGTTGGCTGTCAGGCATTGGGATGAGTGGGTGATGCTGTTTTGCTGTGCAATTTTGACCCTAGTTCCCCCCCCCCCCCTCTCATCCCCTGTGAAGGCTGTGGGGCTCGGAGGGGGGAGTGATGGGGGATGTTGCATGTTCCCTCTTTGAGGCGTCTGGAGTTCAGGCCTCTGTGGCTGGGAAAATGTGGGCGATTTAAGAATACGTGTGGCGTGTTGGGGGAGGGGGAACATGCCATTGGAAGCAGACGGCAGACATGCTTTCTTTTGCCTCTTTCTGTACTTTGCGCTGAGTATGTTTTTGTGCTTTTTGAGCCTGTGATTGGCTCGTGGTTTTATTAATGGCCTCTCCAAGGCCTGCCAGTCGTCATACCATTTGTTTGAGGGCATTGGTATCCTCAGGCTGTTAACTGTGTGTTACTGTGCTCCCCTGCCTCTCCCTCCGAGGTTGGAGCCTGTAACAGAGTGGCCATTCAGCTGCCCGGGAAGAGGGAGCCCATTCTGTGTGTCTGTGTGTGTGTGTTCACTCTCTGGGCCTGGTCTGTGAGCCCTTGCCACCCTGACTGACTGCCTTGTTGGCAGAGAGCCATGCTTCGTTCCCCGGGGCGACAGCAGAAGCTGATTCAGGCCCCCCTTGGTAGTTAGAAGGGTAGGTCTGTTCCAGAGAATCATAGGGGATGTTTTCCCAAGCTTTCTTCTGGCCCCAGAGGATGTCACCCTTACACTTGGCTGGCTCCTCCAATCCTCTGTTGCAATTGCAGTGGCAGTGGCTCCCTATCAGGTGCATGCATGTGTTCAATGGCAGGCTGGACGTGGTGGCGACAAAGAGAGGTTGGGAGTGGTACACGGAAATTGGCGCAGTGGAACAATAATTCCTGTGGCCCTGCCCACTCCCACCGCCTCCTACCCCCCCACCCTGTGGTGCTGTCACCCCTTGCGTCTGGGCCCACCCTGTTCTGACTGACGCTATTGTCTCCCTCAGCCCTGTCCTGTCATAATGCAGCACACACAGCAGCTGTATTGTGTGTGTGTGTGAGTGATAGAGAGTGTACTGTGTATGGTAGCATCAGGCTAACTAGGGGAAACCTGCACATAGACCTACTGTACAGCACTTTGCTGATGGTCTGCTTGCCGACCCCACAAGAAGGGTCACTTGAAGCAGCGAGGGCCCCTGGGGTTTTAACACCCAAGATTTCTGCACTCATCCTTGACCTGTGTGGGGTCAGAGAAATGGAGGTAGTTTCCACTTGGTTCCACTTAGCTCAGCGTCTTGTAGTGCTTTTTGATTGCTTTAATGAGCATCTTCACTGCTTAGTTAGTACATTCTTCAAATAGCAAACACTTGATTAAAGCACCAAGAGTTGATGACTACCTGTTTGATCACTTCAGAGTTTTAATGTGTCTCATATGGTTTATTTTGGGTGAAGGCTATATGGTTCATTTGAATTTTTTTAAAGGAAAGGTGCTTAATTCTTACACATTACAACAAAATATGTCCTCTGCATTTAACCCATGTGACATTGTAGCACAATGCTGCCTGGGGAGAAGTACCTTGCTCAGGGTACCTCAGTGGTACTTGTGGGTCAGGGACTCGAACCAGCAACCTTTCGATGACATGGTTGGTTCCCTAACCATTGCACCACCACTGCTCACTATTGGGATGCTTGATGTAGTGTTCCCTGAGTATACTGCTGGCTTAATTCAGCCTTGTAATAACATTACAATCTACATTTGTGGTTTTTTTTATGCATGGCTTCTTGATTCTCAGAATACTTGCCAGTATCATTTACTAAATAAGTTTCTGTAAAAAACTGAGTGCGTCAGTGGAACAATTTAAAAAAATTTGGGTGGTAAATTGTTTAAACACAAATGGCAGCGGAAATGTATCCAGGTGGAAAAGCTAGTCAGCTGTCTCTTGTTTTACAGCTTTTGTGATGGGTTTTCTCTGCATGTGCAGCTCCTTGTGTGCTGAAAATTACTTTGTCACTTGTAGGTGAACTTTCAGGTTTCAGAATTGCCCTACTAAGTACTATCACAGTGACCACTCCAGTCTACTTGCCTAGTTTTCCTAGTGATTTCTGAGCTCATAATGTTTCGCTCTCATTTTCACTCCCCCGTTCACATTTTGCCTTTTCCATTTTTATTTCTGTTTTTTTCTACCTGCAATGAATGTGAATTTTTTATGATATGATCATAATAGCATAACATGCATTTTTGGATAACCAGGACCAAAAATTGAGATTAGGATATAGAGATGGTTACAAACGTTCGGATAGTTGGACTTTGGACTAAAATTTAGTTATGCATTGAAAAATTAAAGTGACACGCATGGAACTCGGGCTATTGAATATTGTCAACTGCATCCCTTTGCCAGTGAGTTTAGATGCTTTACAACGGTGTTTCCCAACCTGGTCCTTGGGGATCCATAAACAGTCTACGTTATTGCTCCCTGCCAAACGGCCCATATTTTTGTTCCTAATGGGAGCTGGGAGGGAGCAAAAATGTGGACTGTTTGTGGTCCCCAAGGCCCGGGTTGGGGAAATAATGTTTTTGGTAGGGCTGAACGATTTATTGGTTTCAAATCGAAATCACCATTTAAAAAAAATACGATTCGCAAATCGCAAAGGCTGCGGTTTATTCAGCATTATTCAGCACGTCTGACCCAGGGTTTAAAACTATCGTGAGAGAAGTTTTGCAAATTCATTCCGTTCTCCTCATACGACCAATCAGAAGTGCCGTGCTCCTCACGTGCCAATCATACTCACCAATCAGAAGTTGCCCAAAGTGACTGCATATTTGACCACAAACAACAGACATGTGAACCCCGAGGAAAACTTAACTTAACATTCGCACTGCAGAAAAATATCGGTTCCGCTGCTGAGCTGTAAGTGAGTTACCTACCTATTTAATGGTCAGAGATTGTTCACCGAAAGGGGTCCAAGCAGCGTTAGCCTCAACATCCCTAATGTTTTTATTACTGGAATTCTTTTTTCTTTACTTTATTTAACTTAAGTCGCAGTTTTTGTGATAGTAGTTTTATGTGTCATTGTTCTCTGCTAATTTGACCCATGTGTACATGGGATTTTATGTTGTTACACCATAATTCGCACGACAGCGAATATAATAAGAAGAGATCCTAGGAATAATTAATTGCTGAGATGTACAGTTTAGCGCTGGCAAAAGACGTTACATTATCTGACCCCAACAATACATCATTAATGACCCACTTGCACACCTGTAATGTTCTTTTTACATTATATCGTCCATTCGTTTTGTGTGACCATAGTACACGGCATCGTACATCACAACTTGTTAAATAAACAGCCGTTTAAGGATCAGAACGCAAGAAAAATGAAAATAAGTATTATGTAGTTTTGAAACGTGTACTTGAAATCTGCATTTACATATATGAATATATCCTTAGTCGATATAGTTCTATGTAGCTTGCACGCATCCCCTTTGAAATTTAATAAATGACAAAAGAACGAGCAATCGTGGAAAATTTAGTCGCAACATCGGTTATTTTTTGTGGCTCAGAAATGCCCACTCTTTTAGCCAGCTATACAATTCGCGAATTTTAAAAGAACATGCAGAAGAGTTATTTCCATGCGTTTGCTCTGGAGACAACACTGACAATTTTTTTTTTTTTTAAAAAGTCTGATGCCTTGAAAATGATTACGGTATGGAAAACGTGAACAAGAATCAAGACATCATTCCCAATTATGTCTGAGATGGCGCCCCTGGAGTCACATTACGACGGTCACAAAATGCGGTGTAACACCGGAAGCACTTTACTAAGAGTAAAAAAGCGGTCGAGTGCTGTTTGCAAACCTGGCACGTAAAAATACGATCACTTTACCATGTTCAGGTTGCTAATTGTTCTATGATTTATTAGGTATATGTTTTATATCATTTTTGTTAGAATAAATGTTTTGGATTTAATGTTTTTCCATTCTCATCTTTGGAGTAATGTATAGCACATTTCAGATTTAAATGTATGGTTGTGCTCAATCACAGTTTTTTTTTTTTATACACACAGCGAAAAAAATTGCAAATGAAATTGCAATATCTGTCACACAAATCGGAATTCGATATTTTCTTAAAATCGTTCGGCCGTACAAGTTGGTATTGTAGTGCCATCACATAATCTTTTTGGGTTAATGACGATTAGCAGGGGGTAACACCATGGAGAATTCTGACATCAAAACATCTGGCATCAAAATAAAATAAATTAGTATTTAAAATGTGTTCTACGCTGAGTGTTTCATCCCCCCCATGGACAGAAGTTGTAGTTGCAAAAAGTAAAAATGATCCACTTGCTTGTGTGGTTCACAGGTGTTGTAAGCAGCACACATAAATAACAGGCTTTCTATTTGTAACTGAAAAATTATCTTTTGTAAGAATATTTGTTTGTGGGTGAAATAAATCATAGCAAATAGCCAGACATTAATATTTGTTGCTACCCAGTAACCATTCATACTGTCAAATGCCAGGCAGTAATTTGAGCAGTTCTCTCCAGATGCTTAACAGAATATCTATCAGCTGCTTTCTTGTACCCTGTTGGCAGCAGTTTGGTTGCCTGTAAACACCTTTTGTATTTGCAGTTTTTGCATTGAACTTCTTAATATTGGTGCAAATACACTTTTACAAATGTGGTTTACTTGATGGGTCGGCTCAGCACGTAGAATATTTTGCCGCACATGCTTTTGAGTGTGTGTTTTGAAATTTTGCAATTGTGGAGACCAGATTTCTCCACAGTGTGATTTTAAACCTTTTTACCTTTTGGGGACATTTTTGGGTCCCCACAAGGATAATTGAAATGTTATCAAAATTTATGAATGCAATCAAAAAACTAAAAATGCTAATGAGATGTACGATTCACCCGTATTGTGATGCAGTGTGATTCAATGCAATGCAAAAGAAAATGATACTACGCTATTCTGTATGGTACTGAAATTTTAGAGAGGGGCAATCAATCTAAATATAAAATTACTGATCAAAAATTATTGGTCGCAATTATAAATAAAGGAATAAGGCCTCTATTAATAATTAGATACAAATAAAACAGGATTTTGCAGAATTAAAGATGTTTGAACTGCATCTCGTTCATCCAAAATTGTATTCAGTGCACTTTTTTTTTTTAGTTTTTTTTTTATCTGGGCAGATGCATTGTGAACGATGCATATGCTGTCTGCAGTCCCCCTGTGAACCTGAACCGGATAAGTGGTTGGAAGATGGGTAGGTGGATAGATTACATGATGATGTAGCAAGTCAGCCTGGTTTCAAAGCGCCAGATATGGTGGGTACCACTCCTGCTCCGCTAAGCGTTTTGCTTGTTTAACTTAAGTGAGTGTTTGCTTAAGTGTTTCATTTTGCTGCTTTGTGCTTTGCTAAATGTGCCTTTCTGCATTGGCTTCATGGTGGATTGATCAGCCTTGAATATTTATCTCTATATCATAATTTAGCCGTCATCATTGATTCAGCACTTATTATATTCACAGGTTTAAAAACATTGCGTTTTCCTTCAAGCACTCAGATTTGCAGTTGGCCAGGCCATGTTGATGATTTGAAACTCTCCTGGAAATACTTCAGATGGTTTTAAGTTTCATTTCTCTTCTGAGAGAACACAATACATAATCCTCATCACTTAACATTTTGGCCTGTTTTAAAATATCTTTAAGATTCCAGAAAGATATAATTTAATAATCGCCAAAACTCTCCCCAGCTCTTTTCTTTGCTACTGAAGATCAAGTCTTTTATTTAGTCTTTGCCGGTCTCTGTTGCGATATCTTCAATATAGTGATGGCAGTGCATCTTGCCCCAGGACTTGTTTAAAAGGTGTTAGTGTATGTTTACTCTGAGGGCTCCTGCATCACTGATATAAATAACCTGTACCAGTATCCCAGCTACTGTGGACCATTTTCCATATCTCCAGCTCTTAATTTGCCTTTGGCACCAAGGTTTTGCGTTGTTTTCCTGCTTCATGTCATGCTGTTTTATTCTTGTTTATAAATCATAACCTGTGTGACACCGTTCAGCCTCACAGGTCTGTGCACTCCAGCTGCACAAAGATGTGCACAGGGTCAAACGTACAGCATATTGACGACCCAGCCTGCTTCGCTGGGCTGGATGTGTTTGCCATATATGGGTGTTCCCCCCTGCGGGTGACCTGAGGACAGGCAGTGCTGGTGCGATTCCAAGGAGAGCTGTACTGCTGGCTGACTGCCTGCGTTCGCAGAGGTGTGCCCCAGCCTGGCCTGCGCCGGTCGGCCTAGGCAGCCAGCGAGCAGTCGCTGCTGTTCTGTCATGCTAAGTGCTAATCCCACTTCACATGCTGATGGCAGAAATGGCTTTTTTTTCTTTCTTTTTCTCTCTTCTCCATTATGCTGTTGGAAATATAACACACCTGCAGCCTTGAAAAACGGGAAGCTGCGAGCTTTAGGGAAAGCCTTTCTTGTGGACCGGTCTTTACCCCTATCTGCGCTGTGCACACTCCTTCCCACCCCATACTGTCCCTCCCTCCCTGCACAAGGGTTGGGGTGGACAAGGTGAGGCGGGACCCTGAATTGCCCGGCTCGTCCTTGGGTTTCCCTTTCCCTCTGAAAAAGGTTTGGCATTGGCTCAGTCATGTGAAGGGGAGGCAGTATGGTGTGTTGGGCTGCCTTTGAGGAGAATGAAAGCTGTAAACACCCTCCGGCCCGGGCCGGCCCGACTACCGCCTCCTCAGCAAAGCAGCGAAGGCTTCTCTGTGGTGCTGGTGGGGGAGGTAGGAGGTTAGTGGGAGGGAGCCTTTATCCCAAGTTCAGCCAGCCTGATGGAGGCCCCTTCGTGATTTCCATGATAATGAGCAGCACACGGAGAACTGTGGCCGGAATTCCAGGGCTCATGCCGCCGAGAGGCAGAGACTCGTGGAATGGACTAGGCCAGGAGGGTGGGGGAGAGCCCGAAGGTCCATAGACTGCAACAAGCTGAAGGAGCTGCCATCACCCTGGACGGGTCATTCTGTTTGCCTCGGTATTACAGTGGACTCCCCAGAGAGGCCACGTCATTACCTTTGGAAGACATGTGACTAATATGCGAGTATGACTCACTTTATTACCAGACGTTTGTTAGTGACACATTTCAGGAGGTTTTGCAAACAGTACAGACTTCATACGAGAGGAAACCGCGTGGTTTCCAGTACGCTGGGGGATGGGGCTTAAAGGGGGGTTTGGGCCTGACGATGCAGGAACAGAAGCCACAGTGTCGTCTTTGCTCAGCTACCTGGGGGTGAACTCGCGGACTCCCGAGTCCCGTGTGTATCAGCGTGAGCGTGCTTGTGTACTCGAGTGCCCTCCATGTAAATGGGACCAGTGAGAGTTGTGCCAGGTTGAGTGCATCTGCTGCCCTGTTAAAATGAGTCATGTGTGAGAGCACCATTCTCATTAACACAGGAAGTATGGGCCCACTAGTGCTACTCTCTTTCAAGCAGGAGTGTCTCATCGCGTGTCCCCGATTTAAAAGGGAGTTTCCGCCGTGTTTTGTCTAAGGGCCAAACCTACAGACACTTGTAGGTGACTTCCCCATTTAATTCCCCAAAGTTTGTTGCCAGCTTGTACACAAAAAGGTCACCTTCTTTTCCAATATTGTGTCATTGCTGATTTGTATATTTTTGGGCTGAAAGGTTTTTTTTTTTTTTTTTTTAAACTCTAAAATCAGGTACACATCTGTTGGCTCCTGTTGCTGCCTTGAAAAGCCGTTTTTTACTCCTAGAAGGTGACCTCCATCCTCTTCTCTTCCCACCCAGGAGCCGTTGGGGCCCAGCCCCTGTTCTCCGTGCCACGACGCCCTGGCTATGGCACGATGGGGAAGCCCATCAAGTTGCTGGCCAACTGCTTCCAGGTGGAGATCCCCAAGATGGATGTCTACCTCTATGAGGTGGACATCAAGCCTGAGAAGTGCCCACGCCGAGTCAACAGGTACAGTAGGCGCAGCCCAGTAGCCATGCCTGGGAGCCCCATTTTACAGGCATCTTCAGTTGAGAGCAGGGCTTCCTGTGCAGTGCTTATAATCCCAAACACAGCGGTCTTTTGGTGTAGACTGCACTGTTACTATTGATAAAATTGTGATATGTGCACATTCACAATAATCATAATCCAGACACTGGCTTTTCTGGACTATATGGGTAATTACACAGGCAATTTGATAAGCAGATTAGCAGATAAAATATTACCACAAATCCTATCCTAAAATATTACCACACCATATACTACTGTTTTGGTATTCCATGGAAGAGATGAGCACTGAAGTGCCGGGAAGGGACAGGTCCACAGCCGGGGGTAATTGTGGATAGACTAAGTAAAAAGACATTGATGGTATGGTGGTACTTTTTTGCAGTTTTAAGAGCCAACATTTTTTAAACAAGGATGCACCAAACTTTTGGGCATTACACTATGCCTCTCACTAATATTTTAGGTCTACAGTCAAACCTGCCTTATCTGGACCTCCAATATACGAGCACCTCCCTCTACCGGGCAGCTCTAGGCACGCGTATGCGCAAATTGATTTTACGCAGCCAGCAGCTGTTGTTACGAGCCCCAGTCTAGGGTTGGGGCGTAATTGAGTAAAAGGGAAAGGGGACGTGGAGTAAGGGAAGGATAGGGTGCGATGGACAAGGGAACACGCGTGGACAAAGGTATTTTTAAAATATTTTTCTGTTTTTATTGACACCTCACGAACACAGAACAAATAAACCTGGTGCAAAAGGTCTATAGCGAAAAACAAATGCACCCAAAGCTAACTTAAGTGCAGAGAAAACAAAAACACAACAACAAATTCGACACCTTATTCCCGATCCAAACAACAGCATACAACATAAGCTAAGCAAAGGCTGCAGTCACTCCCTATGCACCTGACACACACACACACAGCATACACAGAGATCACAGCGTCACTCCCTATGCACCTGACACACACACACACACAGCATACACAGAGATCACAGCGTCACTCCCTATGCACCTGACACACACACACACAGCATACACAGAGATCACAGCGTCACTCCCTATGCACCTGACAC
>JAODKL010000135.1:11808447-11819375 GCA_026780765.1 Petrocephalus schoutedeni
AGCATACACAGAGATCACAGCGTCACTCCCTATGCACCTGACACACACACACAGCATACACAGAGATCACAGCGTCACTCCCTATGCACCTGACACACACACACAGCATACACAGAGATCACAGCGTCACTCCCTATGCACCTGACACACACACAGAGCATACACAGAGATCACAGCGTCAAAGTCTGAGGGGCGCGCGAAGACGGTAACCAGAAACTGGGCGAGAGTTCAAAACCAAATGGCAAGTAAACCAAAGTGAAAGCACACAAGGCATTTGGCATTGCTCTAGAATGGTTAGAATCTCAGGTAGCCGATCCAGCTCAGTCAATGCTGGTTAAAAACTGGAAGACCACTGTGAGAATAAAACAGGATGATTCACTATAGCTCAGACTGAAATAAAATCCTACTATAAGCCTCGCACCTCATAAATATCATGTTGTTTGTATACATACACATGTATGTTGTACTGTACTGTTGATGTTCTAAGTTACGGGCATTTCTTTCTTACGGGCACCTCTTGGTCCCATTCTGCCCGGATAAGGGAGGTTTGACTGTACTGCTTATCAAATTGTGGGCTTAAGTAAATGCCTGTATAGTACCGAAAAGTACGGAAGTCTGTAGAGGAAATGCATCAACATTTTTCTTTTTATCATCTTGAGATCACAGCTTATTTTCCTTGTAATCATGACATAACCAAAGTAGTTTTCTCGAGATCACGACTTATTTCTCCATGATTAATGGATGATTTTTGAAAGATGTCGGCTTACCAGGCAAATGGTAAGAGATTGTAAGCTCACTTCACCTACAGTAATCCACGTGTAATTGCCTGGTTTATTATTTCGGATTTTGCCAAATTCGTTCCGATTTTGGTACAGAAGACGTTCCCATGAACAGGTGATATAGACTAATAATGTGCCAGATAATGTGCCTCAAGAATCCATAAATGCATCCGTTAACAGTACGGACAGACATACTGTTATTTCCTTTTGGGACAGTCCACGATCAAAGTAAAATCTGATGCGTTCATCCATGAGGATAATACCATATACAATAATACAATATAACCAAGTGACTTTGGTTATGTCGAGATCACGAGGAAAAGTAAGTCGTGATTTCGAGTTAACGAAAAGGAAAAAAAGTCGATGCATGTCCTCTACAGACTTCCGTAGAAAAGCCAGTGTCTGGAGATATTTTCAAGTTCAAAAGTCTTATTGTCAGTTGGTATACAGATATATGATGCTTGAAATATCATTCTTCTGGGTCATGGTGCAAATGGGAAAAGTAATAAGGCAAATAATGAAAATAGTGGGGCAAGTACCCATTTAAGCATGGCATTCTCTGCATCATTGAACAGTCCTGTCCTGTCTCCCTGGGTGTCTGTCTTGCAGGGAAGTGGTGGATTCCATGGTGCAGCACTTTAAGGTGACCATCTTTGGGGATCGCAGGCCAGTCTACGATGGCAAAAAGAGCCTCTACACAGCCAACCCACTGCCAGTGGCCCCCGCTGGGGTAAGACGCACTGTCTTAGCTCTTCAGCAGTCCCATTAGGATAGTGCCTAGACATCCATGCTCATTCTGAGCTAAAAGGTGGTGGAATGTGGTGGTTATAGGACACTGTCCACTGGCCTGGGGTGGGAGTCTACTGCAGGCTTCCACACGATCATGTTAGTTGTAAGAGCTGGCATGCATAGCTAAACTCTGCTGGTAGCAGTGCTTCTGCAAACCACAGCTTACTTTAAAACACCTTGGAAACTGGAAACTGCTGCTTTTGTTAACATCAAACATCAATAAGGTTAGCCTTTTCAAAATACACTGTGAAACTAAACTGTAGAAATTAAAATATGCTATGTCTGGACGAGTCGTTGACTGAATCGCCACTGGGTTATTCCCGACTGTGCGTCTCTGCTTTGAGGCCTAGCGGTTCTGCCACTCTACTCCCATAGGTCGACCTGGATGTCACTCTGCCGGGGGAGGGAGGGAAGGACCGGCCCTTCAAAGTCAGCATCAAATTTGTGTCGCTGGTCAGCTGGCACCTGCTGCACGAGGTCCTGACGGGTCGTGGCATGCCAGAGCCGCTGGAGTTGGACAAGCCCATCAGCACCAACCCGGTGCATGCTGTGGACGTGGTCTTGCGCCACCTGCCTTCTATGAAGTAAGCTGATGCATGCAGACTCATCTGATCAATGCCTTTCCAACCCTCTGATTAAGCTGATCTCAGATCAGGTTTTCTGTGTGCGGAGTGGCTGGCCTGACCTGTGTCCTTATCTGCAGGTACACCCCAGTCGGACGGTCATTTTTCTCTGCACCAGAGGGTTACGACCACCCCCTGGGGGGTGGGAGGGAGGTGTGGTTTGGGTTCCACCAGTCTGTGCGGCCCGCCATGTGGAAGATGATGCTCAACATTGACGGTGAGGATTCTGAAACTTCAAAGGTTGCTGTCAAGGAGATGAAGCCACTTTTAACTGGCGAGGGGGGAAGCATCTAAATTCATGTAAAAGCCTACCCCACGCCTGCATCAGAGGGATGGCCGGTTCCCCTATTATGTTTGCTGGGTAGCTACCGCCGTGGTTTCCTGCCTGCCTGCCTGTACTGTGCATCTGCATTGCCACTAGCAGCTGGGTGGTCTGGCAGTCACAGCCTTTATTCATGTGATCATGGGAGGGGCATTGCGCTAGCAGGTGCTCGGAGGCTGCGCTGCTGTCAAGAACAGACACACATCTATTGTTACCTGATAACGTTAGCAGTCCCTTTCAAGAGTGTCCTCGTTTGTGCCCTTCGAGACGAGAGGGGTGGTTTGTGGGGGATCTGGGGGTTTTCCCCGGTGGATACAGCAGCCAGTCTTATCTGCATTGGGCCAGTGTGTATGCAGGTTTTTGGGATATTCTTTAGGTTCGCTGTTCAGACCCAGCTGTGAGAACTCATCAGTCAATTAGCAATCTAATTAGGGAGTTGCAGCAGAAACCCACATACACAGCAGCCCTGGCCACCCCTACGTTAAAGAAACTGTGATGTTGTCTTCACGCTAAAAAAAAAAAAAAATCTGATAAGAGTCCATATTGGAGCCGTTTAGCTTCCCTGGCTCTGTTGTATGTTACCCGAGGGAGCTGCCCACCTGCACGCCTTGGCTTGAGTCACCTGTACAGCTTTTTCTCTGGCTTTGCATAGCCTCTGGGGCCCTGCACCTGCTGCCGGACCATTATCGGAGCATATCTGGAACCTTTGTGTTGGGTTTTGTGTTCCCACGAAACGGCGGCTCGGGGCAGGGCTCTGGTAGCACAGCAGGTACTTTCCTGCTTGCTGGGTGATCTACGGTGGAACGGTGAAATGCTTGTTCAAACACACAGATGGTGTTTGGGGCCCCTGCTCGTGCAGATCACCTCTGACGTTTTTGTAAAATTTGATCCTTTTTGGGAGACGTGGCATAAGCTCGATTACATTCACTTTCCGGTGATTTAATATGCCCTCATTCTAAAACTTGTATTCTGAAGCCCATTGCAAGGAACAGGAACGTCTAAGCGCACGGATAGTCTCAATGTCTGTCTGTGCAGAAGTGAGATGAAAATAAGATGTTAACAAACTTTGTCAAAGTTTAATGTGGAATGCCAGAACATTCCTTTCTGGCATTCCTATTGGTCCTGGTCTTCCGCCACTTCTGATAACCCCCTACCTCGTCTGTCTTTTGTCTACAGTGTCGGCCACGGCCTTCTACAAAGCACAGCCTGTGATCCAGTTCATGTGTGAGGTCCTGGACATCCACAACATCGACGAGCAGCCACGCCCCCTCACAGACTCCCACCGGGTCAAGTTCACCAAAGAGATTAAGGGTAAATCCAAGCTGCTGCATTAGCCTGCACAATCCCTGCTGACCTCCCCAATACTGCGCTCCTGACAGTCCATAAATGTATGGCCCTTGTACCTGTGAGCATGTGGAGAGATGTGGGGGTGGGGCTGAGGCTCTGATGTCATTCAAGGGTGAGGGGTAGGAGGGGGGTGTGTTTTAATGTGTGTGGGCTAACCATGCAGCCGCCTCTCTCCCCCAGGCCTCAAGGTGGAGGTGACGCACTGTGGCACCATGCGGAGGAAGTACCGCGTATGCAACGTGACGCGGCGGCCAGCCAGCCACCAGACGTGAGTGCGCCTACGCAGCTGTGGCATGTGCTGGGTTGTTGGCGTTTGCCATGACGATCTCTGTGATGTCACTGTAGCCACAGCCGAGCAAACTAAACCTGCTGAGGCTGAGCCACCAGAGCAATGGCACGCCTGGCTGGGACTCTGGGCTTCCCTCTCCCCCCATCCCGTGGGTCCTCCCACAGGACCCTCTCCTCATTAGTCACTGGTCCCCTTCAAAACTCCCTTACGCACAAACCTACCACTTCTGCTTCTCAACTTCTATATTATAAATGTTCTTTTTGCAGATTAAGCCAAATTAATGATGCGACAGATTTTTATGTAACAATGCATGATAGTTAGGCGTGCGTCTGAGGGGCAGGCTCAGAACAGATGGCGTTTGAGGAGAGTGACAGAAAGTCACTGCTGGCCATCTGTCCGACCCAGCCTGCTGGACTGCTGAGCTTCTTATCTTTATAGTCCTCCTACCTGAAATCAAGCTTCCAATTAGTGGTAAAAATAGTCCTCCAACCACCAGGGGCAGAAACACAGGAGACATGCACCCATCTTTGTCTCCCTCTTCTTTGCAGGTTCCCATTGCAGCTGGAGAATGGGCAGACGGTTGAGCGCACGGTGGCCCAGTATTTCCGAGAGAAATATAGCTTACAGCTCAAGTACCCGCACCTGCCCTGCCTGCAGGTGGGCCAGGAGCAGAAGCACACCTACCTGCCCCTGGAGGTAAGGCTCACTGGGGTGGTTTGCTGGCCGATCTCCCAGCATGGCAGCTAGCCCATGTTGGCGTAGTCTGACCAACTCCCGTCCCTGCAGGTGTGTAACATTGTGGCGGGGCAGCGCTGCATCAAGAAACTGACAGATAATCAGACCTCCACCATGATCAAAGCCACGGCGCGCTCTGCACCTGACAGACAGGAGGAGATCAGCAGGCTGGTGAGTGATGCTGCCATCTGGTGGCTGGAGGCTGAATTGCTTATCAGCCTTTTATTTTTGCATTTAAATAAATATTTATCCATCCATCCACTTCTGATGACTTGTTTCTCATTTTTCCATATTCATTTTTTTTGGCAAATTACATTTTTGAGCCATTTTCATACTAATGGTTATATGGATTCTCAACGCATTAAGCAGTGGGCACATAAACTCCCAATAAGCATTGGTATCCCTGTTCCCCACCTTTTCTAGGTGCGCAGTGCCAACTATGAGGCCGACCCATTTGTACAGGAGTTCCAGTTCAAAGTGCGGGACGAGATGGCTCACGTGACGGGCCGCGTGCTGCCCGCGCCTATGCTGCAGTACGGGGGCAGGGTGAGCACAGAGACCTTCATGGTACCTTCCTGTACACCACACCCATTCCGTGTCTGTCTGTCTGTCTGACACTAATCACTGCCTTGCCAGTGCTCAGTGCTGTTGCGTGAGCTCAGGGCATCACTTACACAAGTTTCTTACATTATAAAGTTACACTTTTAAAATTCATTAAAAATAACTATTGTCCTCCAGTCAGGATGGAGGCAATTTACACACACTATTCATACTAATAATGTGAGATTTGGTGTATGATAATATTCATGACGTCTCAGTGCGATATTCATGTAGCGCTGTGCCCCAGTACCTACTAGCGGACACTAGCATGTACCTTAAACTTGTTTGCAAACAGACTAAATAAATGTCTACCAGGCAGCACTTGCTGTTTTTGTTTCCTGTGTTAGCTTAAGATGCTTATGATGTGAAAAGGCTGTCAACTAGCCTGAGCTCCAAAGAACTGCCGTAGATGTGGGCTCAAGGCCTCGTCTGTGAATGTCCATGATTCTGCCTTGTTTTTCCAATATGCAATGCTGGTGTTTGTACTTGAGGTTGCATCACAGCCCCACACGAAGGCAAAGTGTGTGTATTTATAGTCTGTTTTGCACTGCATGAGCACTGCCTGTGCCGCCCTAGTACAGGGCTGTACTCCCGGCACTCCTCTGGGGCCAAGGGCCCCCAGGCACTCGCAGGGGAAACGGGACTCATTAATTTGATTCACTCAAGACGAGTGGTTGATTTGTTGTCCCCCCCCCAACAGAGCAGTGCCATTTCTGAGAGCTCAGTGTTAAAACATTTCTGTAAAGTTTGATTCTCTGAAATGTTTGCGTGTTTTTATTTTTCGTTAATTAACGAAGGGAAGGCCAAGAAGTAAAAGATTAACAAGGTCAAGTGGCACATCCCCCGCTTGTGTGTCCTCTGCCCATGCACTCTTTTTATCCCTCCTACTCCCTTGTAGGGATTAAACTTGTTGCTGGCTTAACCATTGAATAGCACGCTTGGAAATTTTTATGTTTATCTGAAAAACCAATGAGTGTAGTTGGGGCTCCTCAGGGTCGTCAGTGTAGACCTCTCTAATGCAAGCAGCGCGTAATTTTGACAGGCTGTACTGGGATTTTCAGGCTCCTTACTGACACCCCGCATAGCAGATGAACCCTCTGCTGTCATTGCAGAACCGGACGGTGGCCACACCCAGTCATGGCGTGTGGGACATGAGGGGCAAGCAGTTTCACACAGGGGTAGAGATCAAGATGTGGGCTATTGCTTGCTTTGCCACACAGAGGCAGTGTCGCGAAGAGATCCTCAAGTAAGTGCTGGCCCCACCCACTGGAGGCCCTTGGCACCCGCCGGTTCTCTCTGCAGTTTCTGCTGCCCCCCCCCCCCCCCCCCCCTCCCACCACCTGTAGTTGTTTTCTTTGGCCAACAGATGCTCTTTAAAAATGAAAACACTTGGCAACTGAACACAAATTTGTTTTAGTTGCTTAAGTCGATGCAATTACGAGTTATCGTTGGATGAGTGTCTGCCAGCCAAATAAACAATGGCACTAATGGTCACGTCTTTGAAAGTGTGCAAAGAAGTCCGAAGAAGCTCAGCGTCTCCACAGGTATAAGAACTTTCTAAGACCTTCTGCAGGCAGGGGTGTCTGAGTAGGACTCCCCAAACTTCAATAAAACTCCTGTGTATAAATGGGTAAAATCTGTTAATTGCTTTGGAGAGGAGTTGGCTTAAGAACCTGTATAATTTGTAATAAGACAGCTTTGCCAGTAGACACTTATCCAAGGAACAGCTGGGTTTGAACTAGAGCATCTGCTGTCATTATGTAAGGGTTGATTATATAACATTTTATGTCTGTCTAAATAAAGTTTTTGTAGTGTCTGAGAGAAGCAATGAGTGCTCAATCCAAGGTGGACTCTTGTTCCTTACCCAGATGGCTTGCTCTTCACCATGGGCTTTAGTGGCTGCTATGGACGGGTACATGAATCCACTTCAGCTTCAGCAGTAATGGTTGGCATTGCTCCCTCTGTCGGCAGGGGTTTCACGGACCAGCTGCGTAAGATTTCCAAGGACGCGGGGATGCCCATCCAGGGCCAGCCGTGTTTCTGCAAGTATGCGCAGGGTGCAGACAGCGTGGAGCCCATGTTCAGGCACCTGAAGAACACCTACTCCGGGCTGCAGCTCATCATCGTCATCCTGCCCGGAAAGACGCCCGTCTACGGTATGTGCCGCTGCAGATTCGGCTGCTGCATGCAAAGACCTCAGTGGTGTGTGTTGATGCTTGCTTCAGAGTGGCCTGTAGCAGCGGCCCTCAGCCACTGGGCCATGGATCTTTTGGTACTGGGCCGCACAGAACGAATAAAAAAAAAATGTTTGTTTTATTAATATTTTATTTCCATTTTATTGACTGCCAGAGTGGGCAGGGTGTTTTATTTAGAAAAATGACCAGATCTCCCTATCCTTTCCATCCTTGCCTCATTCAGTAATAAACAGCTGCAGTCGCCCTTCTCAGGCCCCGCAGCTACATGCATGCACAGAACAGTTCACCGCTCTCAGTCCTTGCCACTCTTGGGACCCCGTGTGCGATTGAGAATGAAATTAAAATGATCATCATGTAACAATAAAAAAGAGAATGCAATAAATGGTCCAAGAGCATTATACTGTTGAATACCCAGAATCCTTCAGATTTTAAAAGTGATCACAATGTGATATTTACTTAAGTGACTTCATTCACTGTATATCTTTGCCTTATGCGCACGATGGCCAGTCCATGGGAAATTCTTAAATGACATCAGTCTGGTGCAAAAAAGTTTGGAGACCACTGGCCTATAGAATGGGCTAATGCCAACTGCAAAGCTTTGATGGAATGTGTTGGTAAAATGCAAAGAACTTTTTACAGAATGCAAAATCATCTATGGTATGTTTTTTTTTTTTTTGTAATGTATTCAGAAGTATGGGTGGGCAGTACACAGGTGTCAGTCGTTACCAGTGTGATCGTGTACTACAACACTGCGAGAATTCAGCAGCCTATTTACAAAAATACAGCATTTTCAGTACAGCTTCAGTTGCTGTCTGAATGCTTGTCCTTATATATTATATCTAACTGGTTTATTTGCGTTATGTGAACTCTGTTAATTTGCTATCACGACAGGGTGTCAGATTCAAAATAGATAGGTTAAAGTCGTACCCAGGATGGAGCAATTGCTAGTTAAGGGCCTTGCTTAAGGGCCCAATGGAGTAGAATCACTCCTGGCATTCATGGGATTCGAACCAGCAATGTGCTTGTATCACGTGTAAATATTTTAGCAACAGGACTTGTGTGTCAGAGTGGTTCTGGGTAATGTAGGCAGTAATATTACCTCATCACATTGTATGCATTTTATTTATGCCCACAGCTGAGGTGAAGCGGGTAGGAGACACCCTGCTGGGAATGGCGACCCAGTGCGTCCAGGTGAAGAACGTGGTGAAGACGTCTCCCCAGACTCTGTCCAACCTCTGCCTCAAGATCAATGTCAAGCTGGGCGGCATCAACAACATCCTGGTGCCACATCAACGGTGAGATCGTGTGACTTCATATTGTATGCCTACCCACAATGCATGGCTATTCTTCCACTCTCCCAGAAGTCCAGAGAACTCAACAGTAGTGAACAAAACGGCAATCAAACAATGACATTTGTCCAGATTGTAGTTGAGTATGCTTTGTCTGACTCATTCGGTTTTATTTATTTTTTTTGCTCCTCCCTCCTCCAGACCCTCAGTGTTTCAGCAGCCAGTCATTTTCCTGGGGGCTGATGTGACACACCCCCCTGCAGGAGATGGGAAGAAACCTTCCATTGCTGCTGTAAGTTTGGCCCATCCTGCCTCTGTATGCTTAGCGCCTCCCTGCTGGCCGCACCATGTACTCTCCTGAGGCGCTCTCAGCCAGTCTGTGCTCTGTCTTAAAAGCCTGCCTCTTCTGCGCCCCCAGGTGGTGGGCAGTATGGACGCCCACCCCAGCCGCTACTGCGCCACGGTCCGGGTCCAGCGACCCCGGCAGGAGGTGATCCAGGACCTGGCTTCCATGGTGCGAGAGCTGCTGATCCAGTTCTACAAGTCGACCCGCTACAAGCCCACGCGCATCATTTTCTACCGGGACGGTGTGTCAGAGGGCCAGTTCCGACAGGTGTGTGCCATGCCAGCTTTGTTGGTTCCCACAGTGCCACAGTCAGCCCTGTATTAAAGCCTTTTTCCAGAGCAATGTTCTGCTTCCCTGTGGGATGATTCTGGGAAACGTGCGTCTCTCTGCCTTGCCTCTGTTTGGTACGGCGCCGATAAGTGGACCTGCTCTGAGCATGAACAGCTGCAGTAATAGTTCAGGAAGGTGAGCAGGAGGATCTGTCCTGCAGAGTCCAGCAGAGAGCATGTACCCCTCTTGCTGAGCCCCTGTTACCCCCCCCCCAACTTAGGTGCTCTATTACGAGCTGCTGGCCATCCGGGAGGCCTGCATAAGTTTGGAGAAGGAGTACCAGCCGGGCATCACCTACATCGTGGTGCAGAAGCGGCACCACACACGGCTCTTCTGCGCCGACCGCAATGAAAGGGTGAGTGTGGGACCCCAGTGCCTTTAAAGGATTGTGCTTAATCTCCAGCCCGCGCTTTCTGGTGTATTTAAGAACACCCAAAAAAATCTTATTTTCAAATCTTATTTGGAATGATTTTTTTAAAGCCTTAATTTTGAGGCTGCTGTGGTCTGTTAGATGATTCTTGGTTGTTGTGAACAGAAGCCGTCTTATTGAAGCACTATGTAGCTAGTCAGTGTGAAATTCGCTTTAGACTGTAATTGTACATGGAAACCTGAAGTAGGCCTCCTCACAATTGTGGTTTTGAAGATGCTTAGAAGTTGTTTCCCTGAGACCCGCTGCCTTGCTGTGCTGGAGGAATGACAGCCTGGTAGGGCTGTGCGATATTGAGAGATGTATTTCATGACGACGGAAATGCATGTGTCGTGTCATATCATGCTCTATTGTCTGTGACATTGTGTCGCAAATCTCACTCTTCACGGCGGTATGCTGTCATCTGGACGATGGGGGCGTCACTACCTGATCCGTACCACCTGCCTAATTTGTACCTCACACGTCTCTGCACGCACGGAGTTTTCAAGCATTTGTACACCGTATCACCTTTTCAAGCACGGCCCAATCCATTCATCCTGCCATTTTATGGCAAATCATATTTATAGCAAACTACAGTGATCGTTTTGTTTTATGAGAGCTGGTCTTGATGATTCCGCTGACTGCTATTGCAAATATTAGTTTGTTTTTCCATCTATTGAAAATGGTGTTATCGAGCAACGTGGAATTTTGGTTAGCTCTGAACTGAAATGTGAAGTCTGGCATTTTTTTGTGTTGTTGCCGCGATATACACTCACTGGCCACTTTATTAGGCTAGTACCAGGTTGGACCTCCTTTTGCCTTCAGAACTGCCTTAATCCTTCGTGGCATAGATTCAACAAGGTACTGGAAACATTCCT
>JAODKL010000135.1:11849584-11860685 GCA_026780765.1 Petrocephalus schoutedeni
AACAATAAATTAACAACTAACAACAACTAACGTGCTCTATTAAAGCTGGAATTTCTTTTATTTATTATATTATATTTTCTTATTTATTTCTTTTATTTATTTCAACTTTATTTTACCTGGTAAATTAAATGAAAACCAGTTCTCACTGCTTCGCAATTCTTTTCTGTAGAAATAGCAGATAACGCATCAGAACTTCTTGGGATACAAACATCACACATGTCAAGTGTGTCACTAAACTCTTCAGCCAATGAGTGCAAAGTTGTGTCGTCACGGAGGCGGTTCCCAGTTTGTGCAACCGGGCGAGAGCTGCTGCACGATCTGTTGTGCAAGATAAGTCGTCTTTCTCTCGTGCGAGTTTTGTACCATGTGACATGGTGACGCGGGGTGACGTTTTGCAGCGCCAGCTAAAGACGGACAAGAAAAACTAACCATCATGCACTGCGTCAAGAATGCATTGCTTTAAGCCAACGCTTAGCAGAGTCGAAGGCACCCATTTGCAACATGACACGCTGAGTCAACTGAGAGAGCTTGATGATTAGCTGGGAGGGCCACCCTATTGCCTCAAGTTAAACAGTCAACAAATTGAAAAAATTATAAGCACCTGAAATTCAAAGTTTTCTACAACGGTTAATCTGCTTCATATAATTTTGGCTTTAAAGCAACGAAAGGCATTGAAAAGTGGTTATTTAAAGTTTAATCTGTGGCTGTATTACATTAATAACAGAAGAGCTGAAATGCATGTAAATATCGTAAACTATTTACCACTAGAGGTAGACAGCGACGGGCAGAGTCACCAGGGCCCAGATCCAGCTGCTGCTGATGAGCCGGCCGCTGGGTCCTGAGGGGACACCGAGACCTCAGCAGATACGGTAATAGCAGAGACGGTCATCTCACTCACCAGTTTACAAAGGAATTTCCGAAGTACGCTACTTACGAAGAGTTTCGAGAAACACTCTCTAATTGATGAGTGGCTGGGAGGACCTAAATCACCAATCACCTGAGATCCAGGTGATGGTGGATCTGGGGCCTCACCTGTGATGTACTGCACTACACTGGTGCCCTGGCTGCTGCTCACTACGCAGGTGTAGTTCACCCCTTTCTGTCTGGACAGGAAGAGCCTCCTGCCGTCCGCGGAGAGGACGCTGCTGTTGCTGGACACGTCCACCCCGTCCACTAGCCACATGAACCCTGGCATGTCCCACCGCATTGGCGTGACGGGCACATCGCAGTAGAGCGAGATGGAAGCTTCCGGTGGCATCACTGAGAGGGGAAGGAGGACAATGGACTGGTACCGCCTATCAGGTACTATCTATCAGCTAATTACAGCCTTAGACTGAACTGACGCTGTCATTAGTGATCCCTCCAACTCACCAGCTTCCTTCACGGTCCGTCTGTCGGTGTACTCCTGCCCGTTTTTGTCAGTGACGGTCACAGTGTACATCCCAGAGTCGTTTTTATTCAGTTTAATAAGCCTCAGCAGCGCCCCCTGCTGGGCCAGGCTGAAACGTGCCTTGAGCTGCCCCCCGGGATATTCGGCTATCATCTCTTTGCGGCTCCCAATTTGCCTCGCCCAAGTCACCATTGAAACCTCATCTCCTGGGGTTTTGTTGATTTGAGCCTCCAGAACCAGCGGTTGACCCAGGGCAACGAGGACGGGTTCTCCGTTTAGGAAGGCGACTGACATACAGTGGTGCAGAGCTGGCACTGGAAGGAATGCACTGCAAGTCATAAGTGCAAAATGCAGTGAAACCAGGTGGATTTCAGAGCTCCAAGTTTAAACATCCACTGGATCTGGCCAGTTTGTACCATTAGCAGAACACTTCACTTCAAAAGCAGTCCCATCTTACAGCTTTTGCATAAGCGCGGCCAGAATGAGAGCGTAAGAGATCCGGACTCACCCAGGGATGTGACACTAATGATAAGGATTCCATATGCTGGACGGACTCCCATCGTGCACTGAGTCCTCAACAAACAGCAGGGGCTGCACTACTAATGGCCAAGAAGGCTGAGTCCTCTCTCACAAATATCCCACGCCCTAGAGAACAGCGGAGAGCCACTTGAGGAGCAGAAACATCAGCCCTGCTTTTTTTAGGCTCGTGGGAGTATGGGCATATAAACATATTTGTAAAGTATAAAAAACAGTGTGTTGTGAACAAAATTTATAGAAGTTAGCATCGCTTCCCTTGGTCTCATACTTTTCAATTGTCCAAGATCACTCACGGCACATTTACTGTAAGCCAGTCTGGATTTACATCACATTTACGAAAATGTTCAGTATTCAGTCAGTGCTCACCGGACCCGTGGAACTACAGTCTAAAAGTGAATGTTCTGAGCGAGGCTTAAACGGAGGAGATACTCTTACCTCAGCCTCGCGCTGTCTTTAGAGAGCAGTCTCAGCGAGCGAGTGGCAGCTACGATAAAACTGAAAGAGAGCTGAGTTTAACCAATAAAAATGGAAAGGTAACAAAAATAGAGAAAGGGAGGGGAGGCCAGGAAACAGATTTCCTTTGAATTTTTAAAGAGACAGTGGAAGGTGTGGCTTTTAGATGAATTACATCTACCGTTCCTACTGGGACCTGAAGGGCAGAAGGGCATAGAACCCAAGCACCGTCAGCAGTGTTGCACTGTGCAGAACCATCCCTGCAGAACAAAAACAGCTGTGAACCAGCTTATCAAGCGAAAACTTACTTTAAGCCAGTCAACTATTATAAAGTCCACAGCCCACATGAGTTCTGCTGAAAGTGATGCAGGCTGATACAGTCATGTGAAAAAATTAGGACAAATATTCAGTTCACATATCGATGTCTCACATATCAATGTTCACATATCGATGTCTCACATATCAATGTTCACATATCGATGTCTAATCTTGTTTGTAGCCATCTCTGGAGAAGAAAGTGATTTAATTGCAGGTCAATGCCAAAAATTATCCTTGTTTTACTCACCAAACAAAAGATAAACAAAAATGCGTATTCTAAGTAAGGAAAAAGTTAGGACACCCTCCACCCCCCTAATAGCTAGTGTTACCCCTTTTGGCTGATATAACTTCAGTGTGATGCCTTTTGTAGCCTTTTACCAGTCTCTGACATCGATCAGAAGAAAGTCTGCCCCACTCCCCAAAGCAGAATTCTTTCAGCTGTGAGATGTTTAAGGGGTTTCCTGCATTTTCAGCCTGTTTCAAGTCACCCCACATCATCTCAATGGGAATAAGATCTGGGCTTTGACTGGGCAGCCAGTCCTTGGTGGATTTACTGGTATGTTTTGGATCATTGTTGCATTGTAGGGTCCAGTTCCACTTCAGCTGTAATCTTCTTACAGATGGTCTCACATGTTCCTCAAGCACACTCTCATACATGGTAGAATGGCCAGGTCCTTCTGTAGAAAAGCACCTCCAAACCATGACACTTCCACCTCCATGCTTCACAGTTGGTATGAGGTTCTTTTCCTGGAATACCGTATTTGGTTTACACCAAACATGTCCTTTGTTCTGGTGTCCAAATAATTCAATTTTAGACTCATCTGTCCAAACATCATTATTCCAGAAGTCCTTGTCTTTGTCTACGTTCTCTCAGGCAAACTTCAGCCTGGCCTTCATGTTTCTCTTAGAGAGCAATGGTTTCCTCCTTGCACACCTCCCATGCAAGTTAAACTTGTTTAGTCTCTTTCTGAATGTAGAGGAATGTATTTTCACATCAACAGTAGCAAGAGCCTGCTGTAGGTCCCATGATGACATTTTAGGGGTTTTTTTTGGAGACTTGTTTCAGCATCTCCGAGTAAACTTACTTGGACGGCATGTTGGCAGCTGTTTTGAAAACCCTCCACTTGTAGACTATTTTCCGGACAGTGGAATGGCTGATTTGAAATTCTTTTAAGATCTTTTTAGAAATCCCTTACCAGACTCATAAGCTGCAACAATCTTTTTTCTGAAGGCCTCAGACAGCTCTTTAGATCTCACCATGGTGTTCACTCCCGCATTAACAGTCAGGAGCACACCAAACTAAATGTCTGAGGATTAAATAGGGCAAGCTTCCATCAAAATGCTGAGTAACGATGTTCTAATCATGTACATCTGATGTGACACACCTGTGTGTGATTTGAGCCATTTTAAGCGGGAATAAGTGCCCTGATTTATTCTTCACCAGAAATTGCATTTCTGGTGAATAATTGAGGTTTAATACAATTACATTTTACAGAAGATTTTTTTTCAGTTTTAATTGTTTAGTTATGTTACTTGAATCTCCCATTATTGTTAAAATTGAGATTAAAGATCCATGTGTTCAAGAATGTTACAAAAATGCACAGGCTTTCATCAGGTGTCCTAATTTTTTCACATGACTGTACAGTATGTGCATGACCAACTAGGTCACCTGGTACAAAAGCCATCCCCATAACACTATTTGACTAGAATTACCTTAATCACCAGTATCATTTTGCCTGGCAAACATGAGCTTCCCAGCACCACTGGATAAATTTGATTACTATGATGAGTTTGTTAGGGTGGAACAAGACGTAAATTAGCAGCTCCAGGGCACAGTCACAGGGCTCACTTCCTTTGCTCTGTAAACACCTCACTTTCTTGCTGAGAGTTTCCTGTTTTTACTTTAGCCAGGAACATCTGACACTTGTTAACGAGGTTGGCTGACTAGGTTAGATGTTTTTGCAGAGAGTTGGAAAATCGTCATTGTTGCGGTTTCGACTGGCTTCTTAATTGGCCCAGTTTCTAGCAGATTCCACAAAACAATGGATGGATGAAAAAGACAGTGACGCACACGAGCCTACGTATCACTTGCTGCTTTCAATGGAAATGCTCTTCTACTGACATCTTGTGGTCATGGCTGTTGTCACCGGTCGAAGCTGTAGTACGTCATAATTGTTTAAATGTCTTAGACAGCTAACTAACTTGTTGCTTGTCACATAAAGATAGCATGCTTCATGTCAGACGAGTTAAGGTGGGGCCTGGCTTTCGCCCGTCTCCGGGGGAAGACTGGATTGTCTGGTTGAGTCGCTCCAGGCACAGTGAACAAACAGGATAGAGTAGGTGTCTCGAGTTAAGACAGAATCCCACAAACATGTGGGCTGGAGACATGAAGAGAGGGTATGAAGACCCTGGTGAGTGACTGCGCTTAGTGTTTATTCTCTGTGCTGTTTGTACGTCATTTACTGACGATAAAATGGTGGATACACTCAGAAGGACCTCTCTGCCCCTTTGACTTTTAAATGCCACTTACTACTTATCTGTACATAGTCAAGCTACTGAGGACAGTACATCCACCACTGTATCATACAACATGTTCTGAATTTTGGTTCTAGTGTCCTGAATTAATATTTTCCATCCTACAGGTTGTCCAGCTTGAGGAAATGTACCCCCCTGTCTTTGTCCTTTGTCTTCTGGCAGGTGAGACAACCCCAGCTTTTACCAGGCTTCCTGTCATGTACTTTTAGATCTTTGAAATCTTTGGTATCACTTGAAATCACAGTTCTTCCAGTCTGCAACCAATGCCGTTGCTTGCACTTGCATATCGCCTTGTCTGCCTATCCCGTCGTCAGCCTCACCAGCAGCCAATCTCACAATGGGTCACTAGTGGGCTTCTGAAACTTAATGGCCGGGGAAAGGATTGTGAATAATGTTTTCGTTTTATTTCTGGACTGTGTTTTTAACCAGAGCTTACTGGTGCTTGTACAGTATGGGGCCATCAGCTCGACTGCTTGGGAGTAAACTTGTAGCATTCCATGAATGTTCTTGTAAACAGAAAATGTGAGACGCTCTGTGATAGCAAGGTTTCTGTTGAACTGAGAAACCAGAGAGAGAGAGAGAGACTAAAGGCCAGTTGTATTGCTCCTTTAATCAGCACAAGAGTCTTCAGCTGTGCTAGCAGAATTTCAAAAGGGATTTCTAATTGTCAAAACTGACTTAAAGTTGACAACTTGCATTAGGAAACTCAACGTGCCACCGGAAGTGTGGACTGATGTTTGCTGGTCCTCTGTATGCCAATCTAAATACACCCAGCGACAAGAAAAGTTAAGCACCCAGACAGAGTGGTGGAAACGAAATGAATCTGCATGTGGTGAAAGTTGTGTGACTGTATCGTAATGATTATAATATCAGTTCAAACAGACAATGGAGCTGGCAATATGGGCACACTGCTGGTCCCATGTCAGTGGGGTATGCTGCCAAACGCTCACATGACGGTCATCTGTGTTAGTGCGGAGATTCATCGCTGAACATGGTATGACGCCACTCAACATCAGTCAATGCGTCTCGGTTACGGCACCGCTCCAAACACAGCCATCACTGGTGTTAACGGCAGCTCATGCATGGGACAGTGAACCCATAGTCCGGCTGATACCAGTGGCCGAGATGCGGGATGACACGGGGTGTTGTAGAGAGTCCAATACCAGTATCAGGATGGCAAGGCAGATGTCACGGGGTTCTGTAATGCTAGGCGCACAATACGACGATCCTCCCTTGGTGTGGTCTGTCTTGGGTGCCCTCATGTGCCCATTAATTCCAATATCAGACAACTGTGGCATCTGGATGCCCCTCATGCCGGGCAATTGCACGATACGGCCACCCGGCTTTATGCAAACCCACAACGCGACCCCTGTCAAACTCCGTCAAGTGCTGGTAATGCTGTCTAATGTGCCTACGAGGCATCCTAGACGTGCCAGCTCCTTGCTAATCGAATCGTCTTCATTCCCATCACTGGTCTGCACGTGTACCAAATTACATCCGAATCGTACAATTAATTCTGGGTGCTTAGCTATTTTTTATCACTGAGTGTATTACATAAAAAAAATTCCGTTTCCAGCTGCAATAGTCATTTACAACGTTAACAATGTCCATACTGTATTTCTGATTAACAATGCTATTTTTATGTACAAAAAATTGGAAAAAGGACTGACCCCAAACTTACCATGACTGTGATGGTTCATTGTTGCTTGATATGTAACAATATGCGGGTTATCAGACTCTATGCGGGTTATCAGAGACGTTCATTAGATACACCAAGAAACACCGCGTGAAATAAGTGATTTTGTCATTTTCCACATGGCAGCAGCCTGGCCAGCCGCCCTGTGCCAGAACCCCGTCCCGATCCAGTTCCAAACATCTCCGGTGCTGGTGCAGACAGGGACCAAGGCAGTGCTGACAGTGGTCACCATACCAAACGCCCTGTCAGTAACCTGGGTGTCACCGACGGGGACGACACTGGGACTGTGGGCGGGGGGACAGGCAGTGCTGGGCAGCGGGGTCCAGTACGGCAACCGGATCACCATCACGGCCACCCAGCTGCAGATCAGCCCCGTCCTCCTGACGGACGCTGGGAACTACACCATCACCGTGGACCCCGGCAATGTCGCCGGCATGGCGAGGGACTCGCGCTCCGTCCAGCTGAGCGTGTTCGGTCAGGAGCCGGCCGCGCAGCAGACCTTCCGGCTTATGTAAATATCCAGGAGCTCCCCATCTGAAATCCTTCTTCCCTCTCCGGCTGACAGATGCGGTCCAGGGGGTGCAGCTGTCTGTCCCCTCCATCGCCGTAGAAGGGGGTAACATCTCTCTCAGCTGCACTTGGGCGATGGGAACGGAGACGAGCACGATCTGGGGGAAGGGGGGAGCCGCCATCTCTCCTAACTACCGGATCACAGTTACGGGCAACTCTCTGGTTATCAACACCGGCAACCGAAGCGACGCAGGCGTGTACAGCTGTACGGTCTCCAATCCCATCAGTGCTTTGACTGCCACAGCCAGCCTTACTGTCTACTGTAAGCCTGCTCTGCAATCAGTCTTTTTCATGAACTCAGGAAGATGCAGGCAACAAAGTGTCTGTTTTGATTCCTCCTACCTGCTCTGCAGATGGTCCAGACGCCCCGATCCTGCAGCTGGATCCGCAGGCGAACTGCGTGGGAGGGGGCCAGGCGGTGGTGGGCCAGACGGTGCGGCTGACCTGCACTTCCGTCTCGCTGCCCCCCGCCTTGTTCTCGTGGCAACAAAACGGCCAATCCGTGGCGGTAGATCAGGTCAACGGCGGCGTGCTCACCCTCCAGGGCGTCACCGCCAACCAGAGCGGCCGGTATGTCTGCATGGCCAGGAACACGGTCACGACACGGACGGCTGTACAGGGCGCTTATGTCACCACCACCCGTGAGTTACATCACGCAGGCTCCTCTTCTCTGAGCTCTCTCCTCCTGACCTCCACCATCCGCCATCCATTCCTCCACCGTGTTCCACTTCCCCCTTCCAGAAATATGCCTCAGTGACGGAGCCGTGGCTGGGATCGCGGTGGGCTGCGGTCTGGCCTTGATCTTCATCATCTTCGTCGTCATCCTGCTGCTGTGCTGCAGGAACAGTACGTCTGGCCCCGTTTATTCCCGCCGGATCGCGTCTCGGTGCATCTGCAGCATGTTTATGCTGCGGTTGTGTCATGTTTACACCGTGTTTGCACTGTATTCACATCATATTTACACCGTGCTTTAGGGGTCCGGGCCCTCGGGGGAAGCAAGCCAAACCCGAGCTCAGCGCCTGCGGTAAGACGACTCTCTCGCTGTCACTCCGCAGCCTGTGGCTCTTCGACTGTCTGCCTTCCCTTCCAGCCCTCAGCGTGAAATCTTTGATAATTTAAAAAGCAAATCTTAGTTTTGCTAATTGGGGGATTTTTTTTTTCTGCAGCTGTTTTTGAAGTAAAGTTTGCTAATTATCTAGCCTAACGAAGGCAGCCCCCGGGAGGCAGAGATGTGTATCTATTCACGTCTGACTTTTCTTTAGTCTCCTCGCTGGTCTCCCGTCCGATGTGTCTGACCTGACTTCCAGGCTTTATGATCTCTCTCTCCCAGCCCGGCCTGGTCCAGCCCACCGCACAGAGCACCCATCAGCAGTACGCCCGTACCTCCCTGCCTCCCCAACCAAATGGTCCCCATACACATGGGCCCCAAGGAAACCCCTTGGGCCCCCTCTCAAACCAAGAGCTCCCAGACAGGGGTGGACTGCCACCCGGGGGCCCATGCGGCCCAGGGAGCCGGCAGAACCAGACGCAGACCGGACACACTGCTCCAGGTTCAGCGCCCCCTCTGATCCATCTGACCTTAAACACAATCCAGCCCGCGGGGCACGCCCAGAATAATGGCCAGCCGCAAGCCTTCCAGCTGAACCTGAACGCCTACCCGCATTCGGTCCAGCCGAGCCCGCTCCAGAACAGCAACGTGTCGCACTTAATCCCGAATGGGAATGAGGCTGAGAGCGGCCTGCCACCCGCGCAGCCACCCGCGGGGGCTGACAGTGCCCCTCCTGTCCATGCTAGTGGTGTGGAGAGTCAGGGCTCCACGCAGGATGCCCTCGTGCAGACGGGCTTCACGCACTTCGGCAGAACTAGGCAGCAGGACGCCAGGACGCAGACTTACTGCTCTGAGCCCGGTCCCCCCAGTCGCCCCCGGCGGCCCTGGAACTGGCTGCACAGCACCCCCGCCTACCCCAACCGCTCTGCAACCAGTCAGAGTGGCTCCTCCAGCAGCTCCCGGTCCAGCCCCGAGCAGAGCGCCGCTCAGCTGGGAAAGGGCCCCCAAAGCCTCCCTACTCCCGCTGCTCGTGGACCTCGGGCTCAAACGGCACCTCAGAGTCACAGCCAGACCCATGTTAGCACCCACACCCAGACATACAAGCCAGGGCCTCAGCTTTTCACAACAACAGGGGCTCCGGTGCCCCAGATCCAGACAGCCCCACAGAACCCAGATGCCCAAACACAGGCTGCGTTGCCAGCACAGACCGCTAAGCCCCGCAATCCCTTCCAGACCCAGAACCAACCGACGCAGCCCGTTTCGGCCCAGAGGACCAAGCCATTGGCCCGGCAGCCCCCAACGCCCCCACCAGTGCTGCCTCTCTCCCAATTCAAAGCCCTTCCTCGCCAGCCCCTCCCAGAACCACGCCCCATCCAGCAGCTACGCCCTCAGCGTAAGCCACACCCCAAGAGGACCGTAGCTGTCGTCCAGCCCAGGCCTCACTGGAATGCTGTGCACGGCCCCGCCCACATGCACGGCCCCACCCAGGTGCCCGCCCAGATGATGGGCCAGCACCAGTCGCACATCGGCATGCAGAAACAGGTGAGGCACTCGATGTGTGTGTAGGAAACCTGTCTGTCTTTGCCGGCCTTGCTCATGTCCGCTTTATGTTTTGTGTTTAATGCGTTTATCAGCCTTGTTTACCTCTGTGGGTCAGAGGCGATGTCTGCGATGCGGATGGTACCTGCTGAGGGCTGTGTGTTGCCCCCCCCCCCAATCCCAGTGCTCCACAGCACATGTGTATGGCACGATCATAACAAACAAACCCCCCCCCCCCCATACAGGTCTTTCGCAGCAGGATGCGGTACTAGGCGAGGTGCCATTCGCTCCTCGCCCCAAAGCGGGAGGCCTCCAGGGTTTGCTGATGAACGACAGCATCGTTCGGACTGCTGCCTTCACTGCGCTATCCTGGGAACCATGGACTGGCCCGGTGATGTTAGCCCTTCTGATGCCAGCTGAACTCGCCACAACTGGGAGCATAAAACCCAGCTTCTCAAACCTGACTCCTCCTGGGAATCCCCAAGAGCGCCCGGCCCGTTGAGGGGCTCCATTTCCATGGCAACGGTAATTCGTCAGAATTTGCTGCTGGGCTCCTCTGTTCAGGACTCCACTCAGCATCTTCACAGGGAGCTACTCGCCTGACTGAGTAACGAGCGCAGATTAATTAACTGGATCCATTTAACGACTCAGCAAATCATATTATTGTGAAGGCTGAAGGTCAGTGTTTGTGGATGAGCGGAGGCGGGACTGCTGCCGTCTTCCGGCCTTTTTCCGGAATGTGTTATTTTATTCAGGAGTGTATTTATAGACTGCTTATGTCTGTTAAAAATAAATGTTTCCACATGGATGTGAAGCTAAATTTTTATGCTAGATTTTTAAAGCCAACATAAACAACAGTAGTTGAAAGCATTTTATTACCTATGTGGTGTCTTTAACATGCCCTTTGATGATTGCTGGTCATTTGGCGGTGGGTCTGATGCTCACTGCCCGCTCACTGCCCGCTGCTAGCCCGCGAACTTTTTGAAAAGTTCTTTTTGAACTTTTTGAAACTTTT
>JAODKL010000135.1:11862970-11898362 GCA_026780765.1 Petrocephalus schoutedeni
AGGTATGAAAAAATAGTCAAGTCATGTATCCTCAATGGTAATCTAATCCAATCCAGCTTTATTTGTAAAGCACCGTATGCAACCACATTGGACCAAAGTGCTGTACAGAGGAATGAAAGACAACTCGCAAGGCATAAAATACAAATGTTGTAAATAACAGATATGACAACAGCCATAAAAATAAAATGAATAAAAATAAATAAATAAGTAAAATCAAAAGTGGAAATAGAATTACATAAAATATCATAAAATAATAGTAGCCACAGGCATGACTGCAGTAACATAACTTCATATGGAATGTTTATAATTACTGCAGTCTGTAATCTTACAATTACATGAATTGGTAAAGAAAAAATGTATTAATCAAATACAACCCGCAATAAACATTTCACCTGAAATCTTGATAATTATCTGCTTAACATCATTTTAGCATAACTCCGGTGTAATAATCCTCTGGCACAGCTTGATCTCCTCCGCTGCAGCGTTAGTCCGCACTGACAGAAAACTGCGTACGCCATCTGAGAGCTGGCCTGGGATTTGCGCGTATCCTACGCTCACGTCCAAATTGATAAATCCCGAAATTTGCACTGACGGTACACCTGTTTTTCTGCAGTACGCCCGCTGGATAAATCAGGGCCGTTGTGCGTATCAGTAGCTGTGACGTGAATGAAGATCAGATCACTTTTTATGAGATATTCATGCAGAAACCCAGATAAGAAGGGCTCACATACTTACTTTGACTGTATCTCTCTGTCTGCCTGCCTTGTCTGCCTATCTATCTATCTCTCGGTCTGTCTGTCTATCTATGCGATTCCCCATCACTGAGGGTTGTGCCGCAGAGCCGGGCAGCTCTCTCTGAGTCTCTGGAGTGTGATGTTCCTTCCCTCCACCCCTAACTGCACAGAGCGTTGACTGTGTGCCAGTGTGGAAGGGCTCTCTGCACCAGTGGCATGGTCAGGGTGCCATTCCTGGGCCAGAGGGCTGCATTTAGGTGTATGGGGTGGGCCCCAGTGTGGGAGGAGGGGCGGCAGCAGGTAAAAGCTGTCAGTCGGGGTCCCCCTGCCCACCCCCAGGCACGCCCCTGCTCTGTGCTGTCCGTGGTGAGTAAGTGGGACTGCTCATGCCAGCAATACCTGGCAGGATAGCGCAGTACTGACATGGCTCCCTGATGCAGCAGGTCCCAGGCACAGCCTGTCAGCAGGGGCTCTGTAATGCACGGGCTTTCCCAGGCTGAAGCTCAGGATCCTCGGCTACAGAGGGGTCTCAGCTAACTGTATTTAATAACCTTTTAAACCATGATGTTCCCACCCTTCCCAGATTTTACGGGAAGTAAAATGCAGCTGGTCCTGTATTTTTGCATCCAGTCTGATTCCTGATTTTTTCAATCTTATCATTGTAGACCACCCCCGCCTCCCCTGCCCCCGACTACACTGATGTAGAAACTCCAGTCTTTCTGACAACTCAAATAACCCAGGAGCCTCTGACCATGGTAATCTGCCTCTGCCTGTAAGCGCTGTGATTGATTTCCCCTCCAGGTTTCGGTACGATTTATGCTCCTCTGTGCCAGTTTCTGATGCCACAGTCGGCCCATGCCAGCAGCTTGTGCTTCAGGCCTTGTCCTCTTCAGCTGGGCGCAAGACTACATCCCTAACCCCTCACCGCAGGGAGGCCTTAGCACTAACCTGTCATCTGCCACCCGCGACTGTCTCTAATCCATCGTCTTATGTTCTGCTGTGTGGTGCTGCGTTCCGATTGGCCCGTCAGCCTGTCTGTCACCAGCTCATCCACGCCATATACCGAAGGAATATTTTTAGTGTTTCACTGCAGAAATGCAAGGGGGCTCTTTGTTTTGACTTCTGATAAACAGCCACCACCGGTTTCTGCTGCCGTTTCCTTCCCTTTACTTATTTTAGCCGGCATTATGAAGAATAGTCCTTAAGCTTCTGTTTATGTCAGTATCCACCCATCTGGCGGTCACTGCCCCCCTGCTCTGCTCCAGTTAAGCCCAAATATGTACAGGCCTTTAGACCATCATCGCACTGCCGGCGGGGGGGGGGGGGGGGGGGGGGGGGGGGGGGGGGGGGCGCTGTACTGGGCCGCTGCCCTGTCGTGGGACATGCCTGTTGTTTCTCAGATGTGCTCCAGACACCCATGGACCAGTGGGTACAGAAAATGAATGAATGGTTAAATGTTATTCAATGAAGGGAATACAAGTGTGGCAGAAAACTAATGGCAGCATCCATAAGCAAAAACACCACGGAGCCAGTCAGTGCTGGACTGCGATTAAAAACTCCTACAGCTGAGCAATACATTTCCCTGACCGGGGGTGGTGAAGTAGGACCACACACACGCCAGACCCCTGTACCCATGAGCCACCGGGAAAATGCCTGTTCCAGCAGATGGCTAGTCCAGGCCTGGGGCCAGTTTTCATATTCATATTTAAAGACCAACAATGCAGCTCATATTTCTTAACAATGCTTGGTTTGTACAGAACTAACCCCGGCCCGCATTACACCCAGGAGCGTTCAGGATGCAGTAGCCTCTGTCACACAATGGTCTGCCTCTAGAGGGCAGCAGATGCCGAGGAAGGCTTGGAGACTGAATGCCCTCAACCTAAGCAATTCCATTTGGTGCCACAGACTTGTAATGTTTTGCTGGCTTTTGCTGTGAGTAAGAGGTAACACTTTACTTGAGGATGGTCAAATACTCACAAACAAATCATTAATTAATATACTTCCTGAATGAAATGCATGAACCGGCATGACTGAATACAATCTTTACTGATTGCTTAGGCACATTTCATTAAACAAGCTTAACATTCTGAAGACTATAAGAGCATTTGTCAAAACAGCTCATGCATCTAGCTCAACACTGTGGTTTACCTGCATAAGCCTGTAACTTAACCCAAATCAATTAACTCATGTCTCAAAGGCAAATAATTACACTATCTGAAAGCCTGATAATGGTTTTGCATGTGGGGATGAACATGATGATCACATGTATACTATAGTTTTGGGTGTAAAATTGCTACAATAGGAAACAACATAATCTATTTTAACCAACAAGACTAAAGTATCTGAAAATTATGCCAAATGATGACAATTGTCCATAACTATTTGCATTATATTAACTGATTTTTGTTTGAAGCAAATGATTAAATGATGTCCTGCTTTGCAGAAGTAACATTATGGAGTGGGGAATTACGCTTGTTGTTCTGGAAATATTAATTGTCATTTGAAAAATGCTCCAAAGCTATAAAAAAAATCTGTAATGATGAACGAAAGTGGGATCACTACGTAACTAACACTTATTTAGTGATTAATTAATGCATTAAGTAAGAGTGTACGGCAACATTATTTGTGCCCTCTCACGTAGTGTTACCAAATAAGAAAATGCTTAATGTCTGTCCATCTACATTTGAGATAAACTGAAACAGACATTGCCCATAGTCACAGGCATGAGAAGACAAGGTCTTCAAAATGTTGCATTTAATATCAATTATGAATTATTTAAATTACGTACAGTGTGATGAATTGAAATGTACGACGGCGTACATTATACGGGGTTGGGGAGGGGGGTAAAATTGCGAGAAAAAAATCCAGAAAATCTGAGATTAATGCCTCGTATATATTTGCGCGAAGAAACTCGGATATTCTCTGATATTGTAAAGTCATACATTTCCGAGAAAGAAAACTCCGAAATCCTCTGAAATGTAAGTAGTAAATTTACGAGAAGAAAAAGTCGGATATTCGCTAAATTCAAAGTGGTAAATACACGAGAAAAAAACGCACAGATTTGCGAGAAAATGTCAAATATTCTCTTAGATTTTAAAGTCAGAAAAGAGGAGGAAATCACGGAACCACAACGCAAATATATATATATATATATATATATATATATATATATGATTAAATAATGAGAGAACACATGACCAGGTTTTTTTGCTCAAATCTGTGGCCTGGGTGATCTCATAGTACTGAAGAATCGTTAAACTCTCACATAGCAATGACTGCAAGCCCGCAGACCCATCTTTTGTGATTGCATGCTATTACAGTCTTTCTCGGTCGCTTAGGAGCATTTATGAAATGGCAATTAACATTAGCAAATCAGCAAGTGTAATCCCGACAGCGATTGCGATCGACCGGTAGATCGCGAAGGTAGTGCGGGTAGATCGCGCGATTATTCAAAAACGTTTTTTAGATGCCACTTCATAGACGTAAAGGGAGGCCAGTTTGCTGTTGCTTGATTAAAACTTTGTTACAGTAGATAACCGTAACTTCTATTGGATCTCTTCTCTTCTAACGTACCTTGGATCACACGGGTCACCAGGCAGAAAACGCGAATGTCTTGCGAGCTAATGCAAAACTCCAGCGAGCACAGTTACCCAGCTAGCCTTCCAATTGATAATTAAAAGAGATATAAAAATGAGTGGGGGAGCCGCACCAGGCAAGACACCAAAAACGTACCAGTTCCATGTGGGATGGGAGGAGGACTTTTTTTCACCATGTGATATTCGACCACCATAAATGTATTGAATTGTATTTTGCTGTTGGGGTTCATGCAATGAACAAGGTTCGCTAGCATATACTGTACATTTAAAGTGAACTGTTTTGCATGTGGTGGCTAACGCGATGACCACATACATATATATTTTTGGGTGCAAAATTATTACAGTGGGAAGCTACATGATCTATTTTGACCAACAAGACAAAGGCAACTGAAAATTGTGCTACATGATGACAATTGAACAAAGCTATTTGCATATGTGCATTAATGTCATATATGTGTGATATATATAATTTTACACCCAAAACTATATATGTGGTCATCACGTTAGCCACCACATGCAAAACAGTTAACCAAGCTTATGTCAAAATTATGTCATGTCCAGCCCTGCCCAATGTGTGTCCATTAGTCTTGTATTTAAGTCCTTCCCAATCCTGTGCCTGTACTCTCCTGTAAGTGTTTCCTGTCCGTGCCTGTACTCTCCTGTTGCCTGTAATAAAGTTCCGCGTCTGGGGTTTTGATCTGCACCACAGCCTGCCTTTGGGTCGTGCCTTCCCTTCAGGTCGTGACAAATGATTTGTAAATATATTCCATAAATTGCAGTGACAGAGCATTGTTGTGGTTTTGGTTCCCACGGTACATGATTTAGTTTTAGATTTAGTTTTTAGTTTTAGATTTAGTCATCTTATTGTTCTCCTATTGCCATTGTGCTGTTATGTTATGCAGTGTTGTGACTTTTTTGTTTGCTATTGTACTGTGGCTTGAGATCTGAAATGTGCTCTTTAAACAAAAAAAAACCCTGCAATTTTCCTAACCTGCCGTACAAAAAAACAAAATTAATGATTACATGTCACCCTTTGGCCACAGATTCTTATACACATAACAATGAATATTTTCTCTTGCCAAGCATCTTGGAAAGAATCTTCTGGCAAGACGAATCCAGGCCTGACACTGGTCTGAAGTGATGTCATTGCATGCCTCATCTGTGGCCTGGAGAAGGGTCACTTGTTGATGCGGCTGCCCATCATATACTTTCCACCTCCAAGTTGAAAAAAATTCCTCAATAGGGTTGACGATGGACCTGAAACCATGCCTGCACCAGTTGAGCATCCAATATGAGGTATGCGTCCCGCCAAACGAACTTCTGATATAGCCGCACACATGGTGATGTCGACCCCACGTTGTCCAGGTACTTCGATGGTTGCCCGCTGGCCAATGAAATCTCTCCTCCTTGTCTTGGCCAAGTTGAAGCCTGCTTCATTCACAAAAATTAATTTATGATGGTTTTCATCGGCTGTCAGGGCCATCACCCTCTAAGTAAAAAAACACGATGAAAAGAGAAGTAATGATTACAGTGCAGTGATGGAGAGTCAATAACAGGCATCATGAAATTGAACAGACATGAACATAATCAATCCTCAGTTACTTCACTCCGTCTGCATTTCTCCCAAATGGCACACAGTGCCTTTTATTTTTGGTGCCTTTTCAATGGTGCAATGGTCTGCAAACTTATGGCTTCCACGTTGCTGAAAAGGTCTTCATTGTCCAGGATGTGCGGTCTGATTTCTCTAAGACAAATGTAATTTCTTGCCCAGACCCAGTTGACCACAGCCTGCTCTTGTCTGTCATTTAGGAGTCTGCCTCTGCAGACTGTTTGGTTTAGTTTCTATTCTGTAGGAAACATTACAGCAGAAACTCGACTTCAAACTGTAAACTCTGTGCTGTACACTGGCATGCAGTATATAGTCATCTGACAGCTAAGAGTGGTCTCCAGTACTGTGTTGTTTATTGTAGTACATGCTGAAGACTTACCGGTTCTCATTGTGGAAGGTTCTGATGATTGAGGGCCACAGTTGATCTTCTGAGATTTGGTTGAAGCATTGCCTCAGTCATTGTCATATCACGATTTATGACCTGGTCTACAACAATCGCTCTAATGTCATGGAATACTCTATGCTGTTGCTGTCGCTGTCTTGGTCTGTTACCTTGTCCTCAACCGCGGTCGCCCACACCTCTCAAACTGGGCCTACGCCCACCTCTCTGATGAGGTCCAAGCCCTCCTCTAAGACAAGGCCCATGACCACCTCTCATATGTGGGGCTTGTCCCCTGCCAGTCCTATGAGCACCATGCCTCCCTCGTCCTATTTGACCACTTGCCTGCTCTATGTTCTAGTATTTCAATGTCGCTGTGGATTCCACTTATTTATACTCCTGCCACAAGGTGAAATCGATCGTCAATAACAAATTGGCGTCAGTGGATCTCGTTATGGTGAAACTTTTCTGATGTTAACCTAGGATATTGTTCCTCAAATTTCACTGTGCTTTAAGTGGAATGTAACAGGTACTTATCATTTAGAGTAGTTGTATCCTTTACTAGTTAAATCACTGTAATAAAATGGGCAGACAGTCATCTTAAATGCAATGTGCGAATTTCATTTTGAAATGGAAATACTTTGATGTTCAGTTGTATTAATTTGAACTGGTGACTTAAGTTCAATGAACAAATTATCTTTGTTTTATTTGTATTGTGTCCAAGCTATTGAAAAACGTGTTAAGATTTCTGAAAAATGTGCATTTTGATAATCCGCTGTGTGTTTTGTGACTAGAGTTTTGAATAAAGACATCAAGGTTCTGTAACTAGTGAAAAAGTGATTGTAAAAAACTGTAACTGTCTGCTCAACCAAATGGTAGACCATAAAAATTGGGTGCGTTCCTTTAAATGTGGCAAGTCTTGCACTCCCTATTGAGTTCAATGCCTGGAGAGCATGCAGTACTCAAAAAATACCCCAGATGGTGCTTTGGTGTGAAAAAAGGGTGACTGCTTTGCCTATCTCAGACATAGATAATTTTGAAGAATTTTATAATAAACAAACTGCATAGTCAGTGTTTGAAAAAACTATTGATTTTTGTTTTTATTGGCCTACAGCACTCAGAAATGATACATTTCCGCCTCGTAGGGGTTTGAATCTCGTTACTGGACAGAGTTATGACTTCAGTGACGGGCTCTTGGGCATGGTCCTTAACCCCAACTGCTTCCTTGATGCTGGATGAGACTTTCCTCTGATTGTCCTGTTGTGGTGGGGGAGGTATCATAGGGCTCCATGGGTTGGGACACTGTGGTCATGGGTGGCTTAGCCGCAGTTCGAATCCCAGTCTGGCAGAGGCCCATCAGCAAGTTTTTTAGCTACCTGCCCCTTGCTCCAGGAGCAAAACCTGCTCTCTGGCTTTCCTCACTTGTACATCACTTTGGTTAAAAGCATTTGCTAACTAAATGTAGAAAAAGACAGCTAAGTTGGCCTAGGTCTTCTGAGATTAGGTCTGTGTGCTTGACTGCAGGATGCTGCCCTGGACAGAGGCTGAGGGGGGCAGCCACTGTTTCCGCACTGCTCACCCCCAGCTGAGACTTGTGCTTTGAGTGTGGTTGCTGTTTACCTGGTAAAAGTATAAACACGCCATCTGTCTATTTCTCACCCTCACCCACAAACGCACAAACATACAATATCTCTCTATCTGTCTCATCCTTATCTGCACAGATACAGAGTTTGACAGCTCTGTTCACAAACCAAGCAAATTACTGGCCTGGATGGAATGTTCTATTTTTACAAAGCAAAACACATTAACAATTTTCTATTCATATATGATGCAATAATTGTGTCCCATGCAGGGTGCATTCATGCCTTGTGCCCCACGCTGCCTGGGACAGGCCTCAGGCCTTCCTGTGACCCTGACCAGGATAAACAGATGGAGGCTGGCTGGACGGATGGACATGAGGCAGTAGCCCTGATCAATTAAGAGCACAGGCTAAGCAGACTAAGAGGACATCAGAAGCAGAGGTACCTAGTGCCGGCTCCGTTCACTTGCCAGGGTGTGATCTCTAATCCTGGAGGATCCGATTCCCCAACACAATCCTTTCAACTTAAGAGCCACTAACCCCTCACTTTGTGCTGGGATTTGGGTTCTCTCCGGATCAGACGGCACTCAGAAAGCGGCACCGTTCTGGCTCCGCTCCACGCGTCCTTGTTAGCAAAAGCAGGGGAAAGCCGGGCCGTCCTCCCGGATTCCAAAGATCTTATGCTCTTCAAATTGGGTTGACCCCATTTTTTTCTATGCGGCGCTCGCCTTTCACACACGCCATTCTGCATTTTCGTAAAAACGTGGATCTCACCCCAAAGTGCAGCGCTTCTACATGCCTCGATGTTTCAACTCACCCCGTCTTAGAGCGGAATCAGCCCGCCTGCATTAAATCCAAGCTTAACGGTTACATTTTCAAGAATCTGGGGATTATTTCAACATCCAGGTGAGACATATTCATATAAATAATCGCCGATGACTTGCGGTGTGTCCCGCCCATGTTCACTGCTGTGGTGCGGCAAGAGCTGCTCTTTGCGTAACTTTTATTTCATGCAAGTTTTAGGAATGTATTGATTTCACCGTGTCATAAAGCCCACTGCAGCTTTTACAGCACAGGCCTCATGTCCGGAAGAGTAAAATGTCCTCTTGAAGTCGGAAGACACAGGGGAAAATGCGGTGTTGACTTTCTCGCTGTAGATCTCTGCTGACATTTTATTGTGTGCTACAAATATGGTAAGTATTGCACTGTTCTGGAATAAAGCAAACTGCCCTGGATGGGAAGGAAGCTCTTTCCCTCCGCTTTAGAATCTGCCTGTGCGCAGTCCTGAAGAAATCTGCTGTTGCTTATTGGCACAATGAAACGTGAGACGGCTTCTGCTTTCGGGACGTACCCTGATCGCAAACTCGCAGGGTCGAGTTCTTCAATTTGACTGGTTCTAATGTGAGTTTTCTGTCCAGCATTTGGGTTATCTGGTGGGATCTGATTGTTCTTAGTTGTTCATTCAAGGTTGGGTTTACATATTACATATGAAGGCTATATTCCACTGGGTTGGATAAAAGCATCTCTTGAATTCACCCATTTTGCCTAACTGTTACATCACGCAGGGGCAGTGTAAATGACACATGGAATCAGAGGCACAGACATACAAGCAAATGTACACAGACTCATAGACACAGTAATACACTCGGGCATTAAAAGTTGTTGACCTGGGGGGTTGGCAATGATCAAAATTGCTGGGGTGGTGCCGACCCTGCTTCCAGTACAGAGTCACATGACAAGATAAGGGGACTCCCTGCATGAGAGGCCAGTCAGGGAACAGAATTACGTAATAATGGGCAATCCCCTAACTGACAAACTGAACGAGGGGGGTGGGATTCGATTGTGCGTCCCTGCAAATTTGCCACACTGTACTTTTTAAAACTTAAATAGAGTAGAAATAAACTCAGAGACACCCTGGAAGACAGACAGTGAAATCAGGGACCCAGATGGGGGGGCAGCCCCCCTAGGTATACAACGACCCTGATCCGTCCCTCACACTTCTGAGGGGAGAAAAATAAAACTTTGATAAGTAGCCTCTTTAAATAGGGCTTGATACCGTGATGTTTGAACTCATCAAACTGTGTTCATGATCATGAGCTACTCATGGCATGTGTTTGCTGCAGGTAGGAGTCCACTAACACACGTGCGCATCCCCGTGGCCGTACACTCACACCCTCCCGCGCATCCCCGCACCTGTACATTCACACACACGGGCACATCCCCGTGGCCGTACACTCACACCCTCCAGTGCATCCCCGCACCAGTACATTCACACACACGGGCACATCTCCGTGCCTGTGCACTCACACCCTCCCGCGCATCCCCGCACCTGTACATTCACACACACGTGCACATCCCCGTGCCTGTGCACTCACACCCTCCAGTGCATCCCCGCACCAGTACATTCACACACACGGGCACATCCCCGTGCCTGTGCACTCACACCCTCCCGCGCATCCCCGCACCTGTACATTCACACACACGGGCACATCCCCGTGCCTGTGCACTCACACCCTCCCGCGCATCCCCGCACCTGTACACTCACACACACGGGCACATCCCCGCACCTGTACACTCACACACACGTGCATCCCCACGCCTATACTGTACATGCATGTTCGCTTTGTCTCCCTTTATCTCCATCTGTAGGTAGACATTGTAAAATGCATACATTCCTATTAGCTGACTTGAAAATGGATTTTCCAGTTTCTTTTAATCTTTGCCAAGCCTAGGTGGAATTATCACCATAGTTTTCCCATATCTCTGATAGGCTAATTTATGTACACTACAAAAAAAACTTCATCCAAGTTTGACCTACAGCTGGGCAACAAAACGATTACATAATTATCGCGATATACTATCCCTGGATATCGATATGCCAACTGCCCAATATTGTTTTGAAACGACTTTTCACCATCAAAACTATGGGGCAACTCACCAGGAGAGCAGGTAAGTCCAAACCATCCAAAAATGGTAATCCAGCGAAATCCAAAAGGAAATTCCACTGTAAAATCCAGTCCATGCGAAAACCCGAGAGTAATAATCCACAGAGAATAAAGAAAAGAGCAGTGGAGTATTTTCAGTGATGGCTAAAATTACCTTTTATTTTTCAGACTCGCAAAAAATGCGAAATGCTGTTTCGTACTGATGGCCAAGAGGATGCTTCATGAACCATTCGCAATATTTTTTAGGCCACATGGCGCCTTTGGTTTCCTTTTCAGCATACTTTGAGCTCTCTTTTGAACAGAATCAGAGCGAATTGTGCCTGGAGCGCCATTTTGGCCATGGCTACTGTCCAATAAGTTATTTCGGGGTGACACTGAAAGTAACACTGTGTATGTCAGCTGGTGTCAATCAAAATGTTTAGTGTATTAAATCAGTAGCCCAAATTTTGCCAATAGTCACATCCTGCATGGCTGGATAAGCTTCAGAGCTTGAGACGTTTTACTCTTTTTTTTGCCCCCCCCCCCCCCCCCTTCAAAAATCTCATCTGCGTGCCTTAGTGAATTGGTTTACCTGGAAAATTGCTTCTGAATGAGGAATATTTACCTAATTATAAAAACAAGAAAAGATCAAATATGAATCCCTAAAAGAGAGAATAGCTGTGTGATCAGTGTGCCCCAGAAGAAATATTCACTGGGCTCTGATTTAACACCTGGGGAAGCAGACCCATCCATTTTCGGTGCCATTGTCCATAGGAAGTAGAGATGCACTGATTGATCGGCCTGGAATCGAGACCGACTGATTCTCATGTATTATTGATAGCGAATGGGTCCGCTTTACGCATGCACTATACATAGCAGTAGCAGGCGATATCGGCTGAGTGTGCTCATAGCTACATACAAACATGTTGGTGACGTGGAAGCACTTCACTTTGAGATAGAAAGATATTGTATGTTTGTGTGTTTGTGGGTGAGGGTGAGAAATTGACAGGCGGCATGTTTATATTACCAGGGAAATAGTAACTACACTCAAAGTGCAAGTCTCAGCTGGGGGTGAGCAGTGCGGAAACAGTGGCTGCCCCCCTCAGCCTCTGTCCAGGGCAGCATCCTGCAGTCAAGCACACAGATACAAGCTCTAATCTCAGAAGAACTAGGCCAGCTATAAAGCCAAAGTAAACCTTGGGGGAACCACCAAGAAAATGTGGTAAAACATAGCTTACTGCCCGTGTAAGAAGTGTATGTGCACAACATGAGGTTTGTAACTTATGGACTTTTTTAATTCAAGACGAATGAAAAAAAGAGAAAAAGGTCAATGTTGTATCTGGTGAATTTAAACATACTGGAAATTGACATAAGTAACATACAAACATTGGTAAAGTAAAAATATGTCAGATAAAGCTGAGTGTACAGCAGCTCATTTTAAGTTAATTATTTGTACCTCAGTCACAGTGCACTTTATTTTGAGACTTGGTTAAGTGAGAGAAGATCATGTAACTTAGTGCAGTTTGGGGGAAGTTTTGCAGTTTTTCTTTTATTACCAAAATAAAAATTTGCATTGAAGAAAAGTTGTTTCTTGCTTGTACAGTATATGCTAGCGATTATAGTTCTTAAAGAAAACCAGGATCGGCAAAAATCGGTATTGGCCCATCACACTTCAGTATCGGAATCGCCCAAGAAAACTGCTATCGGTGCATCTCTAATAAAGGCATGTTTCTTCACTCTGGCCTGCACATTTTTGCTTGATTTAGAGAAGGAAGGAAGTTCCCCATAACAACGTGTGTTCTGACACGCAGCAGCTGAACAGCGGAAAGCTGGGCACACAGTTTGGTGTGGGGGTGGGCTGATCATACTTTGAACCCGAGAGACACTACTGCTTCTTGGTTTGAGGCCAAGACCCCATATACACTAAAACACCTTTATACTTATATCAGACCTAGTGATCAGTTGACAGAATATTTAGTAGACTATAGTGCAAAGACTGTTTTGGTACAAAGTGCACATATCATTGCTGTTATAATTATGTTTGCTCATAGCATGGTTTGCTTGAGTTAACCCCTTCATGCAGTCCACATTTTTCATCGTAGTAACACAGACAGCCCACGCTGTGGCCAGCACACCTTCAGACCCAGTTTAAACCAGCTTCAGACAATTCTACTTTGTAGCCAAACTATGCAAAGACTGCATCTGTCATGGGCAGTGGGGTGTGCATTTATGGATGTCTGCGCCTATGTGTGTGTGGATATGTTTAGCTTTCTTGGGGGACAAGACAAAATCAACTGCAAGTGTATGAAAATGAACAAACATGCAGAAAAAAAACAAGACAATAAACATAACAAATTGCAGCTTTGGACAGGCTCTCCAGAGAGGGCGCCCCGCTGTGGTGAAGCCCAGTAATTACCATCCTGTTAGGTCACATGCCCGCTGTGCCATAAAACAGCCAGCAGTAGAGAAACCTCAGAGCACTGTCAGCGTCGCCGTGGAGGAAGGCCAGAGACAGGCAGCCTGCTGTAGGTACGTTGCGTTTCTCTGAGTCCGATCCATACTTTCACAAGGCATTTATACAGAATGCCACCAGTGAGCAGAACTGGTGAGAGGTGGTATTCAGCACTTATAACCTTATGTCATTTTTTTCATTTTAATTTTACATAACTTTGTAATAGTTAGCTCATACAAGGCACTGAAACACCATTGTCCATTTAAAAGATGGTACGTTTTTAGAGAATTTGCAACATAAATTACAACATAATACTGATTTATTGCTTTTTTCCCAGTTGGATAAATTATGTGGTTCAAAATTTGTCATATCAATAAACAAGAAAATAGTCAAGATATATTTTTTTCTGTCAAGCCTTCTGATAAATTTCACATTTTTTTCTCAGACTGCAAGTCTCTTTATAGCTTGCTTTTAATATCCGCACATTCAAAAACATATCTCAATGAGAGTAGAATACAAATGTCAGTTGAGTCACTGAGTTAAGGTACAATAAACAGACAAGATAAATAGACAAGGTTTGCAAATAAAGTGTTTTATGGAATTACATAATGTATGTAATGTAGTTTTCATCACCAGCCACCAGGGGTGAAAGAGAGAGTCAGTGTGAAATGTATAGATAACCTCTGATGCAGGAGCTATGTAAAATATATAACTATACTGAGAGGTAGCTTATTTGCATCTTATAGATCTCTTTATGCATTTATTCATATGTAAACATATGCGCGAAAGCCTCTCGCATCTGTGCTTCCTCCAGCAATGTCTTAGTGGCGTTTATTGTTTGTTCTAAAGAACAAATACATCGTGGATCACAGAGAAGAAACCAGACACCCGGCGCCTTCCAAAGGCCACCTTTTGCATCAGCCTTTTCCGGGGACACCTCGGCACATACGGTCCCTTTCATCTGCTTGTTGGGTTGACACACTCAACTATTACCAAGCAGCACCTGACAACCAACTAGAAGTAATAGGAGGCCTCAGGCTCTCTTCCACTGCAGGTGTCCGACTTAGCTTCTTGATTTATGGATGGCGATTGGTTTGAGATTTGTCTTAGCTTCAGTATAACTCCTTGTTTTCTAAAGTGAATGATAAGCCCTTCACATCGACGTTTGAGGAAATGCTTGTGCGTGCGTGCGTTTACCAGTCTGGTGTGGCCAGTCGCCACTCAGTGTCACACACGTGATGTGTAGGGATGAGGTGAGAGGTCTGGGAAGCAGTCCAGTCTTCTAGGCTTGTAGTGTCTTTGATGGACTAGCTAGCCATGTTCTAAGGGTTAAGAGCGTCGCATACCGCCCAGAGGAAGGTAGGCAAGTGTCTGGAATGAGGTGAGCAATCATTTCTTGACCTAGGTTGTGTGCTTTGGGCAGCTTTAGTAAATATTGGTTTCTGTGGTTACCTTTTGGGTTATCAGGCAAACTAGTTTTATGGAAGTTTCGTATTTCATAGACTTTCATGTTTATCGTTCACTGCTCTACATTTTATTGTGAATTATTGTGATAAAACCATTAAATGTGTTGTTGAGTTTGGATGAATGCTGAATGCTGTTGAGATACTAAATATTGTGTTTTTTAGCACTATACACTATTTCACCTGATGACCCTGCAACCCCTGGCTGAATTTTACTCTTTAGCCCAAATCCTTTGCTAAACAACTCTTGTAGTTAAATATGAGCAGACAGGAGGATGACAACGGCGTAGATCTATATGCTACACAGAGTGTGCATATTGACAAACTAACTTGTGAAATGCTTTTTGTCTGGTTACCTAACTAGTTTGACTAAATGAGTCTGGTTTTCTGTGTTACAATGACAGCCCACAATGGACCTCTCTCTGCTTCCTCTTCCCCTTTGCAGAGGTTATTGTCGACCGCTCCAAGATGCCAGAACACTTGAGTCATGAGTTTTCCCTGGCAGTCTACATTATCACCTTTGTGACGGGCCTGCCCGCCAACATCCTGGCCTTCTACACCTTCACTCTGAAGGTGAGGCAGAAGCCCACACCCATCGACATCCTCCTCCTCAACCTGACGGTGTCCGACCTCATCTTCCTCATCTTCCTGCCATGCAAAATGATCGAGGCGGCAGATGGCATGAAGTGGAACATGCCCTATTTCCTGTGTCCGCTCTCCGGCTTTATCTTCTACACCACCATCTACAACAGCACCTTCTTCCTCACCGCCGTCAGCGTGGAGCGCTACCTGGGCGTGGCCTTTCCCATAAAGTACAAGCTGAAACGCCGGCCGCGCTACGCTGTCATAGCCAGCATCTTCTTCTGGGTGGTGTCTATGTCACACATCAGCATTGTCTACATCATGCATTACACCGGTGCAAATAGCTCCGCCCCCAAGAACGTCTGCTACGAGGACTTCTCCAAGGAGCAGCTCAAGATCCTCCTGCCCGTGCGCCTGGAGCTCTTCCTGGTTCTCTTCTGCATCCCCTTCCTCATCTGCAGCTTCTGCTACATCAAGTTCATCTACATCCTGTCCAGGCTGCCCCACATCAGCCCGCATCGGAGGCAGCGTGCCATCGGACTCGCGTTGGGGACCCTGCTGGTCTTCATCATGTGCTTTGCCCCCTATAACGTGTCTCACGTGGTGGGTTTCGTTACCGGGGGAAGCCCCAGGTGGCGTGCGCAGGCCGTGCTCTTCAGCACCTTCAACGCCTGCCTGGACCCCATCATCTTCTACTGCTCTTCCAGCACAGTCAGGAAGATGCTGAACCGCATCCTGAAGGACCTGGTGGAAAGGCTGCACATGAGGTGCTGCCAGTGCCCGCAGTGGAGCTGTGCCGGGCAGGAGGAGAGTACCACCCAGAGCTCCAATGACACCACCTGATTGGTTGGCAGCGTGCTTTGGGTGTGGCTGGGGCTGAGGGCCCCGCCCAGCTGGACTGGTTCTCTAGGCTGCCCCCTATGTTTCACTCCACGTTTTTTTACGTTAAATACCCACAGTGAAGCACAGAGCATCATTCGTCATGTCACAGATAAAGGGGTGCTGTTGATCATTTCTGGATGTAATTGTTTTACTCAGTTTGGCGTTTTTTTCTTAGACTTGATATGCACATCGTATGTATATATTTACATGACATGCTTATTGTACAGATAGTTATATATTATAAACATATAATATATATTATGTTTATATGTGGAGTGGCATTTTTTTGTATATTTTTGTCTATAGGATGTTGTGTTTTGTCTAACATTAGTGAGAAATAATACTGAACAAGACTTTTAAATATGTCTATTTGAAAGTTTTACTGCAAAACCTTCTGCTGTAAGAATGTACATATTCACATGGTTTCTGTTATGAAGCAATGTAGATTTGCCCCATAATTTTTAAACGGAGATAACCTTTTCAATACATGCATAGATGGCAAAGGCCATCTCCCATGGTCTCAGCTAAGAAAATTCAGGGAAATATATCTTAAGTAAATATGCTGGAGAACAAAGAATTTGGCAGCGGCTTAATGGAATTGGTCTATAGGTGGGGGAGAAAGAGGTTTTTGAGTGGCAGATGTTTATTTCAGGCGTGCGGCTCATGTTGTAATGCGCTGTTGTGACACTGTTGTAACGTGCATCCTCTCGGCACTGAGCACATCAGGACTCCCATTATTCCAGGGCGAGTCTGATGGCAGCTTTCAGAATTATATATATAACACTGATCAAGTGCTGTAAATCTCGGGAATGAAACGTGGGACAGTCATCCTCAGTATAATAAAACGACAATGTCTGAAAAGTGCCCCGTGGTTTTTAATTAACTTTGCCGCACTCGTCCGAGCTGAGTCATCTGATGTCAGCAGGACCTTCCAGATAGTTTTGTGGGAAAAAGAGCTGGATAAAACAAACAACACAGACACATGTAGGGGTGTCCAGGTCAGAGGTCATGGTGCTCAGGAAGAATGCCTTCATTTAGACATTATCGCTGGAGCGGTCATGATTTAAGACACATTTAAGAGCTGTCTTCATTTACCTCTTTATCACCTCTTTTATTATTATTTATTATTATTATTATTACTTAATTATTATTATTTATCAGTATTACCTCTTTTTTACCAGCATATACAATATGCATATACAGTAAGGTGGAACAGTCGTAGGCAGTCGGAGAAATCAATTAAAGACATTTCTGTGGTAGTAAGTGTATATTTGCTCAGAACAAAAACAAAACACAATTTAACATTAGAACATATGGAAGTTAAGTGTAAAGTAATAAAACTAACAAGAACATCTTTACTCCAGAAAATTACTGATATCTTGGTGGATGGCTAGATGAACACTGCATCAGTGTTCAAACCCCCCTTCAGAGGCACCCCAGCTATTCCATGTATTAATTAAATTTCACTACCCAGCTTTCCATCCATCCATATTCTGAAACCACTTATCCTATTCAGGGTTGCTGGGGGTCCAGAGCAAATCCCAGAGGCTATGGGCAAAAGGTAGGGAATAACATAGGATGGGTCGCCAACCCATCGCAGGGCACACTAACACAGGCACACCTATGGACAATTTGTTAAGTTCAGTTAGCCTCGGCATCCTTTTGGACTGTGGGGGCAAACCAGAATTCTGTTCTAGTACCAGAAGGAACCTCATGACAACACCGCATGTGTAGACTCCACACGCATGAAACGTGGGCGGAGAGTCGTACTCTGGCCTCAGAGGTGTGAGGCAACAGTGCTAACCACCTCCCCAATTTCACTACCAGCTCACTAAATTAATTGTTTTAATTATGTTCAGGGAGGTATCGATTAGCCAAATGAGCTGTGCTAGGGGTTGAGTAATAATGTACATTGGTGTACTGGAAGGTTGCTGCAAATCCATTGGTCCATCCCGGAAGCCCCTCCCACATCAGTGAAATCACTTCCTGCCCTCCTGTGATGGTTCAGTTGGATGTGAGCTTATTGGCATTACGTTAATCAGCTGACTAGCAGCTCAGACTGTGAGAGGTCAACAGTATCAATTGAGAGCTGAATGACCCCATCATGTCACACCTCCGGGAAATGAGGGGTGGGGGGGGGTGCTGTTTGGACCGGAGGTTGCACACCTTTGTTGATTGTTTATTTTTACATCTTCAATAATATCCCCCCAGGGGAGGAGCCGAAATCAGAGGTCACCCTGACCTTGGTCACTCATCAGCTATCTGATATTTCTGACATGCTCCCCATTTATGAGAGGCTTCCAAAGAAGTATGACATGAACACCACCACCCTCCCACCCCTGCCCAAGACATTGTTACCTAGGCGACCTTGTTTGGAGAAGGGGGGGGGCAAGGCCGGAGGAGGAGTGTGGGTGGGTTGTAGATTACATTGGTGCCTTATTAATTTTCCACCCTTTGAGCTGATTGCCAAGGTGAGTGAGCAAACAGTGAACTGCAGTGGACAGCCACCCACGGCAGCACGGCAGCATTGTCCAGAGGGAGCGAGAGTGATCCAAGGGGCCGAAATCTACCGTAGGCATGGGAGGACCACTGGCTGTATTTCCCTAGGGTGAGTACGTGGGCTCTGGGTAATGCATGGGCATCTCACCCTGTTGCAGAATGTAATTTAATGTAATTTAAGGGCAGTAGTAATTATGTCTTCATTACATCTCCCTCATTACCCACCTCTGTCAGGTTAATTCCAGAGAGCCCCTAAATTCTGGTCTTGAGTGCGCTCTCGGATTTGACTTAATGGAGCCGTCTTTCATTCCCCGTGTAGCTCCCTCTGGCTTCTTCCCCCTACCATCTCAAATTGGGCCGATTAATTCTGCCAGGTGTCCGGGACTCTCGGATCCTGAGATGCGTGCATTTACAGCACCGACCCTAATTACTACTCATAGTGTAATAAGTGCCAAAACGTGCGTGTGTTTCTCTTTCATAGCATGAGTCCCTTACATAATATATAGATTTTAATCAGGACGTTCTGTCTTTCATTACAGCCATAACTCAGGATGAAACGCGTGAGGCGTAGTGACAGTGTGAGACCAATAGCTTTATCAATCTCCCGGCAAATGCTGGATGAGCGTGTCTGTTGGTCCATTTTTCCGAGGCTATCTTGCAGTGGTTAAGAGTATTTATTAAGAGTATATTTTGGTTTGTGAAAATGCCGAAGACTGACTTCTGGTTTAGTAATGTTATTCAAGAAATACAGTACTGTGCAAAAGTCTTTGACAATCAGGAAATGTTCCATGTTTAACGCTATTTTTTTTTTGCATAGTAAATTAATATTTGTTCAGAATTTTTTTTTTACATATATCGGAAATTAACAAATTAACATTAACACAATAAAACGAACAAGAATTTCTTACGTTCTCCAAAAAGTCACTGATACCTTGCTGGATGGCTAGGTGAACACTGCTTCAGTTCCCAAACCTCTCCAGAGGGACATCTCAGCCATTTCATACATTTGCTAAATATCACCACTGGCTCAATTAATTAATTAACTTAAAATAGCTCAACGGAGTATTGATTAACCTGTGATCGCTAAGTGCCCCATCCTGGGTAACATGTCTCATGCCCATAGCTTCCAGGACAGGCTCCAGACCCCTGTGACCCGGCATGGGCCAAGCGGGTATAGAAAATGGGAAGATGGATGCCATTAATTAACCAAATAAGGTGTGCTGGTGGGCCAATCTAAATCTACATGGGTGCAGTAGATGGTTGCAGCAGACACAGGGGTGACACTAGGAGATGTATTGACATGGCCAAGCTGACACACTTTGACATACATCATAGTTTTGCGTTGATATGAAGATCATTTAAACACCATTGTCTTTGACTGCCTAAGACCTTTGCACAGTAAAATTAAATACAGTATAATGCAAAAGAATATGCTTTATTCGGCATGTTGTCGTGTACACAGTAGTTACTTTACCACATACCAGACTTAATTCATTATCAGGGTTTATAAAACACTGAAGCCAGGTGTAGCAAGTACAAATAAAGGGCAGCTGGAGTAATTAATGAAACGAGTTAAGCAGAGGGCCATGATGGCTGCTTCATTATGTTACAGGTGCCGCTGGCCGGTTCGATTTAGCAATTTGTCCCATATTTCCATAAACATTTCATACAAATTTTATCATACCCCCCCCCACAGGTCAAATCCTAGAATCGCCCTTGGCTGACCACCTGGTCCGGTATCTTTCCCTGACACACGTCTGCTTGCGCCTATCTGAGTAGCCAGAACCCCGCTGAACGCCGTCTCTCTCTCCGGCCCGTCGCCTGCACCTGGCTGAGCCCCACGACCGCCGTCAGCTGCAATGGCTGCCCGCCACACCGAACGGCTCTCCCCGGCGTGACTCTCCCTGCCCAAATTCTCACGTGCCATGCCACGATTCCTCCCACCTGCTGTCGAACAGCCTCCCGGAGACGACCACCTCGCCATGCTGCCCATCCCCTCGCAGCTGGTCCTGGCCGTCTATATCGTGACTTTTCTGATGGGCCTGCCCGCCAACATCCTGGCCTTCTACACCTTCAGCATGAAGGTGAGGCAGAAGCCCACACCCATCGACATCCTCCTCCTCAACCTGACGGTGTCCGATCTCATCTTCCTCATCTTCCTGCCCTTCAAGATAAAGGAGGCGGCGGACGGCATTAAGTGGTACATGCCAGACTTCCTGTGTCCGCTCTCCGGCTTTATCTTCTACACCACCATCTACAACAGCACCTTCTTCCTCACCGCCGTCAGCGTGGAGCGCTACCTGGGCGTGGCCTTTCCCATTCAGCACAAGCTGAACCGCCGGCCGCTCTACGCCGTGCTGGCCAGCATCTTCTTCTGGGTCTTCTCGCTGCTGCAACTCAGCGTTGTTTACATCATGCCTTACTACAACCCTGAGGGCGACAGCTTAAAGACACCGACTCCCCAGAACGCCTGCTACGAGGAATTCACCAAAGAGCAGCTGAAGATCCTCCTGCCCGTGCGCCTGGAGCTCTGTCTGGTTCTCTTCTGCATCCCCTTCATTATCTGCAGCTTCTGCTACATCAAGTTCATCTGCATCCTGTCCAGGCTGCCCCACATCAGCAGCCGGAGGCGGCAGCGTGCCATCGGGCTGGCGCTGGTGACGCTGCTGGTCTTCGCTCTCTGCTTCGGCCCCTACAACGCCTCCCACGTGGCGGGATTCACCACCGGAGAGAGTCCCCCTTGGAGACACATCACCCTGCTCTTCAGCACCTTCAACGCCTGCCTGGACCCCATCATCTTCTACTTCTCCTCCTCGGCGGTGAGAAGCACGCTTCGCGAACTGCTGACAGGGCTGGTGAGGAGGCCGAGGCTCTCCGACTGCTGCAGCTCCCCGTGCACTCGCTGCTGCCCCCTGTTGAGGCGATCTGAGACTGACAGGGACCTGGGTCTGAGCTCAGTGGTGGTCAACTCCCTCTGACAGGCTGCATCATGGGGTGAGATATGACACGTATTGGTGTTAGCGTACAGTATCTATGCCCGTATCTTTCCATTGCGCTTTGTTTGATTTTATTAATGGCCCACAGGACAGCTGTGGGACCCCTGGATGACACAGGGTCACATGTACAGAGTCCAAACAACTGTACAGAAGATTACATCCAATTTCACTTTGAGGAGAAAAGCAAACAGTAGCAGTCCACCACGAGGCAGCCGTGGGAGATTGCCCAGTGGGACGGCCACAATAAAACAGGCCGTGTAACGTGCGATACTCTCCAGCACAGGAAACCCAGCAGCGCTATATGCACTGATAGGGCTCTGGTTTTTGCAGTCTACTGATAATGACCTATGTCTCGCTGCAATAAAGCCCTCGAATGAATGCACTCTTTCAACTCTCCTCTTACGCTAATGCTGGACTCGATAGCAGAGCAACGTCGCTTGTGTACACAGTCCATGGGAAATAATATTTATTTAAATTCATTACATTAATTTGATGCCTGAAAAGAGTGTGTGCGTTGGGTGATTTCGCCATCACTGGGTTGAAGGTTCTTTATCTGATCATCTGAGAACAGCTGGAGGTCCATTTACAGATACTTACAGTCCAAATATCAGGCTCGCAAGACTGTGTTGTGTCATGGGATTCACTCGCCCGCTGATATAACCTCCGGATGTCAACATCGCAGCAGTGCGGCTAGCATTACGGAAGAAGCCAAACCTCAGGTGAACCGGGGGCAGAGAGTGCTTATCAACCTGACGCCACATTTGGCAAGTGGATGCGACCGTGCCTTTAAGGGCCCGTGCCTTTAAGGGCCCGTACGCTTAAAGGGCTCACAGCTGAGGAAATGAAAGCCAGCAGCCAAGCCGCCAGTATACGTCTGGCCATTAAATGCGGCTGGAAAACAACAGAGAAATATGAAATGTTTCATTTATACATTAGTCATGCATTCAAGCAGAAAATCTAATTAAATGGATTTAAGCAGTACATCGAGACAAATTGAAAGTACAATGTGTGAAACCAGACAGTTGAGTTTATCCTATTTCATGCTCTGCCTTGGGTTTGGACATGGACCGGGTCCTGCTGCCTTGTGAACCTGTGGCAGACCTGAGGGTGGCATAACAGTCAACCGCCCCCCCCAAAAAAGCAGGCCATTCGAGGGAGGAAACCCAGCTGACCTCGATTACACTGATCCGCTGTCAGGGTATAAATAGTGTCAGCCGAGAGGATGTAGCAGTCAGGGAGATCTGAAACATCTGCCTAGGCTTTGTTGGTCGGTTGGATGGTTACTTAGTTATTAACTGTTTGTGTCGTTTTCTTTGTGCTTCACCTCCTGTCTTTGTAGTTTTTGGTTAAAGGGAAGACGCCATATCATGCTTGTGTCACATTAATAAAGTCGTTTACCTTTGATGAAAGCCCATATTTTTGTATTTTTGCTTTTGTGCTGCAGTGTAACACACCTCTACCTCACAAAGTGTAGGGCACTAGATTAAGGATGGTGTATTGGGGGTGGGGGGGGGGTGTCAGTAAATAAATGGGTGGCATGTGCAGATACTGAGCTGGAATAACAAACTAAGGCACAGGCAGAGCTGCAGCTGACTGCTTATGGTTTATGGTGCATGGGCCAGCATGAGCCAGGCTAGGAGAGAAGCGGCATAACCCGGGAGAGGGAGCCAATCAGTGCCGGAAGAGGAGCAGTGTGGCTGAGCAAGAGGAGCAGATTGGACCACGCGAAGGAACAGGAATGGCTCAGGAGAGGACTGGAATACCACCTCAAGATACTCAGATTCTGGATTAGCTAAACCTGGTGTGTTACGCCCATATTAATTAAAGCATGTTCGTACATGCGTGGGCCTACCCACCCACCCAGCGGCTGGATGACCTCATGTTCTTTTTCAGAAGCACCTCCCAGCTGACATTAACCACTTGACAGTTTGGTCCTGGTCCCCCATGCACCACCCCCCCCCTCACCTGCAAAGTCCATCTTTGCTCTGCATTCAGGCTCCCATGCGTGTGATTGGCCAGTGTCTGGATTCACCGCCCCTGCAGTCATTGGCTGCGGGTTGGCTGAGCATCACAGCCAGAGGAAGTCGGTGCTGTGCCCAGGGTCAGGTGGCAGTCTGTGACTGGGTCACTGCCTTATCTGCTGTGCAAATGTCACATTCTTATACAGCCCCAGTCTATAAATCATTTGTTCATCTGGACCTGATAACCTATTATTAAGGAACTTAGAGTGATGTAAAGGGCTCTCCTTATCTTCCCATTTTTCTGTTAATTTGTGGTCGGTGTCCAGCTCATTCCTATTGTTAATTTCCGCCAGTGTCGTATCAAATGTTGTATCAAATCCCGTCTTAGGGGGTGGGGGAGGTCTGTGAGAACCAGTCATTGGGATAGCTGTGAGCGTAGGCTTTGCACAGCAGTCAAATGCCTGTGTAATATTAGGCAGCTGGAGATATTATTTTATGACCTGCTTTGTTTATACTGCTAAGAAGTGCTGCGTTATGAAAAGTTTACATCATTCAGGACATCGATGGCAAGGAAATAAATAAAGCATAAAATAATCGAAGCCTTCCTGATGGACACAGTTAGCTAAGCCAGTGTATCCCAGCCTTGTCCTCGGGGACCCCCAGACTGCCCACGTTTTCTCAGGGAGCTGGGAGGGAGCAAAAACACAGACTGACTGGGGGTCCCCGAGGACCGGGTTGAGAAACACTGGGCTAAGTGATTCAGGAGGAGACTGCCAACACAGGCCGGGAGTTTCCAACGCATAATGCTCAATCACCTCCTTACTTCAAACACTTGTGATGAGAAATTCACGGGCAATCATTTCCTGCCCAGATCGATAGCGCGCCGTTCGCGCTGAGCTCGGATAATTAGCCTAGCGCCGTGCCGAGTAATTGTCTGGCCGGAAAGATTAACCGAGAGCAAAGATCCCTAAGATTTCATTTTTGACCCATTCATATGTGTCTGGCGTTGCCGTGTGTTCATCTGGTGCCTGTCTCTACGGGACACTAAACTCAGACGGTGCTTCATTCCTGGGCTCCCGGATGCGATCGATATCTGGTTAAACAATGGTCTGAAGGACCGGGGTGATAATGTTTTCAATTCATTTGGGTAATGTAAATGATTCGAGGCCGTTTCAGAAAGAGAATGATACGGACAACTCGTGCTTGTGAACGGACTGCCATCAAGTCTGTCATATTAAATATTTATATTTAATTATATTAAAAATCCGAGTTAAATAATATTCGTAATGACGAACCCCTCTGAAAACACTTTTCGGCTTCAGCGGTTCATCGGCTGGAGGTACAATACTGTAACGTGTGTATTTACTTTTGTTATTAATGTGTAATTATTATTGTGATGTACTGCAATATTATTTTTACGATTTACCTACGAATTTGACTTAAAGACAGACTTGGGGAACAGGTCTCCTTCGTAACCTGGGGAATGCCCGCTCTTGTTTTTTTTTTTTAGCATAATCACAATGATATTTGTGTTATGTTTAACAGAACATCCCTTATGGAAATTCACTATGGTTTTTTGGGTTTTGGGTATGGTTTTTTTTACAGTAACCATGGTATTACTGTGGTACATCATGGTAATTATGATTAATAAGCTCCTGCCCATAGTATTACCATGGTTTACTTATAGCACTTCATAGTAACTGTGGTACTACTATGGTTTACTTATAGCACTGCATGGTAACTGCAGTGAAACCATAGTCATAAACTCATGGTTACCCAAAAAACCATAGTAAAACCATGGTTCACTTTCATAAGGGGTGCGCACGTACTAAACGTATAAAATGATGTCGAAAGTCTATCAAACATTTCAGAGGAATTAACACATTTTCTTAAAGAGGGTGAAGCAACAGTCCAATTGCAGTAACACGGTGCGAAGATTACAGAAGGTTACAGCATCTGTGACATCAGAAGGAGAAAAGGTGGCCATTGCGAAGGCAGCATGAGCTCCGAAATTTCAGCCACTGCGGAGTTTTACCCGAGAGTTTAGCAAACGGCGGTTTACGAAATAGGGTTTGTTTAAGAACGAGGTAGGAGGAAGCATGCCCCTGGGGAAGAGCTTCAGGACAATGGCTGTACTGGCCAAGGTTTAAAGTTCAGCGGGTTTGTGGTGAAGCTCCATGCAGGGCCAATGACGGTAAAAGCTGTCCAATAGGATGGCAGATGGGCAAAGGGGGCAGGTGCACAGGCATGGCAATACCCCTCCCCCCCCATGTGCTTGCTAAGGTTACCTGGGGAGAAGGTGCTGTCCCCAGCAGGGGAGGGCTCCTGTCTTCTTCCTCTCCCTCACTCCTGGTGCCTGAGACATAAACAGTCCGCCTGTCCTACCTCCCATCCAGCAGTCACACCGGAGGGTGGGCCCGCTCTGTCTGATTGGCTGAAGCAGCTCTTCAGCCCACCCGCAAATACGTGCCCCTGGCCACTGGCTGTGCCCTGAGCTCTGCTCCCCCACTCTGCCTCCTCCCTCGGCAAAGCGACTTTGGTGTGCAGCAGCAGATAATTATTGTTGCTTGAGGATGGGCGATAACCCGCTTATCGCGCGGGCCTCTAGCACCTTGACGACGCGCCCTTTACCGCATAGCTCATTTTCGCACACGCCGTCATGCAAAGCAGCTTGGGCGACGTGCTTTTTATGTTTTGCCGAATCGACGTTGCAAGACGAGTCCGGACTGTTGCATTATGGCATGCCCGCTAAACCTCAGCCTTGTGTCATGAAAGGCTCTTAAAAAAAGGTTACAAAACAGAAAATAACCCCCGACGTAACATGCGTGTACCACATACACCCTCTGTGCATTTAGATTCAAACTTGTTTAGATGTATTCCTCCTTGTTTGCACAGTATCATTTTTTACCTTCAGATCTGCACTACATGTATGTATCTGCAAATGAATTTCTTTCTGTGATCAAAAAAGAATCTCTGTGTATATCTGTCTACGCACTCAGAGCAGTCCCACGTGCATAAAATCAGCAATGCTCTCAGGATTCTTTACGCCGGTGAGGGTCACACACATATTTATACGCATTTAGCCGACACCTCTGTCCATAGCGACATGCAAGCATCCCGGGAGGAATTAAGGGTTAAGAGCATCTATTGCTTGATTACTCTGCCAACCATGGGATGTCAGCCCGTGACCTTCCAGAACTGGCCTCAGATCACCCTGAGCCACACAGCACTCCAGTATATAACTCATAGATCAGTGTGTTGTGCTGCATAGCAAAAACATCTGAGCACATCCTTGTGGGCCCACGCAGTCTCTCTCGCAAGCAGGTGAAAGCCACCAAAGCTGATGTCACAGCACACACTGGACATGATGACAGCCTTCCTGTTCAAAACCCTGCATATTAAAAGTTTTCGAAATTGCTGCCTATTCCTTAACTGGAGTGCAGTTTAGTGTTGGCCAGTTTGTTGACATATCTGACTCACTGTTTAAAAATACCCACAATGCACTACAAATTGTGGTGTACAGACAATATACACAGCTGTGTTCTCTGTGTGCCGTAAAGCATTGCCCACGGTGGTGTCTGTTGCCAACTGAGGGCTCATAATATAAACAAGATTTAAGCAAATTTTTTTTCATTTTAAATTTGACTTACAATAATACTAGTGATCTTAGGCAAAACTGATGCTTACATCTCAGTTTTTCATCTTTTCGCTTTACCTCCATTTATGCTGTTGCTTTATTTTGCTATTAGCTTGTGTCAGTTGTCAAAGGTTGCGAAAATACCAACATCTCGAGATGCAGCGTCCCAAACCATCCTCTTGTTTCACTGACTTAACTACACAGGGTATTACCCTGGGAACGGTGACTGGCGAATAAATGCGCCAACTGTTTTGAATAAAGCCCTTGTCACTTCCTGTTCCAGGCTCCTCCCTTTCCTGTTGGTAGCCCAGCCCATCCCAGGCTCCCTTCCCTTAACCGTTCCAGGATTTTGATGGCATTTCCAAAAAAGCAGACTCAGGTTATGTTAAAAACAAAGTTTGTTTATTTATCCTTTTGTCCATTAGATTTCTTTTTTCTCATCATGAATTTTGAAAAAAGACACAAATAAAGAAATGCAACTGACAGTCCGGGAGGAAAACAAACAGAACAACCATAGCCTCACGACACAGAATTTTTGTCTATGTGGAAGACAATGTTTCTTTTTTCTGTCCAATGTTGTGGTCTGGAAAGTTTAACACGTTTAACACGTTTAAAAGCTGAAGTCTGAATCTAGAACTCAACATGCTTGCCATTATTAGCCAGAGAATGCACGCACGCACACACACACACACACACACACGCTCACGCACACACACAGAAACACACATATACAGAACACAGAGATACCAGGTCAGGATTCTGGCAGAAGAAATAAAATTGTGATGGGGAGGAGGGATCTGGGCTGGGCCGGGCTGGCACAGAGGTGGGGCAGAGAGGCCAAGGATGGAGAGGGGAAATCGGTGTAGAGAGCAAGACGGGGACCGCTGGTCTCACTAGGAACAGCGCCAGAGAGACTGGTCCAGTGACAGGTGTGCCGCCACGGCGTGTGGCGGACTGGGAATCACCTGTCACTGCCTGTAACTCTGCTTCGAGTCAGAGTGGAGCCGCGTGGCTGAGAGATGCCTCAGAGACGCCACAGTGTCGGTCGCATCGAAGCAGCGCGGTCAAGGAACCTGAGACACCTGCGGTCCATATCAATGCTGATGAGGGCCGGGTATGGCGGTAACCACTCAAGATCTGCGGTCACCGCGAGGAACGGGCAAACGACTGACAGGCAGCAGTTACGGCGTTGTATGGCGGCTGACCTATGTTTAAATCTATCTATCTATCTAGCTAACTAGCTAGCTACATTTTGCTTCGTATCTAAATACTTATGTTAAATCTATAAGTGATTATTGCATCCATAATGAAATAATATCAAAGCGTCATCCATGCAATCATCACCTGTCTTCAGTTTATCTATGCTTATCTAAGTCTACCTACCAAAGCGAATGCATCAACATGGCTGACTGCATGCAGACCTTGTCTCATCTGGACTCATGCTTGTATCTACAGCTCTCCTCTCTCCTTAAGCTTTTACACGCCCACTGCCTTGTTTCTCTCTGCTGTCCCTGTGATCCGATTCTGGGGTAATCGATAAATGGCACCTCTTCTTAGGGGACGCGGTCCCAGGCTGCTGGTCTCGCCTCAGACACCCGTACTCTCCGTAAAGGGCGTTGGTGTTTGTCACATATAGCTGCTAGATACATGCTATCAGGAGGTATTGACATTTTCAAAGCACATGAAATCAGAAACTATCAATTTTCCATTAGCTGAGGCCTTTGCCGTGAAATTTCAGGTGAACCGACACCTAACATTCTTGGAGCAAGCAAGAATTAAGAACAAAAATCTAATCTTCACTTCAGTTTTGAAGCCCAGAAGCTACATTTTCTGTTGGGATAAGATTCTGAAACTCCCAGATATGGGGTGCACGTGATGTAATTTCACCTAAAAAACTAATACTCATGCTACTGAGGCTTGAACGCTTTGGCTTCTGAGCCCTTGTGCAGCGTATCGATTTGCTGCCTTACCGCCGCTGAATCTCTAGGAGATTCCAGAAGAGAGCGAGAGAATAAACACAGAGTTTAAAAAACTAACTAAATTATTACCTAAACTAACTAAGCACGTTTCCCAAAAACCCCCTTAAAAATATTTCTGATATTCAAATAGTGTTCATGAAAATATTTTTTTCAATTAAATAATCTCATATATAAATAAAATAATACAGACTTTATTTATTGATTATATATGTACATAATTATATCAAACTAAAAAATGCAGTTTATGGCATTGTGAAAAGAGAGCGCAGAATGACTCAGCACTGCCCCCTGGTGGTCCTGCTGTATAGCTACAGCTGGCTTCCACCAATCAAAGCCCTTCCCGCAATCAGCAGCCTGCCATCTATCCTTAGTCTCCTATTCGATGTCAACAATCACCGAACAGGCAGCGCCATGATGAGTAAAATTCAGAGCAGGACATAATCAAGTCGGCGCGTGATTGCTCTCGGGGGGCCAAAGGAAGGCTGGGGCACTGAGAGAGACTCGTAATCGACGGCGGCTTTTCATGGCGCGCGACGAGAGACGGCTCTGTCATGCCCGAGCCCAAAATGCTTGCCGAATCATCCCGAGTGGATGTGGTGTCACCATGGCTTTTAGGTCACCGTGGCTTTTAGCTGCAGAGGCGGCGTGCGACCAGCTGGGTGTGGTACGGAGTCGTCAACGTGGTGGAGATGCCCAGAAGGACTTTGATTTATTACTATTATTATAATTTTCGCTCTCTGGCCAGCGATGCCCCATCTGCCTCTGGCAAACACCCCCCCCCTCCATGCTCCGGTCTGCAATGCTGGCGGGAGAGTATGTCTCTGCCCTGACATCGGACTGTTTGCCGCCGATCTCCCCCCATCCCGGGCCCGCCTCCCCGTGCCTGTGCGTGCCACTTGCCCCACCTCCTGCGCACTCTGCCTGCCTCTTGGCTGGGGAACGCATACAACATCAACTCACACCGTGTTGACAAACACCTGCCTGTGCCCCCCCCCCCACCTCTGTTTCCCACTGGAGGGGGGTAAAAATGCTGTCCCACTCCCACCCCCACCCCCACCCACCCCACAGTGCCCAAACCACACACAATATTCTTTTGTTTTTTTTTTTTAAATCCATCCAGAACAAACATTAACATGCTGTATTTTAACCACATTGAGAATCATGACATTTTGTTCTCCTTAAGTTTTCTTTTTTCTTGTTTGATGAAAGAATATGTACATACATATGTAAATATGCCACGTCGAGGGGGTGTTAACATGATGCTGACAAAGGGGGGGGGGTAGAGAGGGAGGGGGACAGAGAGACAGCACTGACCGCGTCACCTGCGCTTGTGCTTGGATTTTCACCAGCATTTCGCCTGTGCGCAGCTTCACCACTCTGCAGGACGGCCTTGTCACGGCTATGGGGCACGTCGCGGGGCTCACTCGGCACCAACCAGGCCAACAGCGGACGAGACGAGCGACAGAGCGGCCCGAAAGCTTGCCGCCGGCGGGAAGGACCCGCGGGAAGGTTCTGACACTCCGGTGCCACGTGGCAGGCCTGACCCGGGGGAAAAAACTGAATCGCCCCTGGCCACCCCGGCAGCCCTACGGAAATGCGCGACCCCGCCGTCATGGCGACAGCACGCACGCTGGAGGTTATTGCTGCTTTGCGCGGGGTCGACGCCCCGCCTCCATCCTCACGCCGCGGCTCAGGTCGCCATTGAGACGCTGCTGGTTCCGACGAGGCATTCCCGACTCGAATTTTGCATAGACACGCCGCACTATGAACCAGACTGATGCCACCCCACGCCATGTGTAACTTGACTGGGGGGGACCCTCCCCCACACCCCCGCCCCGTGCAGGAAAAGCACCGCGTCAAGGCGGTTCGTCCTTGAGAGACTCCCGCCGACAGTCAGGTTGTGTGTGATTTACGACTCCAGTCCCTCGTCGACTGGAGGGACTAAATGCACACCCCCCCCCCCGCAGCCCACGCCGAGCGAAGACTTTATATAACCCCTCAGGGCTAACATTGCGGCAAGCTGCGCGACTACGGTGCCGTTTTGATCATTTTGATTCTTGGGTTTTGTTAAAAAAAAAATAACATGAACAACATGAACTGTGATGAATCCACGGCACACGTCACACGGCACGCGGCACGCGGACAACGCGGCTCAGATCTCTATGTACACACTGTAGAAAACGAACAATGGCTGTCTGATTGCTTCCTCTTGTTTTGGAAGGAAAAAGTCATCTCTGATCCACTTCAGTTTCCTCAAACAGATCGACGTGGGGCAAATCAGGGTACGCCACCTTGAAAACTTTTTACAGCTCCTTTTGGCTAAATGAATGTGCTCTTTCCAGAGCAAGATACGAAATATATCCACACACAGCTCATAGTTGGCTCCGTCACGGTTTGTCACGTGGGATTAATATCATATTTATTCAAATACTCATTAACATCGTCATTATTAACACCAGAAATAAGAGCGATTAAGCAGAGAACACCTGACACAGTGCAGCGCAAGGCGGCCGGATGGCTCACGACAGGAACATTTCTAACCAGTACATGCTATCAACAAGCGACAAGGGAAATGAGCATTCAGTGCAGGGGGCCGGTGCCCTCCTGGTGATGTGGAGACAGAGCGTATTCTGGGTAACATAGTTTTATTGACCACTGGGTCATTGATAGCCTCCATATTGAATATTTACAACGGGCACAGACAAGGCAGGGGGAACAAAGACTTGCAAATGGGGGGAGGGGTTGGAGGCATATGGTGGGGGCTTTTCTGGTAGTGTGGGTCAGGGAGTATTTCTCACATGGCTCTGAGGTCCAAATTTAGAGGGGGTAAAAAAGGGGGGGGGGGACACGGGGACAACGTGGGTACCATTTGATCTGGGCATCACTATCGCAGCTGGACTTCCGCTAGCATCACGGCCTTCACCCCTCCCATCAGCGTTAAGGTCTGCGCCATCCCGCCAGGGTACGCCGCATGTTCTGGGCCAGCGTGGGGGGGCGCCACTCCGTCCCGCGCGAAATTGCCGTGGTCGCAGGGGCTCCGCGTTCGTAAATCCTGGTATCGCGGTTATTTCACACAAAATTGCCGCCCGCCAATCACCATCAGAGTTCTATTATTTCTGCGCCGTGATCGTTAGTGCCACTGGGGACACCCCTGACATCATCCATGTTCTGAGTGACATCATCGCAGTGACCCTCGTGGGTTACAGAGAGGACAGACAGTGCCTGGTGGAGCAGGGTGGGGTCGTGATGCTGGACATGGGGGACTGGGGGACGTGATGGGAGGGGGGAGGGGGGACTTAGCGATGCGATGATGGCTCCTGGGAAAATGCATATCGTTTTTGTTCACAGTGATGGGTTCGTAGTTAAAGACTCCCTCCTTCTGCTGGCCGAAACGCACCCCCCCTAGATCTTAGATCTTCAGCAGGAGAGACAGGAGGAGGCAGAGACACACCCCCAAGCCAGAGCTCACAACAGCGCCTACGGCCCGGCTGTACACAGCCCCCGGCCCTGTGTGGGGGGGGTTAGGGAAAGGCCAGCGGCAGAGAGAGAAAAAACACAGGGAGAAAAGAAGACAGGGTCAGAGCGAAAGAGTGCAGCGGGAACAACAGCCGAGCAGACAGCAGGGGAGGAAGAGAGATGCGGGGGTTGATGGATACAGGAGGAAGAGGAGGAAGGGGGACCAGGAGGACGGGGGCGGGGGCACCCAGGGACGGATACTCGGCAAGGCAAGGCGGAGAAGTTATCAGATGGCAGCCAGTGGGGCAGCATCAGTGATAGGACAGGAGATTACAGGCAGGAGGACAGACGGGCGATTGGGGAGATATGGGAGACAATGGCAGTGCTGCCGAGCCGTCAAGTAGGCGGGGCCTCATGAGGCAATGGCGGGGTAGGGGCCAAGTGGGCAGGGCCTCGTCAGGCAATGACAGGGAAGGAGGAAAGTGGGCGGGGCCTCATCAGGCAATGGCGGGGAAGGGGTAAGTGAGCGGGGCCTCGTCAGGTAATGTCAGGGAAGGGGGAAAGTGGGCGGGGCCTCATCAGGCAATGTGGGGAAATGGTAAGTAGGCGGGGCCTCTTCAGGCAATGTCAGGGAAGGGGGAAAGTGGGCGGGACCTCATCAGGCAATGGTGAGGTAGGGACCAAGTAGGCGGGGCCAAATGAGGCAATGGCGGGGATGGGGCCAAGTGGGCGGAGCCTCATGAGGCAATGCGGGGAAGGGGCCAAGTGGGCGGAGCCTCGTCAGACAATGGCAGGGAAGGGCCAAGTGGGTAGGGCCTTGTGAGGCAATGGTGGCGAAGGGGCCAAGTAGGCGGGGCCTCATGAGGCAATGCGGGGAAGGGGCCAAGTGGGTGGAGCCTCGTCAGACAATGGCGGGGAAGGGCCAAGTGGGTAGGGCCTTGTGAGGCAATGGTGGGGATGGGGCCAAGTAGGCAAGGCCTCATCAGGCAATGGCGGGGAAGGGGCCAAGTGGGTGGGGCCTCGTCAAACAATGGCGGGGAAGGGGCCAAGTGGGCAGGGCCTTGTCAGGTAATGGCGGGGAAGGGGCCATGCAGAAACATGTAATAATTAACCATTAATTAAATTTGTGTTAATTATTAACGCAGATTGAGGACTTGTTTCAGATGGTGGGGGGATGGGGGGGGTGGGACAGATCATCCAATGTGAGCAAGGAAAGGGGGGCTGTGGGAAAGCAGGGGAGAGAGGGGTGGCCGCCAGAGTTCCCAGGCCCTCAAAGGGGGAACCAGAAGAGCCAGCTGGAGGAGAGCCAGGGTGCCAGAGCAACGGGACAAAAGAGGCTGGGGACTTTCGGGGGAGGTGGGGGGCAGATGGAGAGACTGAAGTGGGAAACTGTAATGAGCATGAGGACTAGTTCTGCAGGGGGGGGGCTTGGATTACCATGCAGGAGTGGGGGGAGAGAGTGTGAGTGGGTGGGGCAGGAAAGGTGCAGAGGGGTGGGGGCGTTACTCACGGAAGAGGAGCATGCTGGCGTTGGAGGAGCCCAGGCTGTTGGAGGCGTAGCAGGTGTAGTTTCCAAAGTGCTTCTCCGTGACGTTGTTGAACAGCAGCAGGGAGCGTGTCTTCTCGTTCTTGATCTGCAGGGTGCTGTCACTCTCCACCCTCCTGGCGGGAGGGGGGGACAAAGCCCCATCAGAGAGACACAGACGTGGCTGCAGGCCCCGCGTACGGGGGCGAGTCACGCACCACGGCTGCAGTATAGCCTCGGTAAAATGGGGCCTCACACCCCAAACTGACACACCTGGCACAGTGACACGGAGGGAAGCGGCATGCGGTAAGCGCATTGACTGCGACACACGTCTAGGGCAGCTTCCCAGCAGGCCGTCTCTGCGGCGTGTGAACCGCTCAGCAGAAAGATCGAGACTCTCAAAGCGGCTGGCTGAGAGCGACACTTAGCAACAGCAAGAGAGCCGAGTGCAGGCAGGAGGGGCCGCAGGGGCCAGCCGGGCCCCGAGCCGTCTCACCACTTCCAGAGGGCCGGTGCCGAGGGCCTACCTGCGGTCATCTCTGTACCACTCGAAGATGGCGGTGGGCACGGCCATGGCCTCGCAGCGCAGGATGGCAGCCTTGCCTAGCTGCGCCGGCATGTTCTTCACGTCCGTGATCGTGGGCGGGTCTGAAAGGGGACAGACGCTTCAGAGGAGCATATGACAAGAGCACGGCCCAATCAGAGCCCAATCAGAGCCTGCTGATGGTAACCCCCCCACCCCACCCACCCCCATAGTGCATTCTGGGAGGAACTCACAATTGACGGTGACACGGACACGGCGAGTGTCGGGCGGGGCCACGCCGTTGTTGGTGATGCACTCAAACTCCTCTGCCTGGTGCCGCTTGATCTCTGTGATGTCGAGGAACTCGCCTTCACTCAGCAGGTCGTCTGCAGAGATGGGGGGAGGAGGGGTCAGAGGGGCTGTGTGTGATGTCATGGTGCTATCAGCCATTCAGGATCGGGCGGAGGGTGTTGTCGCTGGAGCTCACGGTGTACCGGTTTGCGATTGGCTGACTGGGGATAGTGCACCACCTCAAAGATCGTCAGACAGGGAGAAAGGGAGATGATCCATCAAACGAAGCTCTGAGATACAGTCCAGAGTTGTGAGGGTCAGCCAC
>JAODKL010000135.1:11904114-11915728 GCA_026780765.1 Petrocephalus schoutedeni
GTGCACACGCTCACTGAACAGCGGCGATAATGAGCCGGGGGAAGAGGATTCACGGGGAGCCAGCGGAGCGTGAAATGAAGGGACAGCAGCAAGGAAGGGGGGACGGGGCAGGTCCCCCCCATGTGTGCAAACAGAGCGACACACAGCCGCGCGCACGGAGTCACAGCCTCACGCACACACAGAGAAGCCCGCACCCTCACACACACACAGAGAATCCCGCACCCTCACGCACACAGAGAGAATCCCGCACCCTCACGCACACGCAGAGAGAATCCCGCACCCTCACGCACACGCAGAGAGAATCCCGCACCCGCAGAGAGAATCCCACACCCTCACGCACACACAGAGAGAATCCCGCACCCTCACGCACACACAGAGAGAATCCCGCACCCTCACGCACACACAGAGAGAATCCCACACCCTCACACACGCCCCTCGCACACGCAGTGCCCGGGAACACGCCCCCTTCGCTCTGTGCCAAAGGCGGCACAGAGGAGCAGGTGCTCTCCACCAGGAGCCAATCTGTGCCCTTGCGCCGGCAGCCAAGCGCTGCTCCGTGTCACTGCTGGGTCTCCCACCGACCCCCCCCCCCCCATCTACCGGACAGGCCGCTTTGGAGGTGGCTGGCAGGACCGAGGGCCGCGGCGAGGCGGGGGGGAAGTCTAACGTGGGACGGGGGGCGGGGGGGGACCAGCCAGGCATCCGTTCCGAGCGGGCTGTGTCGGAGACAGCGTCACCGGAAGAAAAGGCATGACTCAGCGCATCATGTGACCGGGGGCGCTCTGCTAAATTAAGAGTCCTCCCTTTATATTGCGTCCCAGACTACGTCAGATCTGATAAAGTAGTAGTTAGAGGACTGTGAGCGTGCGTGTCCGTGTGTGTGTGTGTGAGAGAGAAGTAGCACAGATCAGAGCAAAGTGTTTCCAAAGAGCTATAATCACATGTGTGTCTGCTGCAGTACAGCCAACTCTACATCAGCACAACTCTGCCCCCCCCCCCACCCCCACCCCAGGGAGGGCGTGGCAGTGTGCCACCACAATACATTGACAAGACATGGTAGAACACTCGTGGTGCCGAGCTTCCTGTTTGCAGAAGATTTTGGCTCTGGTCCACGGGTGCAGCACATGCTGGACCGAAGTAACCCCTCCCCCACCCTGCAGACATGAAGGTATGTTAACCGACGGACCGTGAAGGTCACCAGTCCAGAAGGCCAGTCCCCATTTTCACACCCCTCTGATCATCCTTGGTCACTGTGCCATGGACTGAGAGAGATGTCCTTATGACCTACACAATGAAGGACACGCCCCCTAGCTCTGATTGGCTTTCTTAGCCACTGGGTGTTTTTTGGTTCAGGGAAGGGGGTGGTGGTTATTTGGTAGAGTTTTCAGGGGCCCAGCCATGTATTTGTGCAGCTCTGAGCCTCTGAGTTTGACCTTCTCAGGATCTTCCAGCTGGAAGCCACATCCTGCACTTCCTGCCCAAGAGGACATTAATCACTGCGAGACAGACAGGCCGCGGAGGGGGCCGGACCGGTGTCAGTCATCCCAACCCCGTCACCATGTCCGCTCCTCTGAAACCATTAATGAGCAAGCTTAAGCTTTGAACCCCCCCACCCTACCCCCAACTGCCCCCCTTTACCCCCGCTTTATTAAAAAAAACCCTCATGAAGGATTCCTGGCTTCTCCTTCTTCACTCGCACCCGAGTTCGCGGTGCTTTGGGCGACAGAACCCGCGTGCCTCCGAGCGTGACCTTCTCGGGTTCCTGCTCCCGCTCAATGTCGCCGTCGCCGCCTCGTTCCGGCGCCCTCCCCCGTCACCAACCCCGCCTTCCCGTTTCCCGGCCATGAAAGACCACGCCGGTCCAATCGGCGTGAAGAGGGAGGTAAATACTGGGAGGGGAGAGCAGAAAAAGCACAGGGGGCAGGAAGGTCGGGATACACTAATGGCGACCCAGGAGTGCCAATCAAACACGTACAGATGCTCTGGCGGCCCCAGACTCGCGGCTACTCGGAGCTCGGGGTGGGGATTAACGCCTCACCGGGACACAGATCCTTCTACTCTCCCGCCTGATCCCATTAATTCTGCTGCTCCGCCTCTACCGAACAGCCCCACGGCGGCCGGCGCTCTGCCGGCCATCCGCCGTGAGCCCACCGGGCTGGCCGCGATATTACATCCGGCACAGACCGAGCGATAGCGCGGACCGCCCGCCAGACACACAGCCAATCAGCTCGCGGCGCCGGCCGCCGAGGGCCCGCGCCGGCGTTAAGACACACAGGTGGAAATAATGTTCGTGTAAAGATAAGTCTCTCACCGCTGGTGGGCTGCAGCCCATTTCCACTCGCACTGCCCTGAGGGACATCTGGACAGGCGTCTACCTGAGACGGGCCGGCCTCCTCCACCGCGCCGGCTCCACAGGTAGGCGAGGAGCCGGGCGGCACTGCTTCACACCTACCTTTCAAGTGAGTGCACTGTCGCGTCTGATTTGTAGTCACTGGCTCCAATTTCCAGCGGACGGAATTGATTTCCGAGATTGAATCAGGCCGCTTCAGAACAGAAACTTGATTTTGGAGACGGATGTGCCCCCCCCCCCCCGAACCGCGGTACTGAAGTGCAGTTGGAATGTGAAATTTCGTAGTGATTAAGATTTCGTCGGAAGGGGAATATTAAAGAAGAGGCTGTCACTGCCGCTCGCGCATTTGCTTCTGCACACGTGGGGGGGGGACTTCGTGACATCTGCCATCTACGTGGGTCTCGACAAAACAGAGGCATGTTTTTAACACTGGGAAAATGCTTATGGAGTCTGTTCGGAGCAGATGCCAGTATTTTTAACCAGATGCCGTAACCGTGTGGGATTTCACCTTGTAGATACTTTGACACGGGTCCCCGTGGGGGCCGTCGTATAGATCCGTATAGGTGCCGTCGTCGTATAGATACCAGGGGCCTGTTACGTAGCCCAGCCCCGCTCGCTGGGCCAGTAGAACCCCTGGCCCTGGAAACGAGGCAGGACTTGCCGGAAAGCAAAGCATTAAAAATATATAATAAAATATAATAAAATGTAGGAATGCATGAAACTCGACGCAGGGAGACTTTGCATTACAGATTAAAGAGCCTCATGGTTTATTCACGCCAGGTCATAAAACGCTGGCTTTGCCCTGTTTTACCGTTCCTCCTGCGGGCTCTGGGAGGACAGCACGCCGCGCTGGGGAGTCGGGGACCTCGCCCACACTTGCCGTGTACAGTCGCGCTCTGCGACCTTGCGGTGGGCGGCACCGCCGCGTGGGTCCAGGCTCGCATGTCCCCGCGCACATCTGGCAGGGCTGCAGGCATAGGTGGTTCAAGATCCACCCACCAGGCGACACGCTGCAAGGAGCGAGGGGGGGTGCAGAGAGGAGCCCCATTTAACCCCTGAGCGAGGGCTGGCTTCCTGAGCTTGCTCAGATCGATAGCCTGACTCAGGAACTCCGAGCGGAAGCTGCCGTGTCCCGTGGCTTGCACTGAATCTGCGATCATTCAAGGGCAAGGCAAAAGTGCATCGCTAACTTAGAAGTAAATACTCCAGGTTGATTCTAATGAAAAAATGAAGTCGCTTAATGTCAATTGAATGGAAAGCACAAACACTTTTTAGAGATGCGCGATATCGAGCATGCTGCGAAGAGAGCCAGCACTGAGAGGCACAGTCAGATAATTAATTTGCAGAGGCGAAATCTGAGTTTGATCAACGATTTTGCAGGTACTAACAGAATGTTAACAGCCACAGTCCTGGGGGTGTTATCAATCTTACACGGAGGAGCGGTTGGCAGAGGGGACGGCTTGCGAAAATGCCACGTTGGAGATCATTAGAGAAAATCAGGAAAATGAAACAAGCAGAATTCTAAATCAGGTTAATATACCCAGCATAATCAGTGCGGCGTCCACGTTAGCTGTCGAAAAATACTAAAATGCTAGTTAGTAAACTGAAACTGCTGCAGCGCAGAGGCTCCGGCAAAAGGCTTTGCATTGTTGATGCCAGGGTTAAGGCCACTGTCTTCGTCGTGGGAGACGGGTTCGAATCTCAGCACAAGCTGTCTGGTATCAGAGGTGAATCCCCCAGCTGGAGTGATCTGGGCTGTCTACCTCCCTGTGGCCTCTCCCTGTCGCCATCCGGCGCTGGTCCTGAGTAGGGTAATACAAGCAAACCCTTCGTGGCTTCGATACGGTACATGACTATATGTTTCTTAAAATATATATCTGAATATCAGCAGATACAGTGTCATATACAGCTAAAATGTACCAAATTGATATAAATGAAAAACTGAATAAAACAGTTATTCTGTTCCTCATAAATGACATTTATTAATGTGTTTGTGGCCGTTTCAGTAATAGGAATTCCAACTGCTAATGGCAATGAGGAAGAGACATGGATAAAGTCGTATTTAATTGGATTTCTGCACTAGTGGGTTTATCGGAATTTAGATTACAATATGCATTATCTAGGTGTGAGAAAATGTAAAGGCTCCATAGCAGTTTCTTTCTTCGGGACGGAAGGTGTTTAAGTTGCATTGAATCAAACTCAAGCTGGATGCCTTCAGTAAACAGAATCTGGGGTAACACAATGCCACGGAGTCCCGGGGGGGGGGGAGCAGCGGTGAGGGCGGCTTATCGGGGGAAGCCCGCGAGGCGCGGAGGCCTGCGGACACGGCGGTAATGAAGACGCGCGGCTTGGGCTCAGACCCCGGTACCTCTGCAGCTTCCCTCTCCGCGCTTAGTCCTACATAGCCCCCACTTTAGACACAAAAGGCAGCGTCTGGGTCTCGTATTAGTGACCCTCAAATGATTCATCTATGGGGCGCGTTTTCAACGAGCCGCGCGAAGATCTCACCATCTGTGCTGCTTCAGATGTGACTGGTATATATTACAGGAGGATTCTTCCCAAAAGTCAGAACTCAAAACGGCACAGATGGTTATTGTGGTTTCCTTTAAATCTCCCTGCACTGTTAGTATGATCCCTCTTTAATTCACACCCCCTTGCACAGTTATTATGATCTCTCTTAAATTCCACTCCCCTGCACAGTTAGTAAAATCTCTCTTAAATTCACACCCCCCTGCACAATGAGCATGATCTCTCTTAAATTCACACCCCCCTGCACAGGTATGAGCTCTCTTTAGTTCCACCCCCCTGCACAGCTAGTACGATCTCTCTTAAATTCACACCCCCCTGCACAGTAATTATATCTTTTAAATTCACAGCCCCCTGCACAGTCAGCATGATCTCTAAATGCAACCTTCAACAAACCCTCTTTTCTAAATATAGACCGCCTGCATAGTTAATACTATCTTCTCTAAATTCAAACCCCCCGCACAGTTAGTATGGTCTTCTAAATTCAAACACCATCTTTTCTCCATTCAGACGCTGTACGGCACAGCGAGTATAATCACCTCTACACTACAACTGCCTGTCTTTAATCGCCTGCAGTCTCCCACACAGTACCAATTGTTTCCCACCAATAAAAATGTAGAAAGCGGGAGAGAACTTTGCAGAAAATGTTTTTATTTTGGATAATTCTGAAATGACAAAGCTCGCATTTTAAGTGTGCGATACCTGCTGAGTCCAATGTAAAGTAACTGAAAACAAAAAAAACATGAATAAACTACTTATACTGAGAGGATCAAGCATGTTAGGAGAATGTTAACAGATGGCTCAGATGATACTGTTTAACCCTTAAGCAGCTGTCCACTTGTGCCCTTATCAAGCATCAAAAAGCAAGTCATGGATCAGAGTGGGACAGTCTATCCAAGTCTGGGGTTTATTCTCTGATAAATGATGAGGGCTGAACACCCTGGCCAAGTGATACGCGCACTCCTCTGATCACACCAGCCAGGAGCAGAGCCTACTCTGGAGGATCGGTTTCTGAAATTCTGGGTCACGTTACAGGTCGCAGGAAAGCTGCATCTCAAAGAAAAATTAGAGAAACGTGCTGCAGGTCTGAGGCTCCTGCAGCTAGACCTCGGCAGACCACGGAAGAGTGCGGGCATGACACCAAGTGTTGACTGCTGCTACCCCGGGAAAGAGGTGTGGGGGGGGTGTGCTCAGTCAGGAGAATTCACAGCTTCTTGGAAAAAGTAATTCAACCCCCACGACCACCCTTTCGTTAATCTTGTCTTAGCTAACAGCTGCTTAGCAAACTCCTGCTGACCACACCCCCCATTCTGATTGCCTGTCTCTGACCACACCCCCCATTCTGATTGCCTGTCTCTGACCACACCCCCCATTCTGACTTCCGGTCCCTTGCCACACCCCCATCCTGACTGCCTCTCTCTGGCCACACCCCCCATTCTGACCACCTGTCTCTGGTCACACCCCCATTCTGTCTGCATGTCTCTGGCCACAACCTCCATTCTAACTGCCTGTCTCTGGCCACACCCCCCATTCTAACTGCCTGTCTCTGGCCACACCCCCCATTCTGTCCGCCTGTTTCTGGCCACACCCCCCATTCTGACCACCCGTCTCTGACCGCTCGGACCTCCCTATTCTGACCATCCACTATGATCTGCTCTGGAAGTTTCCAGTTCTAAGCAGCTGAAGAGGTTCCTGTAAGGGGGGGAAGGGTTGTTCTCATGGCCACGCCCCCACATGTCTCCATCCCTCAATGCAGAGCCGCCACTGTTGTCGTGGCGACTTGGCGGCGGCAGGCAAGAACGTGGGGCACAGCGGGCCCCTGTGCTGGGCCCGGGTGCAGGCAGAGCCCTCAGCCTGCAGATCTCAGCGGTGCCCCCATCACCAAAGAGGGCACCACATCGACACCGCGCCGTCTGCACCCACGCTGCCGGACCGGAGACTGGATCACCACACTGCCATACAGGACAAATGTCCCCTTGTTCGGGTGTAGGCTGTCGCTAGGATACGCCAGCTGTCCATTTCCAACGCCGTCCAATGACGCGGCTAAGTGCATGTTCCGTTCCTTTGTATAAAAACCTCCCCCAGCCACCGCTGATAAAAAGCGAAGGCCGATCTCATGTCTGAGTCACCGCCACCACTGCTCCCGCTCTCTCTCTCTCTCTCTCACGCACACACACACGCCACACGCCCGCGTTTGTAGAGCGTTCCCGTTCCTCTGCCGTTGGCGAGTTCTCCGCAGTGCGCCCCGCTGGAGAGGAGACACCGCGGCAGAGTCAGGCACACTCTTGGGAGGCTGCCCCCCTGCTGGGCCCGTGGGTCACGTATGCTCCCCTCCCGACCCCCCCCGGGCCTAATTCTCCAGCTTATCTGAGCATGGGAGTCGGGCCCCGAGCCCTGGAGAGTGGCGGGCAGGGGAGGAGAAAGACAGCAGAAGCGATTCGGAGCGAGAGACGGGCGCGGAGGAGAGGGGACCCCTGGGCCAGAGATAAAGACAGACAGGAACTCTGACAGAGATTTTGTACAGATGTGTCACACAGATCCGGCTCTTTGGTTGCTGGCTGACAGGCTCAAAGGCAGCAGCTCAGCCACACAGCTCGCTCGCTGACTCCCTCTTTGTCTCCACGGAGTCGTGTTTTCGGCTCCCTACGCCTCCTGCTACACCCCCCCCCCCTCCCCTCACACCCACACACACACACACACACACACACATGCACACTGAAAAAAACTATGAACTACTTTGGGACTGTCGACAGCTCCAGATGCCGGAGGGGGCCAGCCGAGGGCGGGGGCTCTTTCCAGGACCCATAGCATTGCTCAGGGCAGAGCTGAGACAGCGCCCCCCAGAGGCCAGGCGTTCTATTTCATCCCCTTTTTCTGTCATTTTCCACCTGTTCATAAAATGTCACACTGACGGATCAGGACTTTCTAAGGTCCCTCAAACATCTCACACAATCCCCACCTGAAGCCGCCCGGTGCGACTGGCTCAGGAAGGCATTGAATGGTGAAGGACAACGCAGGTAACCGTGGAAACCTGAGCGCAGCTTCATGACCGTAACCACGCCGGGGCTCCTAAAGGCCTCCCAGCATCTTTGTGCTCCTCTTTGCACTGCGTTGGCAGAGCGCACACACACATACACGCATATATACACACACACACACACCCCCCACATTCCTAACTTCATCAAGAGGAGTAAACAAACCAGCAGCCAAATGCTGGGCACTTCTCTCTGGCTCTCTGGGGCCCTTCTCTCCTCTGCCTGCTCTTGCTCCCATCCTGCTCACCCTCCTCTCCCTCAGTCTGGCTGAGGCAGCCATCATTATATTGCTTTTCAGCATCGCTGCTAATCTGCATCGTATTAATAATTTATCGGACCCAGTAACCACAGACCTGGGATCTGTGAGTCTGGCCCAGCCCCCCCCTCTATATAAGCCTCTGTCTCCCCCACCCCCTCCAACCCTCCCTGCCTCGCCCCCCCCCCACCAGCATCCGGCACCCCCTGTCTTCCCCAATGTCCCGGTAAGTGTTACCCATCACCTCTCTTGTGCATACCCCAGCTTTTACTGAACCCACACAAGGTCTGATTTAGCATTGAAAACAACTATCTGTGGCTGTAAGGGTTTGGTGCAGAGGTTCGAGGACAAGGGAGGAGCCATGATGGAGGCAGGCTACAGGGGCAGTGTCACCTCGTCCTCGTCACACTGCACCAAAGCACTGCGGTCCCATCACTTTACTCAGACACACACTGACACACACACACACACACACACGCACACACACGCAGCCTGCAGCACAGCATGTGGAGTACACCCACACTCGCTTGCACTGCTGTGGATGTACGACCGCCGACACATGACCGCTGATCACAATTCTCACTCCAGCACGCCGCGGTCAGGTTACCGCGGTCCAAACTGCACGCTGCCGCAGGCCTCCACCACGGCCACCGCCTGGCGAATTTCAGATCATTAAAGACCTGACTGGAGTGGGTTTCTGAGGAGGGACGCTCTGCCCCAGGGGGTGAGGGGCCCTGTCATTAGCCACCGGCTGCAGCGTCAGGGACTAATGAAATAATCCATCCCCTAACCACCCCCCCACCAACCTCAGGGCCTGGGGGGCTTAATTGGTCCTGTCACACGGGCTAGACTAGATTCATATTCTGACCCTGTGGCTGAGTGCCAAATTACAGGACGCCGCTTGAAGGATAAGCAGGGCGCAGATGCCGTTTCAACCCAAACGGTGGCGCCCTTGCCCTCTAAAGCAGTGTTTCTCAACATGGTCCACGGGGAGCCCGATACCTCCACACTTCTGCTCCCTCTCAGCTTCCTCCCTAGACATCTGGACCGGTTGCCCCCCTCCCCGCCGTGTGTGTTACAGTGTCTATGAATCCGGGCTGGTCCTTGTTTGGTCTAGGCGACAGGACGCTGAGCCTCCCAGGTCAGAACGCGAAGGTTTACAGTAAGCCGGCCCATGTAGCTGGAGGTGAAGCTGATCGTTAACAGCGCAGAAGATCCGGGAGTGAGAGCGAGTGTCCACAGGCATTTCACAAAAACGTTAAATGGCCTTTAATTAAAACTTAATAAGAGGATAATTTTCCATTCCAAACCCAGTTACCGGAGAGAGGGAGGCACCCGGTGACGGATAGGAGGCCTAAACGGCGGCGGACACACAGCGGCGGCATCTCGTTAAAATCCAATCGGTCAATCGATGCCCGACGAACCCGGAGCCGGGTGAAAAAATGATTGCGGCAATGAAAGGGCTGGTCGTAGGGCGTGTAAAGCCGCGAGGTCGCAGCGTGGTAATCGCGGGCGCGTCGCGCTGCGTGTAAAACCGCGGGGTCGCCACCTCGCCCACCCGCGCACCACGCGGACGGTGTCAGGGGCATTGCCATCTTTATTATTTCCTTGCCACGAGGCCGGTGAAGCGCCGAGCTGAAATGTCAGCGTGGAAGGCCGAGAGACGGTGTCACGCGGCCCGTGACGGCAAGGGGGGAGCAGGCGCTGGGAATGAGACATGGGGGCCCAAGGCAGCAAAGGAGCAGGGCCCTATGATCCAGGGAAGGAGAGGGGCCCAAAATATCATCAGAGGACATTCCCTAGGAGACTCGTAGGACAATCAGGATGGTGCGACTCTCTGCCTGCTGCAAAGAATGGCAGTCATTCGCCAGGTGCTGCGCTGAAGCCGTTTCACCAGTAGTGGGCGCTGCCAGCTCATGGGACTTCCCCATAATTTCTGTTTTTATGTTCTGGGCTTTCTCGTGGTGTCTGTTAAGGGTCATCAGAGGTCAAAGGTCACAGGAAGTGAGGGGGAGATTCCTGCTTTTCTGAATTGAACAGACCACCTTGACAGACTGGGTCCATCCGGCTGTGTTTACGTTCTAGCACAGAGGCACGAGGAGAGTCCCCCCTGCCCCCCCCCCTTTGGGTAGTCACGCACCGACAGCTCTGCGTGGCATCGGGGCGTCAGCGACTTGCTGCAGTTGCAAAAACAAAATCCAATATGTGAATTCAATGTCGAAAAGAACAAAATAATTGCATGGAAATCATAATCTTTTGTGAAAGGACAAAAAAAATATCTGCAATCCTGTTGTTCTGCTGAGGCGGGCTGGGTGGAATTGGTTAATGATTGCTGGCGAAGGCCCCCACTGACACCGGCCCACCCCTGCACTGATCCCCCCCCCCCCCCCCCACACCACCAGACTGCACCCTGCTCTCCTCCTCTGCCTTTCCACCCAACCGGGGCGAATGGAAATCAATAGAGAATCAAGGTAAAGGCTGGAAGTAAGTTGCCCGCGAAATATTAAGGAGTGAACTTTACTTCAAAGAACTTGTGGGATGGAACTACAGGCCAGATTCCGAAGCCCGGGGCGCGGATGGGGGGGGATGGGTGGCGGGAGATTGGGGTGAGGAGTCAAAGCAGAGAGGCCTGCAGATGGGCCGGGTGCACATGTCAAGGCCATGGTGGCAAGCGGGACAGGCACAGGGTCCACCACGCGTCGAACCTGAGCTGGAGGAGCTTGGAAGCCTGGAAATGTTATTTCCCGATAAAAAGCGTCAGAACAAGTGAGATCTGTGAGCTTCTGAGACGGGCCGATAAATTTCCCCGCCTCTGGCTTACAGTTTACGGTTTATGCTTGCGCCTGCTACGGTTGGCTGGCATGCATCTGATTGACAGCCCCTGAACCCTATGTGGATTGGAGGCGGGTAATGGAAGGAATCGGGACGTTCTGTCTGATTTTGCAGCTGCCTTTTAAGTCGAGCGCGCAGCTACGCAGAGGAGCAGTCGGGCTGTAAATCGGTCCCGTGTGCGATGGAGACAGACGGCCACGGTGCGTACGGTGACTGGCGAACAGCCCGAGCCTCAGCCGCCTCACCGGGTGCCTTAGAGCGTAGTCTCCGCTTTACCGTCTGTGTTTGCTCCATCACTGTTATCCCACCTAGGAAACGAGATGGAGGTAAAATGCCGAGGGCACGGCTGGGGAGAGAGAGACGTCTGCGCCGGCCCGTCAGCCACGCTTCCCGCGTCTCCGCGAACGCGGACGTCACCCTCTCTGGGCCCGGCTGTCAGAAAGCCAGAGACAAGCATGTCTGCTTAGAGAGACAGGACAGAAGGCACCTTTCCGGAAGATCAGCCTTAGCGGCTAACCTGTTACGGGCCGCGTCGGGAACTTCCCAGAAAGTATTCGCGAGTGCATGTGGGGGTAGGGGCTTGGGGGGGGAGGTTTCTGGGGCATAGCCTGTGTA
>JAODKL010000135.1:11939197-11972359 GCA_026780765.1 Petrocephalus schoutedeni
CTCCACCGCGTCCTCCCCCCCCCCCCCCCCGCTCCAGGTGAACTGTGCAAATGGATCGACTGCTGAAATATTTATCGATCTGTTTTCCTGGGCCGCGTTCCTCCTGCCCTGCCCGGGCAGGACTTTCCGGACCGCTGCTCACACGCTGCGTGTCTCTCTCGGTCATGCATATGAAAATGCCAGGAGGACACAAGAAAACAACAATAACAAAAACACCTCCTTTTTGAGTAATAACATTTTACAAGTTTTTCAGCGGAACAGCTCGCTATCGCTACTCGGTATCGGTGTTGGCACCGATCGACACCTATTCAGTGGATCGGGTATCAGCCATATGTGACCGATCCAAGGCCGATACTTACTTATTTCATTTCTGGCAGTCTCCTATTTCTTGTTAAATCAATTTATTCAGTCAACAGCACGACAGCTATTTCCCATTTTAGATTCGAGCTGAACTCTAACGCTGCCGCTCCGTCCGTCTGCGTGAGCGCGCAGTCACCGTGACGTGATGCGCGCACCCTCTGCGCCAGGAGCAGCGTAAGAACGTCAGGTAAGTATTTAAGAAGTATTTTACTTCTTAAATACAATTAGTAGTGGCACGGCGATTTGCAATCCTGTGGGGCAAAAAACTAAGTTTTAAAAGAGGTGGAAGCATTTCATGAAAAATCCCATCCTTAGTACAGAGTACTACCCCCCCTAGTTACTCAGTCCGGTCATGGGCAATGACTAGAGGCTGGGAAACGGGATATTTTAACAAAAAGAGCGACAGGTGACTCCCAGGAGGGTTCCTGCAACAAATGAGAAAATGTAAGAGGGCGAATTACATCACAATGCGCCTCTTTGGATGAAAGTGTCAGAAAATCGTGTAAAGGTTGCCGTCTGCGCGAGCGTAAGCTTGTGTCGGTGCTGCTGCCCCCCAACACAGACCAAATTTAAACAGACAAACCAAACGGCTCACACCTCAGATATAATCACTCAGCTGATCATTAAACGAGACGCTGATCAGCGACTGACACATCTTAAACAATTATTAATAGCCAAGCCGCAGTCCGGAGCAGTTCGACTGTGCGGACCGCAGATTGTGGCCACCGTCTGAGAGCAGCATCCCGCTCTAGGAGAGGAAAGATTTAGGCAGCCAGGGTGTGATGGCAGGCTGCCGCACCAGCACCCCCTACAGGCCCATCAGGGGCCTGCGGTTTACCAAATGGCAGAGGTGACGGCGGGTGCATAGGCTAATCTCCGCTGTAATTGTTGTGATGCAACAGGAAATTTAATGGACGAATTCCGCTCTGAATGATTCATTTGCCATATAAGGGGGTGGGTGGAGTGTAAGGCTTCAGTCCATGCCCCGCCCTCGTCACTAGCCGGACGGTCCCCCCTAACCCCCCCTGCTACTCTTCAGGTCAGTCACCAGTATGTCCACTCGATTGGCCCAAACTTTGGCAAGGCGTCCTGTGCCGTATGTTGGGCGAATCCTTCTCCTTCCTCCCACGTCCTCCTCGGAAGCCCCCGTCCGCCCGCCAAGTCTGTAACCTGCTTTTACGGCGCCACCGACAGGAATAGCAGGAAGGTCCTGTCAATATTTAGCTACCAGTTATTAGAATAATAACACGGGGAACCAGGAGCCCAACAGCCCCCTTGGTATGATTTTAATCATAATTATGGGTCTATCACACTACATTAATTAAACACTAACAGCACCGTGGTAAACTGGGGCACTGCGAGTTTGCAGGCGGCCCTGTGTACCTCGCTGCGTCGGGGAGATCTGATTCAGCGGGTCCATACACACACGCAGACAGCGACCCCCTCGCTAGCCAAGACCCGCCTCGCCACCCAGGGCGTCTCCATCGATTTGCTGGCGAGCGGCTTGTCTCCGCTAATGAGGACAGAGGGTGTGCCCCCCCCCCATGCTCCTGCAGGGTCCCCCAGAGCAAAGCAGGAACTGTAATCTGAGTCGGACTCCTCGCGGTACCAACATCCCCGCACAGACAAAAAAAATAAATCACTCTTCAGATCAACTGCTAAATGATCCAGGGGAGCCAAAAAAGTGGACTTCCTCCCTGCCCCCGCAGTTCTGCCCAAACCCACCGCCATCTCCCCATATTGATAAGGGATCAATGAAGGTTATTTGTGGCCCAGGTTTTCGCGTAAACTCTGTGATCCCCGGCACCCCCACTTGTGTGTCTATCTCATTGATTTGCTGCTCATGCAAGCTGTGGGGGGGGGGGCGTCATTTAAATTCACCCTGCTGGTAACCCCAGTAAAGGAATTAAGTTTGCGACATGCATGCGAGTGTGTGTGTGTGTATGTCTGCGTGTCTGTGTGTGTGTGTCTGTATATCTGTGTGCATGTGTATGTCTGTGGGTCTGAGTGTGCACATATGTCTGTATGTGTGTGAGCATATGTGTGTCTGTATGTAGGTGTGTATGTGTGTGTCTATATCTGTGTGTATGAGTGTCTGTGTGTATGTCTGTGTGTGTGTACACTTTACATCTACTACTACATGCACTCCACTGCACTTGAATGATCTTCTCTGAACTAAATAAAATATCCCTTTTTTCCGTTATTATTATTATAGTGAAGAATTCTCATGTAAGTATTCATGTCCTGGGTAGCTGAGAGTCTGGGCTGGGAATTGAAGGACTGAAGGAGAGTTTTACATTAATTAAACACAGGTAGTAAATCCACCTACCTTGAATTGAATACATTTGCATTGCACATAACTCCATATATTATAACTACAGATATAATTGCAATGAAGGTAGGGTATAAAGATTATTTATGGTCAGCCCTGATTGAATTTCTTCAGTACAGAGATCTGTGCACTATGTACCAGAGTCACCACCACTTATCCCCGCTCCAGAGGGAAAAGGCCTGTCCATCGGCGCCCTTTGACCTGCCTCTCGAACTCGCGGCCTTGCATTAGCAGAGGCACAGCCCCGACCCCGCGAGGGGGTTGGCACTGGAGGGATGGGGTTAGCGCAGGTTACATGAGGGTGCTGCGTCCCGTAAGCTGCTCGCCGGGGCCGAGGTCGTCCAAGGGCACGGTGGCTAATTAACGCACCGGTGACTACAGCATGTAGCGGGTGAGGGGCTCCTTCTTCGGGGGATCTGCATGAGGCCTTTTCTACAACGGTGAGCGAATGTGTGATTTTCAGGCAGTTCCTACCAGGTGAAATAAAGCCCACCAATAGGGGGAGCCCATTCAGCCGGGCCCCTGTGCTGCAGGTTTCCCTCCCCCCGTTTTTGGAACAGGGAGCCAGACAGCCAGATGTGTCACTTCTGCTGGAGTGAGTGCCAGCCTCGCTCCCGCCCGGCCCTCCGCCTGCGCTCCACTTAACCTCGCCGGCGACACAAAGCCGGAGCGTTTTCCCGCAACCGGATTACGTGCGCGGGACCGGCTCGGGTCGGCCCTCCCCGCAGCGGCTGGCGTCACGCCCGGCCCCGGCGCCACTGCGCGTGGACAGAACCGCAGTCAGGGTTCTGCGAGACGGGCAAGCGCAAAGGCGGGACCGACCAACGGGGGGCGCTGCCGGGACCCGCCAGATCAGCCTGTTTCAAAGAGGAGGAAGCGTCCCCTCAGAACGGCGGGGCGGGTGCCAGAGCTGGCAGCCAGCGGCATCTCCATCCCACCCGGCCCCTGCCAGATCCGGCGACCCGCCGGGACAGCCGACAGGCGGGCAGCCGCGCAGACGCCTGCGCGGCACGGCGCCCCACCCCGCCCCCCACCTACGCCCACCGCTCCCACCCAACATCCCCGCTACTCTCTGGTGACGGGCCGCCATCCCCGGGCGCCCTGCCTTTTACGAAGAGGGGAGCCGGCAGACACAATTATCACAAACGATACTGTGGAACTAATAAGGTTTATCAGGCCCGTGATATTTGTCGTTAATGAAATTTGTAGCTAACCGTCCCGGCACAGGCTGCGGAGCAAAGAAATGAAAAGCTTTTCCAAAGACAATTATGTTATATTTCTACTGGGCAGGACTGACGCGAATCAGCACAGACGGCACAGCCTCCGGCTCCGCGGGTCTGGGGGTCTCAGCTGTCGAATCCATAAGAGGATTAAGCAAGCTTTAGAACCTTGACGTGTGATCCCTGATGTTGAAGATTTAATGGTACCTCTGAGCAGAGCCCTGCGGCCCTGGGTAAAGGGGCCTGCTGAAATAACCAGCTGGCGAACTATAGGGGCTGGAAATTGCGACGGTGCAACACTGACATGGCAAGGAGAAGTGAGCATTAAACCGCTGCGGTGGCAGTGACCCAATCAGGGAAACTCAGCAATTCTCCGTCTTTCAAAAGTTATTTTTACACCGAATGCAAGTCCAGACCTCGGCAGATGATAGCAGGCTGATTCGATTCCTGTCTTACGTTGACTCAGCAAACTAGCACGAAACCCAGGCACAACGGAAAAACTAGAACCTGTCAAAACAAACCAAAAAAAAAACACAGGAACAAAGACAGGGTTATTCCCAGCCGCACTGGCAGTATTCCTCATCTACTTAATCCTAGATGTAATCATGATAACTTATGGCACAGAGCTGTCCTAAAGTCATCCACTGTTTTCCCCACACGCTTGTGTAAGAGGCAGCCATGTGCTTCAGTAGCTGCATGGCATCCCCAGATCAGAGAGGATTTATCAGCCTGGCACTGCATCGGTACTGCACAGTGGGGGTCTTCCGGTTGGGGTGGGGTGGTGACTTTCACACACACAGCATGTTAATTGAAAACACTCGAAAACCATCACGCAATTAAAGTATGAGCGGGCAAAATCTCCGGATAACACCTGAGCTCCAACAGATCCACATTGCCTAGGCTGTCTCTGCATCTCTCTCGGCTATGTTTACATAAGACGCGTATACCAGTGCCCGTTAGATATTGCGTAATTCTGTGTGGATGCGCTCGGCTCGTACGCCTCGGACTACTGGACAGATGGCTCTCCGTTCGCTGGCGCTTCACCCGCCACCTTCTCTCGCCGACAATTCAATTACAGTTATTTAGCGACGGGCTATTTCTTCACACCCTTACTTCCCTCTCGGTAATGTAAAGCTAATCGAGGCACGCATGTCAACTGCCGCTGTTGCATTGCTGCGCACCGAAGACATCTGCGCAAAGGCGCCGCGAGCAGCGAGCCTCCCCCGGCGTTAAATATGCGTGTGGGTGTACGGCAGGACACGCAGCCGTCCCCTTTACACGGCTGCTGCCGTTTAGCGGGTTATTCTCGCCGCTTTTTTTTGCCATCAGCAACAGAAATAACGCCAATCCGAGGGCGCTGCGGAAATAATCTCCCTTCTGCAGTGCGCGTTAGTCTGCCGTGAAGCACCTTCCCACTCATGACGCTACGTCTAGCTTTCGTGCAATTAATAATGAGGGAAATTAACGCGACCTACGGCTACTTCTGATATATAAGAGCGTAATTATTTAACCCGGGCACGGAAATGTAAACGCTAAAGCGACTAGAGGATTAAGCCGTCGTAAAAGAACATGGATGGGGGAGGGATGCAAACATTAAATCGCCGGAACCGCGGAAAGTGATCCCAGTGACCTAGTGCGGGCTCCCAGCGATGACATTGGCTCTAAGTTTGACCCTGAGGACAGAGAACCCTCTGCGCCTGGAGCTACAGCACTGAACAGATTCTCATCCCAGAAACGAAGGCAACGAGGGGGGAAAAAAACCCGTAGAAATATCGATCCCGGCTGGGGCGCCTCGGAAATAAATAAGAGTAGAGTGGGAGGAGAGCGTACGTGTCGGGACGTTTAAGAAGGCGTTGGTCGTTCGTGTCCACGATGATCCGCAGACAGCCCGTGGTCCGATCGCCGCGGAATGTGCTGACTTCACTTATAATGTCATATTAATGGATGCGCAATTCGGGGCGAAGCGCGCCGCGCTGCCGCCGCACCGGGAACTTTGGCTTTAAATCTTAGAGCTGCAGCTTTCCGCGTCCTTTACTCTGGATCGCGGGGGGAATCACATATTTAGGTAAAGGACGAGCGGGACCATCACTATCACTTTTTTTCTCATAAATACTCGCACACTCGTACACACACACTGACACGCACTCGGTCGCGGACCAAAACAAAACGGAGTGCACCGTGACAGCGGTACTCATGATCCACGGCCAGGTAGACTGCCGGCACGGTGGAGGAGGGACATTAGTATTCAACTCCAGCGGTATAACACAGAAAACGGCAGGGGAGAAAAATGCAGACGTGTGGTCAAAGAAGCGGTCATAAATCAAAGTACAGCGATGCAACTACTTACCATCGCACAGCGCTGCAAGAAGCAGCCCCAAGATCGCGTTTCGCAAGACGGCGCCGCTCATGTTGCCCTCGTCCGACGCGTTTTTTTCAGAATTAAGTACAGTTATAGTCTCCTTTTTGTTGCCCTTTACACTGTTCAAAATACACCCTTTTCGATCACCTGCGTAATTTACGCAACGGTGATATTTATATTAGCTGTCAAATTTTATTTTGCAGAAACGGACCAAAAAAAAAATAGAACCCACAGTTATGCTTATCCCTTTATGGTGTTTTCTTCTCATGCACCTCGTCAAAAACAGTCGGGCGGCTCTCCCAAGACGAAACAACTGCCAAATGGCACAGCGATCCCTTTTTTTTTTTTTTTTTTAAAAAAAGCAAATATTCCCAAAAAAGAATTAATATGTATGCAAATTTCTCTGATAGTCGTTCAGAGGCGCATGGAGATGAGACTCCGAATTAACAAAAATTATGCAAACCGCTGACTGACGCAAATATTTGGTGTTATGTGTAGAAGTGGGAAAAGCGTGTGTGCCGTTGTGTGTTTTTGTCCTTTTTCATTCTCCCTTTTGCCTTCAGTATTCAGCACGTTTAGCAGCTCTGCGCTCTATGCATCATAAGGAGAAGCCCCCCCAAAGCGACGCGTAAGAAAGCCGTGATTGACAGCTCCGGGAGAACTTTCTTCCGCCAATCCTCTGCGCCAAGGAAGAAGTCGGGCTCTACAAATGGCTTGAGGGGGCGGGCGAAGGAGGGCTGCTAGCCAATGAGCGGCGCCGGGAAGGCGGGCCGGAGAGGCGAGAACGACGCTCCTGTAATGCAATGTGATTTATAGTGCGCTTATTGCTGCTGCAGTATACGGAGAAAGCGCCGGCGACGAGGTCGGGCGCTATGTGCGTATAGTACGGTGCTGGATATGTAAGTGCTGGTGGGCGTGGACTGGAGGTCTTGTTGATAAGGGTACAGGTGGTGGGGAGGCATCTGTAATTTGATTCATTTTGTAGCCCGAATTTGTAAAACAAATCTTGTACGGATCGAGTCGGTAATCCTAATATGAGAGTGCCGCGGGGGCTGAATTGTTTGTTGTTATTAATTGCTTAGAAATACGATAGTATATGCAAGTTTTGGTAACTACTTCGCATCCTACGCAACTGAGATGTACAAATACATTAAAATGAAGTGGTTATGTGTGATGGCATACGGTTCTTTTCGATAGGGTGGATTTTTTTTTGTAATAAATCCAGTGAAAAAGAATGAGATTTACATTTCCGTATTTAACCGAGAGTCCAAGTACAGTATGAGCCGTAGTCCCTCAAAGTCCCGGGTGCATAAATGAAGTTCGCGGTTGACATTTGACGGGGAGCGAACAGGGGTTCACGGACCCATTCACAGGCTCGCAAGACAATTAACTGCCCCTCTCTTTTTCCCCTTTAATATAGAAATGCCCTTTTCACAGGTGCACGAGGTGTAATTTGTCTCCAGCAGATTCCAGGGAGGGATCTACACCTAGGTGTTTCTGCCAGTCACCTGACATTTAATGCTGCATGCCCACCCGGGGCCCCGCCCCCTCCCACGGCTCACCGCTGCCTGTGGTGTTTGCCTGCGTAATTTGCTCTGGCAGCCTTTTTAGGATGGAAATGTATGGGGGCAGTGCCACCTGCTTCCCCCAAGCCCCTCGGCTTGGCCACTAATCACCGTGGATGAGGCAGATGACGCCGGCTTGTAATCGCCATCCCCCAGAGTACCAGCTTCACGCTGTTCCCGCCCGACTTAAACCCCACATTTATATCTCAAGGGGAGAATTGTGTCTCCCTGGTGATGCGTTCACTGGCTAGCCTGGAGAAGAGAGAGTGATAGACAGTGGCAAGACAGGGTGACAGCGAGTGAAGGATGCAGAGACATTTTTCTTTTACTTTTGATTGAACAGTTCTATGAACATCGAAAATGACACAGCATGTCTCGAAAAAAAAAAAAAAGACGAGAGGTGTGCTCAGCGCCTGTGCGGCCAGATTCCATGCCATTTCCTCTCTTGTGCCTCGGATGTAATTAAATCTTATTTTGAAAAGGAAGTTCAGCGATTAAAAGCAGGAGAGAGACCACGGATATAGTAAAAAAAATGGTGACAGCTACCTTACACACCTGTAGGAATAAAGACTATTCCTGGGATCCAAAGACTCGCGCGCAGTGATTCCGGATTCTCATTTGTTTGTATATTTTTATATCGTTGTTATTTATAAGTGTGTGGAAATGCATTGTTGCTACGTGCACACTTTGATGATGCCCAGATCATCAAAGCCAGAGCTAAAAGTGGTAAGTGGTTGGGGAAGAGCGGAGAGGAGATTTGTGGGAGGAGAATGGAATGGGAGGAAGAGAGTGAATAAAAGGAAGACAGAGGTAGAGAAATGGACAGAGGGAGGGCTCTTTCCTCGTGACATGCTCATTCTTCACCTTTGCAGCGCACGTGTAGAAACTCGTGGGTTTCATTCCGTCGCCTGGGGAAAGGGCCTTCTGTCTTTATGTTAAACATTTGAGGAGTAGAACAGAACCACATTTTTAGGCAGTTAAAAATACACTCCTGGGCTGCGCAGCCTTGAAGTCAGATCAAAAGCCGAGATGTGGTAAGCGATACGTTTAACGCTGTTTTCGGCACTTATTTTTAAGACCAGTGCTTATTAGCTGCAGCTGATGTTTCCATATGGGCCGATCATCTCGAGTCTCTCCCGCTATGTTTGCGGTTCTCGTAAGAGCCCATTCATATAATCAACATCTATCGTAAAGCAATCAAATAGCCCGAAAAATGACCCATGTTCCTCAAACCAGCCATCCCGCCATTTATGACAGGATTGCCCCATAACGCCCTCTCACTCAGCAGCGGGGTGAAGAACAGTTTGCACGTTCCAATGGTGATGTTCCCCTGAGCTTGAGATGTTGTGTGATCACCCCAGCTGGACTTCACATCCCATGGGTAAAACACCACCTTGTCATTGTGGAGTCAGATACACTATATGGACGAAAGTATTGGGACACACCTCTTAATCGTTGAATTCAGGTGTTTCGTTCAGATTCATTGCCACAGGCGTCAAGGTGAGCTGTTGAGCTGTCGCTAGGTGAGCTGTGCAGTCAGGTATACAAAAAATTGTGATAGAATGAGTCATTCTGAATAGATCAGTAGATACAAGCGTGGTACTGTAACACGATGCCTCCTTTGCAGTAACTAAGTTTGTGAAATTTCTTCCCTTCTAGCTGTATTATTGCAAAGTGGAAGCATTTAGGAACAACAGAAAACTCAGCCAACTCAGGTTTCAGACCACATAAAGTTAAGTAACAGAGCGAGGTCGCCGAGTGCTGAGGCGCATAACGTGTAAACGTCACCAACGCTCTGGTGACTCAATAACCGAGTTCCAAATTTCCTCTGGCATTAACCTCGGCACAAAAACTGTGCCGGCAGCTTCATGGGATGGTCTTCCATGTCCGAGCAGCTGCATGAAAGTCTCACATCACCAAGCCCAATGTCAAATTTTCGAGTGGAGTGATGTAAAGTATGCCATCACTGGAAACCCGGCGGCAGTGGAAGTGTGTTCTGTGGAGTAACGAATCACACTTCTCCGTCTGATTGTCTGATGGACGAATCTGGATTAGGAGGATGCCAGGAGACCGCTACCTGCCTGACTGCATCGTGCCAACTGTAAAGTTTGGTGGCATAGGGATAATTGTATGGTGCTGTTTTTTCAGAAGCTTGGCCCCTTAGTTCCAGTGAGGGGAACTCTTAATGATTCAGTGTACAAAGCCATTTTTTACAACTCTATGCTTCCAGCTTTGTGGGCACAGTTTGGGGAAGTCCTTTTTCTGTTCCAGCATGACTGTGCCCCAGTGCACAAAGCAAGGTCCATAAAGACACGGATGGGTGAGTTTAGGGTGAAAGAACTTGACTGGCTTTCACAGAGCCCTGACCTCAACCCCATCAGACAAGTTTGGGATGAACTGAAACGAAAATTGCAAGCCAGGCCTTCATCAGTGCCTGACCTTGTAAATGCTCTTCTGGATGGATGGGCAGAAATTCCCACAGACACATTCCAAAGTCTTGTGGAAAGCCTTCCCAGAAGAGTGGCAGCTGTTATAGCTGCATAGGGGAGACCAACTCTGTATCGACACCGATTGATTTAGAATGGGATGTCATAAACGTTCCTCTAGGTCTAAAGGCCAAGTGTCCCAATACTTTTGTCCATACAGTGTATGTAAAGGACTGTAATTTTGTAATTAATATAACCTGTTTATTATTATTTTCTGGAATTCCATCCGGGGCGTGTGCCGGTCTCGAGCCCCATGCCGCTTGGAGTAAGTGGTTAGTGACTGGATTACTATTTTTTGATTAGGAGAGTGCCAAAGGAGGTCTTGCCCAAAGTCCTAGTCTTGGGCTCAGCGCAGAGCCCTTGTTGATCTCTGGAAAAACATCACAGAATCACATCTGTTTGCTTCCTTTGTACTTCTTTCTGTGCCGAATGGATATTTTTGGATCTTTCATGCACAGCTCTGTTAGGCGGGGGTGATGGAGGTGCCCGCGAGTCTCCTCCAAATGATCTGAGAGCGTACTTTGGAGATGCCGTCACAATAGGCGTCTCTCTGCTTCCTTGCCCCAGGAGCGGGTGCTGCTTTTGTGTCCTTGAGCGGAGCACTTAACCCGAATCGGCCGGCAGCTCTGCTGCACGCCCAGCTGGATAAAAGGCAGAAGTTGCGGGTCAGGCTGGGTAAATGTGTCAGCCGAGCGGCTCAGCGACGGCGGTGTTAATGATGGGTAACACGGCACGCGTTTCCTCTCTCCTACATCCACGTCCGCCTGGACGGACGCAGGCGGCCCTTCGCCCGTTCCGCCCCTCGGCCGTCTGACGCCCCAGTGTGTACGTCACGGCGAAGGGGCGGAGCACAGAGACGGGGGGTGGGAGCTCAATAGTCGCAGGACGCGTACAGTGCGAGCTGCAGATGTTGACCTTGAGTTCTCCTTCCGCTCAGGTTACAGCTGGAGAGGTTTACCCCGGAGAAAGAGATGAAGAAAAAACAGAAGAAGACTCCCGCTGAGCAAACGGAGGTGAGAGCAGCGGGGGTGTTTGTTCTCGACTCAAGAGGAATCGCTGGAAGTTCCTTCATAGTGAACCGGCAGCCCACAGTACTCCGAGTGGATGGGACTGATGAATGAGTGGGACTCCATTGTACATACTTATCAAATCAAATCAATTGCCAAGGGCCGTGTTTTGCAGCACCGTGGAGCAGCCTCTGGTGACTAACCCTTGGCCTTCCTCTGTCTCCACTTTCCTACTCCCCTCTTATACTATCACCTTCTTCTCACTCTTTCTCTCCACCCCTGCCTCCTTCTCTTCCATGTCTCCTCCCCCGCTGCTCTCCTCCCTCTGTTCTGTCCTTCTTCGCCGTCCATCAGGCTGGCAGTTGGTGCACTGATTAGAAGCTGCGAAGGTGAGCCTGACCTGGAGTAAGCTGGGAAAGTAATGAGGACGGCGACCTTGGACATGGAAGGCAGGGACACACCCCCCCCCCCCCAAAAAAAAAAAATGGAGGGGAACTGAACTTTCCATGTGTCAAAATCAGTTCCGGGAAACACAGACACCTTCAGGCACACGGGACAGGCGAATGTTGGAACGATCGTTTAAGACCGAAACTACACAGACAATCCACTAAGGGACTAGAGTCCCAATTAAAGCAAAACAATGAAGGGAATGTTTAAGAGCCTGAACGGAAAGTATAGACAATCGAAAGCTGCTAACTAATCGCCCGGTTAGTGTAGCTCACAGCACCCCAGGTCACCAAAAGCCGGGATGCCGAGGCGAGAGCCGTGACTCATCCATCCAGCCCACGTCTGCATCACGGCCGTCTCCCTGACTCCTACAGTCGAGGTCTTATAACCTCATGGCCGCTATACTGGTGTCCTTCATAAGACTGGGGAGTAATTTGACCCAGAAACTGCGGCTCAGCTCTGTGAGCGGTAATCTGTGGAAGGCTCTGCAGGATCTTTAACAGAGTCTTCCTGCCCTGGCTAAGACTCGGACTGGCTTCCTGCCAAAACACCATATTTACACCCTTTGCTTTTTACTTGTCATATTGGGGGCGGGGGAAGGTTAGGGCAATGACACATGACTGGCATTTTCCTCCACCTGTGTTTCCCCTCACTAGGTAAACGTGCCTAGACCTCAATAACCAAAGCTAATCTCTCACCGCATTGTAGCACTTTCCAACCTGACTTCATACCATTTCCTCTCTCTTTCCTCAAGTCCCTATTCCTTCCCTCCATCCATCCCTCTGGCAGCCGATTCTCTTCATCCTCGCACCTGGAGCAAGGCTCGGAGATTTTAAAAAGCATTCCGCTCTATCTGGCAACGGCGATTGTGCTACAAAGTCCCGCAAAGTGGTACAGGAGGTGAGGAACATGATAATATTAACATGCATAGAAAGTGAATGTGATTTAAAAATCTGCGATAAATGAGAAAATTCTTCACAACGGTGGAGGAGGAGTGAGTCAGAGCTGCTGTAGGAGACCAACACAGTCACACACGCAGGACGTCGCTGACAGAAGCCAAGAGCTTCAGAATCAAATGCATTTTTACTCTAAAGAACATGGCCAGGACCCGACCCCTCACCCTTATCTGGACCTGAATATCAGTGCATCAGGGAGTTTGAACCTGGCAGTGGCTGAGCTCCAACTAAATCCAGAATGGCTGTATATGCTCAGCAGAACCTGGTCCAAAATATCTAACAGTATTGCTCTGCCATTCACAGGAGGTCTGTATTGGCCAGCCAAACCTGCGACAAAACTCAGAACCCCTGCATGCACGATTCTGCAGAGGCATCCTGCAAGTAGGAAGTCGAAGAGCCAACGACGCATGAAGGCAGAATGAGGCGAACGCCTGCTGCTCATTCCCTTGCAGAGCAGATCCATAAAGTCCTGGATCCGTGTGTGATCCAGCTCCATGGACCCACTGCAACACATAGCCCTACAAATCCTCACACTGTGACCAAGGCTTTTCTACAGACACAGGCAGACGGCAGTAGACACAATCAGCCACAGCGAGACACAGGCAGAGAGAGGAAGACACAAGGGGACACGGGCAGAGGGGGGAAGATATTGGAATCCACAGGAAGACAGACGGACAGAGGAAAACACAGGCAGACACAAGGCGACACAGGCAGAGAGAGGAAGATGCCAGCAGACCGCCACAGGAAGATATAGGAACACATAGCTAGGCACAGGAAGACACAAGCAGAGAGGGGAAGACAGTGGGAGACAGCGGCAGCCGCAGGAAGATACAGGAACACATAGCCTAATACTGGCAGACACAGAGAGACACAGGTAGTGAAAGGAAGACACTCATCAACACTGGCAGCCACAGCAAGACATAGACAGACACAGACAGTGCCAGTCAACCCATTAGGTGGCACAAGTGTCTGCTGATTTCACCTTGTCTCAGACAGTGGGCTCTGACAGTGATACTTGCCTGGGGCATCGCATGGGCGTCGGCAGATACTGAGCCCAGGAAAACATAGGCGGACACAGGGTGACCCGGCTGCACAGAGGACAGGCGCTCCAGTCGAGTGGAAAGAGGGATACAGTTTCTCCTCCAGCACGATGTGGAAATTTGTTATTAATAAAAACAACAAACCACTGCCCCTTCCACTTAACTGCCAGAATCAGAGAAAGCAGTCTCTCCAGCGGGGAGGTCTATACTGCTGCCCTGGCTGCCCACAGGTGACCAGTAACAGGGATACAGGTAGTCAGAAAACAGGCTGCTGTTTGTGGTTCTTTTCCCTCGCTCGTCACTCGGTCCATATGTGTAATTGTTTTCTGTTATTATTGATAGAGAGGCAGGCAGCGAATATCCAATAACCCCAGAATCCTGTTTGCCATCGACAGATGTGTACAGATGCAGGCAGGCTGGATTCTGCTGGGCCAGATCAGAGTCTTGCACCAGCCCGGCGGGGCATCTGTACTGGACCAGGCAGTGGCACAGCTCTGCAGGAGGGCAGGACGTTAATGTGGATCACCGTGACCGGCTTCCTCTCTGTCCTCCGTTCCTCTTTTCCTCTCCCCTTTTCTCTCCATCACCCCCCCCCCCCTCCACCAATGTCAACCATCTGAGATCAATCGCTCTCATTTCAGTCGGGATTGATTCCGATATTGCTCGCCATTCCCACCGCTGTCCTTGAACCCGCCCCATCCATCTCCATTCCAGACTCTATCTGTCTCTCTCTCTCCTCTCCCTACTTCAGCCTGCTTGCGTGGCCTTCTTAAATCTACCCTCTACATTCTAAGGTCATTTTTTCTGGAACCCAATTCCGGTGCTCTTTGTTTCCTGGGGCCCATTTTGCGGTTGCACATGGGATGCACTCCTTACCTTTGTGTAACAATCCTGCACCATGATAGCCCCCTAAAATACAGTCCGATGAGTCTATTTCTCTAACTGGCCACCTGGGTATTACCGCATGCCTGATCTGTAGCATAATAATGTAATAATAGGTGAAAACTGTGGTTATGACACTAATAAGGAGCCAATTCACTTGCCTTGTGTTTATTTATGAACACTTAACTGCCTCTAACGTGAGGATCTTTAGTGTTCTTTGGTCTTCTGTTTGGTACAGCAGTGATGGTTTTGATTACGGGCACAACAGCATCCGTTAGTGGCAAGATTATTACAGTCCCTGCCATTACCGGGATAATTGTCAGTACAACATGTGTTAGATATCTTGATTACTCACCGTGTGTGCACTGCTGCCATCCAACCCCCCTTCATTAATGGCTGAAAATGCCCCGGCTGCCTCTAATTGATTAAACGGCTCCTGTCTCTGGCTGCGCCAATGTCGACCCGCCGTGGATCACGCTCTTCGGTTCTGGCCCGGACGCCTGCGTCTCCTGCGGGCCCGGAATGGCAGTCCCAGCTAACAGCAGCCCCTCTCTTTGTCTCCCTCTCACTGTTTTCTGTTGTGCCTGTTTGATTTTTCATTCGCCCCCTTGACGGCCTATCAGCGTGGAGTTATTAGCGGCCAGAGTGTCTCTGGTGACTCAGGCCGTCCGTCTCCCCTCCTCCCGCGCCCCCGGCGCGTCTGTTAATCGGCCCCTGTGCACAGAGATGGCAGAGCGACTCGCTGAGTACCGCCGTCCAGCGGTGGTGATCCATCAGCTGCCCCCGCAAAGCCGACAGCATGGGGGGGGGGTGGGGAGGCGGGGTAGGCTTACAGACCTGCTGCATTTTGGATGTAGTTGCAGGGAAAGATTTCCTGGAGATGTTAGAGGCGACCTTCGTAAGGAGGATGGGGAGGCTTCTCTGGATGGAGAGGTTATTGGCGACGACCTTCCTTAGGAACACAGGGAGGCTTCTCTGGATTGAGTTGTTAATGGCAAACGTTCTCAGAAAGGTTTCTCTGATTGAGGGCTCTAATGCCCGTGTTGCTTGGGAAGTGGCCTGATCTCTCGCATTCTCCCCTTCGTGTAGGTTATCTAGTAGATGATTTCTAGACTCCAGCACAGCATTGGTGAGATGTGAATTAACCCTGAAACACCAGCTGGCTCTTAACGGCCATCTTGGGAACGTGACTGAGCAAACGCGTCAGATCCGGAACGCTAAGCTCCCCACTCAACGCGCTGCAGTGGAATGCACCTTTTAAAGATGAACATGTGGAGTGACTCATTCGAATTGCGTTCATTATTAGGCAATAAATCAATATAATATCCAGCTGGACAGCTTATTAGGATAAAATGCTAAATTGCTAAAAAGTGTTGGACCAGGCAGCACGCGCAGTATTGCCGCCTCAGGCGGATCTGCAGTATGTGACGTGTGTAGTTACTGTACACTGCCAGTAGGGGGCAGCAATCGTAAGGGCAACGCATTGTCATATGCATTTGAAAATAGATACACTCTTCTTAAGTCTCTGTTTAATGGCCATGAAATGTTTGAAGTGCTTGGTTTCCGCATTCGGTTAGGCACGGTTGTCCTTCGCCTCCGTGCTGGTGTCACCCTTCTGCTTCCTGCCCCGCCTCCCTACGCTTCCTGTTCCTTCTGCCGCCTTCCCGTCTTCCACCTCCGTCCCTCTTTCCATCGCTCTCTCGCTCCCACCAGTAACAGATGACGGAGAGGCGGGGGGCCGCGAGTGCCAGTCCCCCCCCGCCCGCCTCCCCCAGGCTTGGCATATGTCAGGAAAAGCGCAGTGCTTCTTCCCGCATCCAGGGCTGCCTCTTTTGGGGCCCGACTGACTCTCAGAACTACTCCCAGGACACCTCTGGGCTCAGTCCCCAGCACTCACATGGGCCAGGAGTGCTGGCGGGCCTGGGGCGCCCCCTGGGGGGTATGGGAGGTACTGACAGATGTACGCTCAGTCGGTGAGCCCTCTCAGGCACACGGCCTTGCCAGACCAGGTCCAGAAGCCCCGCCCTGTGCGCGAGGACACACAGACCCGCGCTGTGACACATGTCAGTTCCGGTACGGCCATTGGGATGCCCAGGGCCGCACGGCGTGACCCAGACTCACACACACTCAGCGGTCCAGGCTGCTCCTCGCCTTTTACAGATACACGTCTGTCTGTCTCGCTCCCTCCGCTTTTCTCCTTGCAGACCTGAGCCACACGTCGCTGGCGTGCTGTTCAAAGGGCCCCGTCCTGCCAGCACACGCCTCACGCTTAAATCTGACATGACACGGATGTTTGGAGCCTTATAGAGTCTGTCAGGTGGAAAGATTACAGAGCATACATATTTATCCTCCTGCTTCCTCCACACCCCCTCCCCATCTGTTCTTCCCTGACACCACCACCCAGTCCTCTGACTCTCTCTCCTCCCCTCTGTGCCCCCTCGTCTTTCCTCGGGCCAGATGTGATTTATAAAGATGGGGGTAGCTTTGCGGCGCGGGAGGGGGCCACGTGAGGGCTAGGACGTCCTGGCTGAGTCTGGTGCCTGGCTGTGATTTAGCCAGGCGTCCTCCATGACACAGAGGCACACTTCAAGCATCCTTCCTGCTCCCCACCTTCGCTCTCCATTATCTTTCTCCTTTCCCACTCTCTCACTCCATCCCTCTATTGCTCTCTCTCTCCATCCCGCTATCACTCTCTCTCTCTCTTTCCTTCTCTCCATTGTGATCTCCCTTTCTCTGTTTCTCTTTCTCTCCTTTGCCCCCGCCCTCTCTTCCTCATTTTCTTCCTTTTTCCTCTCCCTCTTCCCTCTCTCCCTCCCTCTCTCTCCCTCTCTTTCTCCTTGTGTCTCCCTTTTGATCTCCTTTTGATGTTTCTCTCTCTCCCTCCCTCACTCCCTCCTCTTTCTCTCTCTCTCTCTCTCTCTCTCTCTCCTAGGCCCTTCAATCACTCTCTACTGCTAGACATGTTCAAATCCTCAGTGACGTCTAAGCTATTTACTCAAAGCACCGTAACTGGGGACAGTGAGGGGGTGGAGCGGGTGGATGCAGCCTCGGCAGGGGGGGGGTGCCATGACTCGGTCTGGATCGCTGCGCGAGCCTCGCACCCGCTGCTTCGGCAGTTTGACAGGAGGCAGTTATTCTGATGGGAGACGGCGCCGGTGAGGCAGGCGCGTGGGGCAGACGCAGCGGGGACACCCAGCAGGCCTGACGGCCACACACTGCCCCGCATAACTGGGACCAGTTGGGGGGGGGGGCAGTCTTCACTGATGTGAGCTGGCTGTGACAAAAAAGCAGACGTACACCGGCTCCATGAAACCCTGCTGATGACGAACGGCCCGATGAAGTGAATGTTCACCAGCGGGGGTCCCTCTGCTTATTGCACCTTTAGCAGATGAATAACACAAAAATAAATATTCATGATTGGTCTTAGATGGACCTATTCAACTGTGTTAGGTATCATTTTTCGAATTTATGATGTGTGTGTGTGTGTGTGTGTGTAGGGGTTTTGCTATACTTCTGAGGACCAAAGGACCATATTTTCAATCCCCACTACTCCAGACTTCATTTTATAAAAATTTGTGAATGCAATTAAACACGTTAAAATGCCAGAAGTCTTGTATTTTGTTTAGTTACTTATGATTAAGGTTATGGCTGGGTAGGGGATAGGGGTGTCATTGTTGGGATTAGGGTTTTTTCCATAAAAATGAATGGAGAGTCCCCACAATGGTATGGGCACTTAATCCGTGTGTGTGTGTTGTGCATTCCAGACCAGTGCGCATTCAGCAGCACCGGTGGCGAGCTGGTGACTAACAGGTGTGACAGAGAGAGAGGATTGGCTGAGGGGAGGGGGGGCAGAGCCAGGGGGAGAGTGAGGGGGCCCAGACCCTGGAAGCCGCACATGCTCGCCAGCAGTCCCATGGCCCGGCCGGACAGCGTGTCCCCAGGCCGCCCGCACCCGCACCCAAGCTCCCGCCGGCCGCGTCTTCTCGCTGACCTTGGGATGGGAGGACCACAAACCAGCGGCCAGAGAGAAAGACTGCAGTCCATCTTCAGCGGGGCTCAGCAGAGCCTCTAACAAGCCAGGCGAAGGGGGCCACACTGGGGAGAAACGGGGGCATCCGGCCCAGACGAGCGTGGCCTGGACCCCCGCCCAACGCCACGCTGGGCCTGCCTCTTTGGTGTCCCTGTCAGTCCCCCTCTCGCTCTCTTTCTCCTTCCTCTCCACAATCCTCCCCTCTCTCTCTTTCTGTCCCTCTTCCCTCACTCTCTATTTCCCTCTTCCCTTTGTCTTTCTGTCCGTCTTTCTTTTATCCCTAATCCCCTCTCTTTCTATCCCTTTTCCTTCACTCTCTCTTTCCCTCTTCCCTCTCTCTTTCTGTCCCCCTTCCCCCTCCCTCTTTCTTTCACTCTTCCCTCTCTCTTTCTGTCCCCCTTCCCGCTCTACCGTTCTTTCACTCTTCCCTCTCTCTCTCTTTCCCTCTTCTCTCTCTCTCTTTCTTTCCCTCTTCCCTCTCTTGTCACTCTTCCCTCTCTCTCTCTTTCCCTCTTCCCTCTCTCTTTCTGTCCCCCTTCCTCTCTCTCTCTTTCCCTCTTCCCTCTCTCTTTCTTTCCCTCTTCCCTCTCTCTTTCTGTCCCTCTCCCCTCTCCCCCCTCCCTGCCTTCATTGCCCACTCTCCTTTCTCACACTTTCTTTTACTCATGCTTCCTCAGCACCCCCCCACACCGCCAGATTGGTTTGTATTGGGTTCTCATCCTTCCATGTCACCTTCCCTCTTTCATTTTCTCTCACTCTCTCTCTCTCTGTTATATATATCCTTCAGAAAAAAAAGGTGACAGGATGTAGAAGTTTAAAAGTCGTTTTTACACAGTAATCAGTTTGCAGATCACTGCAGGTGCCGTGGGATCCGGTTGCCAGGCTGTGCGGATCAGTCGGGTTTTAATCTAAACGCCGGGGAAGGAGGCAGGCAGGCAGATGGAGAAACTCAAACACACCTCCGCCATGCTCCTGCCTCCAGCCCCATGTGCCCAGCCTCCGGCCCCATGTGCCCAGCCTCCGGCCCCATGTGCCCAGCCTCTGGCCCGCTTGCCCAGCCTCCGGCCCGCTTGCCCAGCCTCCGGCCCCATGTGCCCAGCCTCCGGCTCGCTTGCCCAGCCTCCGGCCCGCTTGCCCAGCCTCCAGCCCACTTGCCCAGCCTCCGGCCCCATGTGCCCAGCCTCCGGCCCGCTTGCCCAGCCTCCAGCCCCACGTGCCCAGCCTCCGGCCCGCTTGCCCAGCCTCCAGCCCCACGTGACCAGCCTCTGGCCCTGTGTGCCCAGGCTCCAGCCTCCAGCCCTGCTTGCCCAGCCTCCCTCCCTAATTTACGACACCCTTATTGATCGATGTACTCCGATTGCATGCTGTCCAGAGCTTTTTCCCCATAGCTGCTCCAGAACACATTTCAGGCAGGGGCCCCAGCATGATTGGAAACACAGATTAATAGATATATAAAAATGTCAAAATAATATCCCTGCGCATAAATACCAAATACATATTTCTCATGCCCAAATGACAAATAAGAACTGTTAAATTATGTTCCGATGGCTGTAAATTGATTTTATTTGAATTTGTTTCAGGAGGAGAGAAAAAAAAATGAAGGTGCCATATAAAACGTGGCCTTTCCAGCGGTATTTATCGCCCTGCTTTGTACGCCTGTAAATCTATCTTTTAAAAGTTCATTTCCCCCCGATAGTTTTGCTTCATCTCTGCTTCCCGCAGCTGTTTCTCCTTGGGGGTTGATCACGGTGGCCTGTGACAGAGGGGTTCCACCATGTCGTAATAACCAATCGCCAAGCGCCGCTTGACACGGGGCACCACCAGAGAGAGATGTACAGCACTGGATGGGACGGGGGGCTGCGATTGGCTGAAGGCAGGGAGCGGCGGCGGACTGCCGCAGCCAATGAGCTGGGAGCCAAGATTTAAAACAGCGACGGGCTGCACGCTGACTGCCCTCCATCTGGCGATGCCGCCCCCACGCGGGGGATAAGGGAAGCCCCTCCCACACATGGGGGGCTTTCACAGGCAGCAGTGCAGGCCCAGGGGTAAGCGATGTCTTAAGGGAGTGAGAGAGGGCTGTGGGCAGGAAGGGGGGGGGGGCTCTCATTTCGGGAAAGCTGAGTCAGCCGAATAACTTGCCTCCGCGTTGCCCTGCATGTTTTGTGTTGATTTTCCCTCCGTCTGCACCCCCCCCCCTCCCCCAAGGCTATTATCGCCCCACTGTCAACGGCAGAATAAATGTGACAGCCTAGCTCAAAATGTGGGGGGGGTGGGGCAGTGGCGTGACCAGGATGTTGCCCGGGGGAGGGAGTCGAGCAGCAGCACACCACAGACGGCAGAATGCACATATGCACTATATGTATTAATCCTTCTTCTTTAGCATCTTTAGGTGTTTTTTTTTGGAGGGGGGGGGGGCAGTGGCGGTCCTTTGCATGCCCTGCCCCCCTCTGTCTCACGGCCACCATCACCACCCCTGCGGGGGTACCGGCGAGTCAGGGACCGCCTCATGTCGTAACCGTGCTGACATTAATTCAGTCTGCGTGACGGGAATGAAAGCGAAAACTGTTTGAGACGGGGACAGGTACCAAGCACACGCCAAGGTCGCGGCTCCCTCGCGGAACAAGGGGTACCACCAGCGCGGGAAGGGGCCGCCGGGCCTCGGTGATGTCAGCCGAGTGTTACATAAGCGAGGGGTGCAAACGGGAGCAGGAATGCACACACCAAACACGCAGGCGCCCAAAATAGAGTCGGCCTCTAATAAGAGCGCGGCATTGCTCTCAAAACCTCTCCTGACTGTCTCATCCCTGCCTGCTGGCGGTGGGGGGGCCCAGCGACTGCCTCTGACACACCTCACAGCCCATTCGACCCCCCCGGGCTCCGCGTGTCGCACGGCACTTCTGTTCCACGGACACTGCTCAAGGTCATATTTACTCACACGGAAAAGCTGTTTTTTTCTCCTCCTCGTTTCATTAAAATCCTCAAGAGATTTATTTATAATCTTATTAGTCTGCTGATGCTTTTATCCGCAGCACTTTACAGTTTTACTCATTAATACAGCCTAATATTTTATTTAAATAATTTGCGCTAAGTACCCCACTTAGCTCAAACCGGCCACCTCTGAATCATTGTCTGTCCTTAAACTCTCTGTCACCTGCCGTCCTGGAGCGCGGTGACGCTCTCCGCATGAGCCTTGCGGGACGGCTGCTCCTCTCCGGTGCTTTTTAACTGCTTGAGGGGGATTTCGGGTGAGCGAGGGGAGCGTCTTCCCTCCCAGATGTGAGGGCCTATAAAAACCAACACTCGTGGGCCACGTACTGTCAGGATGCTGCCATCTCGAGGCGCGGCGAAATGTGCATTAGTCACTATCCCACCCTGTACCACAGAGTCCGGGAAGGGAGAGGGGGGTGCAGCATGGAGAGAGGTGCCTGAGAGGCTGTGGGGGGCACGGCGGAAAGGTGTGGTCCCCAGAGAGAGAGGAGAAACCCCAGTTTCCCTCGACGGGACATAGCGGATCGCTAACCCTGGCCCTTCCGGAACCTCCCGCCTTGGTACTGGAGGAGCAGCTGAGTAGGGAAGGATCCATTACGGTATTTCTGTGCGGGCCCAACCATGATTGATAATGTAAAGGCGAGAGGGGAGAGAGGGAAAGAGGGGTGAGATAGATCTCAATATGCAGGATTATTACAGAGACATGGAGTGTCGCCCAAGTCTATATACAGCAAGCTGCTGTTTCCCGGTAATAGGTCTTGATAGCTGAGTGAATCACTGCTCAACAAAAACACAGATTTACTGAAATATGTAACAGGGACAAAAGATGGGTTTGTATGTGCTACTGGGCGCTTGGCTCTCTCTCTCAGCACGCCAAATAAGGGCCCATCACTATCCACAAGACAAAGATGACCCCCCTCCCCCCCAAAAAAAAATAATGACAGCAGCACAAATTAAAAACAATGGCTCCTGTCTGCTTACACACGATTTCCCAGCATGAGTAGTGTGAAATCATTTGATACTTAGAGCACCCAGCTAAGAATAGGACGGGCGCAGCGTTTTGACATTGCTCCTGCAAACAGCTTGTCAGTAATGGCATTGCAGATGTTTGGGGGACGCTGATATCTCCATCTCAGCTTGCTAACAAGAGGCGGCATCTATATCACATGCCTGACCATCTATTATGTGTCAGTCCCTGCGTCTGGACGCCAGCGGCTGACATGTGCCGGGACGGAGCCGAAGCTGTCTGAGGCGGACTTGTCCATCCCTCGCTTGATTTGCACCCGTTTTTGTTCACTTGTTAGATGTATTTCACACGGCGACTCCTCTCTTTACACTAGCCGCTGATTTAGCGTTGCCGTTCATTCCCCGCCTGTCTTTTACGCTCTTATCCCGGTACTGTTTCACACTTACATGCACAGAAGTGTTCGCCAAATAAATGAATATAAATGCAGACATTTATTGGCATAATGAATGGCAGCGTACTACGACGGGCAGCCTAACAAATGTGTTTTAGTAAGTAACCCACATTTCCTTTCACGGGTATGCTAAGTGAAATCTTCCTAGACCCTGAACATGTGAACGGCTTTATATAAGCAGTTATGGGAAATGAATACATAGACGTAAACAGGTGTTCTGCTCATTGTGTCTGAGTCAGTTTCATGCAAAATCTGCCAGCATCACCTCCACCCAGGTGCTTACTGTGGTACAAAAATATTGATAACGTCTTTGGGTGAGATACTTTTTAGGGAAAGTGGCCCCCTCCCCCATGAAAGGGTAAGATAAAGCTGAATTAGCTGCCAGCAGGAGAGAGCAGCCCGTGCGTGGCGGCGCTTGGGCTCGGGTCCGATAGAGTAATCATACCGCGCCAGGCGGCAGGTACCTTAATTAAACGAGCACCGATATGTGTGTATGTCACTGTAGGGCGGAACTGGGGAATTGGAGGGAGGGGCAAGCCGGAGGGAAACGGAGAGAGAAGCCGGTGGGCTCCGGGGACGCGCGGTGTGGACCCGGAGGGGGCAGCAGTTACAGTAAAATAGGAGTCGGGGGGATCTCGTTGGGGTTGGTATTCGCCGGCTGATTTTTCAGTAAATACATTTGGTGCAAAGGGAAAGATGGTGCTGGAGTCCCGGTAATGCTGCTGTAAATCCATAAGGCACCCACCCAAGGGCACGACGAAATGCGAAAGATGGGCATTAACGATTAAGGGATATTCTTCGCGGGAGAAATGCACGCCGGGCGCGATGCTGTCTGTCGCGGCGCATCGGTATGCGGCGGGGAGAATGGGAACCCGCCGACGCTGCTGCCGGATAATGAAAACTAACGACTCCAGGTGCCGCGCTGACCCGAGGATAAGGGACGGCCGGGCAGCATGTTTGTGCTGCCGGTTCGCCTTCATTACAAACTCCATCAATTCTCCTTAGGTGCCGCTACAGTATCGACCCAGCACCTGAGATGCGGCAGCCGATTCTACGGCAGCCAAGTGTGCATGCAAATGGTGTCATTTGGTGAGCAGAAAAAGGTGCGGGTTTTAAGGTACACTTCTCTCCGCAAAGACATGCTATATATAAAGTTTCGTGCATTGTATAAGCACCTTATTGAACGTATTTACTGTGTACGTATTTACAAGCATCAATTGGTCGATGCAATCGAGTTTTATGATTTTACTTAAAATGCCTGTACAGTGGCACGGCTGGCTCTTCTTAAATCACCGTAAATTGAGGTCATTGATTAAAATGCTTGTCGAACTGCGGCGCAGTTCGTGGTCTTTGGCTCCCCCTGGTGGTAATATTTGTGGCCCGCTGTGTTGCTGATCACAGGCCCTGGGGGAAGGCCGCAAGGCAGACTACTAACTAGGATCCGCGACGGGGTGGGTACAGAAATATAAGATGATGTGGGAATGAAACGCCACATCTGTTCTGCCCGACAGGGTGTACATGGCATAGGATGCGCTATTTCTGCTTTACCTTGTGGTCTTTCTTGGACTATTTCTTTGCGGTAAGGCCATACCAACCCCGCTGGGGTAAAAGCCGTCCCGTAAGGGACTCCATGCATGTCACTTAAATGATACTAACACTAATATCTCTGAGGGCTGAGCAGGATAACAAGGAATAAAATATGTGGCCTTATATACTATCAGAAACAGTTTATTTATATAACAACACGTTATTTCAGGAACATATCGATACACATTTCATATTGGAAAAAAAGAAACAAAAAACTTTTGTACAAAACAGCTGGTAATTACATGACAAATATATTAAAAAGTCATACAAATCAGATTTCTGCAACAAAATGACATAACGGAATACAACGGACTATATCTGCGCGTAAAGAAAATGATTGGGACTGCATAACCAGACTTGTAGATTTTTCTGGTTTCGGGAATAATTATTGAACGACGAGAAAATAAAAATAAAAAAAGCCAGTGCAGGACAGGAGTTAGAAATATTTCGGCAATAAGTTAATGTTGGCAGCGGTGTCCCAGCCCCGTGGGTCCAGCGCGGTGGCTAAAACCTGCAGCAGAAGCCACAGCCTTTGTTTTTGCAGCAGTTACAGCAAACCCGGCACAGGGACAGGTGGCTCTGCCGCTTCACCCTTTGGAGGACCTGCCAGGGAAGTGAACGGTAAGGTCACTAGGCCGGTATGGTGCGTGTGAACGCAGAGGGTCCCGTAAGAAGTGCTGCTGCTTATTAACTTCACCTAGTTCGTCTGCTCTGCCACTAGGGCATTGCAATATAATAATAATATATATAATATTTATTATTTAAAAATATATCATATAAAATAATAATAATGATTTATGCCGGGAATATTCTACATCTTAGTTAACGTTAATATCTCCAGAATGTTTTAATAAATGCGCTCGAGTAGCGTACCAAGGGATTCGTCGCTTCTGCAGGAAGGGGCGTCCAGTGCTCCTCGGCCGGCGTCTCCCCTCCGCGGCTCTCCTGCGTCGCTGTCTATCGGCGGAAATAAAGCACCCAGGTGAGGTGACGTCGTCTCGGGAGCGGAGCCCTGGGCCGGGCTCCTTCTGCTCCGTGACGGGCCGGAGCTTACCTCGGGGAAGGGCACGGCCGCGGCGAGAAGGACGCAGAGGCAGAGCGCCAGGGCGGCGATGCGCGGCAGCTTCATTCTGACACCACAGCTGCAAAGTTTCCTTCTGCACCTCGACCGGTCGGCTAACTGAAGCGTCTGAAGGCGCCGAGCGAAATGCCACTTCTCGGGAGGTTGTAGAGAGGACCTACTGACTATCAGAATGCTGCCACATCAGTTTATATCTGTAGTGGACCCTGTTGCCCAATACCCCACCCCAGCCGGCGCCGCCCATTCCTATCATTTCTGCTATTTCCAAATGAGAGTGATTAACTGTAGAAATATAACTTGTGTACGTGTCTGTAACGACTTCAGGTCGTTTCAGATAAATGGTGTTGAATATTAATGTGTAGTTCTGGTATGGTCATATTTGTATTAACTAACATCTCGTTTTGTTCTACAGTTATTCTACAATCCGCAATTATAATGGTTTCCATTGGTCAAGTCTAATAAATATACCTGAAAAACATTTAGAGGTTAAAATACATGGATTCTTACACGGAAGGTCGTTGTGTGATATTTCACAGCCCTGACGCTTGCAGACTACATGTTACATATACAATATGGATTTATTTCACACATTTTCGGGATTTACGAGTGGACAGAGATCCTTGTGGCAGTCAAATACGGGCAGTTGTGTTTTTTGATTATTTTCATTCTTGACCCTAACATAAACCAAAATAAATTACTCAGTCATTTAGTTCATTCTCCAGGGGATAAAAACAATTAAAATAATGATGGCCGCATTCTTCTTTTTCAAGGGGCAAAAAGGAAGAATTTAGAAGCATAATTAATTTCCTTGTTGATTTCGCCAAAATTACAACTATACCTCCAATTAAGCAAATGTGAGGGTCTGAGTTATTCATCAAAAGCTCGGTGAAAGTTATTTAAAAGTTTATTGGAGAGAACCCTACACAGAAATACCAGGGACGCCACTCATTTCGGCTTGGAAGTCAGTGTGGTAGGAAATATCAGTTCTTTGAAGTTTTAAAAGATCTTCCGGGAAGCCAACCCTTTCTGTATGGAAAGTCCCGAGTCTTAACTGGCAAGGGGCGTAAGACGGTGGAATTTGGAAATCCCGCTTAGGAAATCCCACTGAGAAACATATGAATGAAAATAGATAAATAATGAGTTTGAATACCCTTCAACAGGTCAAGTTTTCAGTGCTGCAATGAAATATCTTTATAAGAGTTTGCATATGAAACTAGCATGTATAGTATTTTGATTTACGAAACCGCGGGTAAACAAATCGATTGACTTAAGAAAAATAATGCGGTTTTAAGTCAGACAAAAACAGGCCATATGTGGGCCAATGAACTGGACGAAGGAGGTTAGCATCAAATACCGCTGTAAGCAAAGCCGCTTGGACATTTGCAATTTGCTGTAGTTTCCGATATAAGAAAATGTGTGTTTGGCGGATCAGTCTCGTTCAGCGATAACCTGCAACACAGGCTGTAGGTTTCTAAAGGGAAGACGGCCACTGTCAACAAAAATCGCCCTAAAAACCCACTTTTTTTGAATGAGCAATGCTAAAAATGGACAGAACGAGATGAATTACGCATTACCAGAAATAACGTTAGATTGTGCACAAGTATACAAATAACGTAGCCTATTAAAAGCGGACACTGGTGTCTGTCGTCTTGTGGTTAGAAAACGCGAGCAGGTCCCGCTTTTGTTATATATTTTTATTTTGCTATATTTTCTGTGGTTGCTAAAAAAACGTGCTTACTTATTTAAACTTTTTGCGTTATAAGCCAAAGCTGCAGTAGTCTGTTAAAAGTCATACACAACGGGAGCAAATGTCTGTTGTCTGTTTCAAATTAAGTTATATATAAATATTTAATGTGGGTCACTTGTTTGGGTTAATTTATTAGCTTGTTAGGAGAGGGATAGTGGGGTGGGGGGGGGGGGGGGGCTTTATATTTGCCCCCCCTCCACGGCACACACACACACACGTTTCCTGACGTGTGTCACTAAAACAAGATTGTAGGATGTGGGAGACTATCTTTTAACATTTGCCGTACAATATGTATTAACATCATAACATAATACATCCTGAATTGTAATGAATTGTGACATGGACAGTCGTGTCTGATATCAACAAGAGCAAAGGAGCAAACTGATTTATAAGCATTGCCGTGTGGGTGTCTCTGCTCTGATCCATGGCTGACCCCTCATCCTTAATGAATGCACCTTTACCATCTCGTTTGCATCCTGTCAGCGTCTCCGTTGGCGTCCTGTCAAACCTTGAGCTGACATATCACACTCTGGCGGTGTCTCGCCTGTGAAAACGCAGGCACTTTCAGACACACCTGTGCCACCAAGCCAGCATGAGGCCGCACGTGTTTTCACGCAGCCAGGGGTACTGTCGCGAGGAGGAACGCCGCAGGTAGAGCTACGCCCAGCTCGCCGACGTTCAGGACATTTCCTCTACTTCCGGAGATGAGGAGGAGGGTAAGCATGATGTCCTTTGGAGAAGACCGCCAGATGGCCTGTGTAGCCCCTCTCATGTTTACCTGCAGCACAGATCCAAGGGTTTTCCCCAGGCGAGACGGTGAACACGGAGTCGCCAACGGTATCAGAAGGGATCATCTGCTCAAACAGGACCAGGCTCCAGTTGGGCGGCCGCCGCGCACGCACACACACACACACACACACACGAGTGGCACCAGCCAAGGACAGTGACCCCGCTGTGTGCACTCCACAGGCCTTTATTACTCTTTTATGCAACGGTGCCCCCTGGCTGTGACCCAAAGTATCACATCTTTAACTAGCATAAAATGCAATACTGACAAGCGCGACAACAATTGCATGGCCCCTTTTATTGGTGTCTGTGGGGCAGCCTTCCAAGCACACGGGCAGAGGCTTAGCCCGCTGAGCCAGTCACTGCCCTGAAGTCTGAGGAAAGCATTAGCAGAAAGCTAGCTGCCCATAGCTTGGTTGAGAACCCAGGACCAATTGTACTTTAGGTCTCAGTCTACAGCTTCGTGGGCCTGCCTCACAGCAGCCATCACCTAGTGGCTAAATAAAGCACTGAGCCCCCCCCTCCCATTGTCCCATTAGCTTAAATGCAGGACAGACAGCAATGAGGAAGATCATGTCTGAAACGAAGAGCACAGCACAGCGAGCTATGGGACTGGCTCCTATCGACACACACGCAGCTATGGTGGATGATTCTACAGTGTTCATTCCAGTACAAACAGCACAGCCACAATTCATATTCCCAATCAGTCCAGCCTGATTAAGGAGCCAGGCGGAACCAATTGGTGGGGCTAGAAATTCTGTGTCCTTTAAAAAAAGTCAGCTCGGGCCTCCTGCTTTGGTTGCTACTTTCAAGCTGATGAACTGCAGGTACCAGTGATAGCTGAGTGACAGGGGACGGTTCCGCTCAGTAGATGTTGCCAGGCAGAGGGGCCCCAATAAAGCTCTGGGCCCCCTGAATCAGCCAGTGTCCATGCCCCTTTTTGGGACCAAAAAACACAGGCCAGAGGAAAGCCATCAGAGCCGGTATAATACACGAGGCACAAGTCCGGGAGAGAGCCCGAGTGCAATGCCCCCACGTCACAGGACAAGGGATCAGAGATCAGTCACTTCAAACAGGACGGCGGACACCGGGGCGCCTGGCTGTGCAGACTGGCGACCGTGTGACGGGAAAACGGCGCGGGCCTGGGGCACGAGGGAGAGATAAGGGGCGGACGGGAAAGCGACGAGGTGCAGCTGGTCGTCCAGGGCGGGCAGGTGAGGGACGCGGGGAGCAGGGGATGTCTGGGCAGCGACGGCACCAGTCAGGTGACAGATAACTGACGCCTATGTAACACAAGCAGGAAAACAAACCCCATTCACTCTAAGCAGGAATTAGCACATCTTTATTTCGTGGCTTTGTTTTTGCCTGCAGTCATTCACAGCACCAAAGTCCATGAGCACCCGCGGAGACCTTCCCAGCCGTAGCCTTCACATTGTCCGTACTTTTTAGTCTTAGCTACTTAAAAATAAAATAAAAATTAACCAGACTTTTTAAAATTTGCCATAAGCAAATCTTTTGGTTTCTTTTCCCTCTATTTAGCTTATTATCTCTTCTACCTTTGAAATCTCATGCCAGCACTACTAGAGAAGTAAAACTAGTTGGCAAAAAGAACATCTGCCATTATCTGCTTCCTGAAAATCCAGCGCAGACAGACACGGCTCTGACATCTTGTATCCAGAGAAGTTCCTGAAAGTTGGGACTTTTCACCCCAAATGCAGACCTCATGGCGAGTCAGGTTCTGCACACACGTGAGAACAGCCAAGTGCCAATCTGAAGCATCCGAGACCAGCTTAATGTCCTTGTGAGTGAATTGCGGGACCTGGAATCCCGCAACATTATTTATTTTTGCCCTCCCCCCCCCCCATCCCTAATATCATCCCTAATAAGGGAAAGAAAATGCATTTAAAAAATTTGCTATATAAAGTTAACACCATTCTTGGGGGAGGGAGGGAGGCCGCCGGTGGTGCCAGTTGGCTTGTCAGTCTGTCGATCTTCACATTCATTTCCTCCCCCGCAAAGAACACAAGCAAGGAGGTCCATCAACATTTCTGTAATGAGTCTCTTCTTGCCCCCCCAAGAATCCTTATTGATTAACTTATTTACAAAAATAATTAAAATGACCACAAAACAAAATGCACATACAACCCCTAAGGTCTATCTCGACATTCAGAAGTCACTCAAGCTCTTCATAGACTACCTTCAAGTTGGTCGCTAAAGTAGCCATCTAGCTAATACATTACATTCCTAAAAATTGGGGAATGTCCAAAACAAAACGCGGACCTGGGAGTCATTCTGAGCTAGACCCAAAGCTACGGTAAGTGCTCTGAGGAGGAACTGGATCCACGACGGGGTGCGATTCTACAGTGGAAGAGCACGAGGAGATCCAAGATACTTAGACGCGGCTGCCGTCTTTGTGGCACAGAGGAGGTGTTGACATCCTCAGGGGAAGGGCTTTAGGCGCCCGACTATGCCGAGCTCTTCTGCAGGGCACGGCCTATAAGGCAATCTCAAAGCTTCAGAGCGCGCTTGCCGGACATTAGGAGTTACCCGAGTGCTGGAGCGTGATGCTTTATTGCAACTCCATCTGCGGGAAGGACACCAGCCCCCCGAGGAGAAGACTGCCTCCACCTGGGGGACCGGCAGGGTCCGCTCAGCCCACACTGCGCCACATTGACTTCTATGCCCCCCCCCGCCCCGTTCCCACTTTCGCTCTCCTAACAAGCTAATAAATTAACCCAAACAAGTGACCCAATAGTGACGTGAACAGCAGTAAGAAAACAGTCATTTAAAAAAAAAAAAAGATGAAAAGTAAAAGGGAGAACAAATAAAAAAAAAAGTGGGAGACAAAGGGCAGGAAGCAAGCCTTCAGAGACAGCAGAGCCCTCCGCAGGACATTCATCATCAGTGTCTGAAGCAGGCTTAACGAGCAGGGGGCTCCGGGCGGGGCGGGCGCAGGCCGCCCCATGTCCTCCGGAGGATTCCAGTCCCAGTCCGCAGAGGGAGGGAGGCAGCCAGCGAGGCGCCTTCTCAGCAGTCCTTGCTCACAGCCTGCTGCTCCCTTGGGCTCCGCCCCCAGGCCCGTGGCCCCGCCTCACTGCGGCGCCGTCTCCCCCACTGCCTCGATGCCGTGCTGCTGCAGCTGGGCCCTCAGCAGGGCGTTCTCGTTCTTCAGCTCCTCGATCTGCAACGTCACCGACATTGGGGGGGGTTATTAGTCACCTGGCTGGCAGCCACTCAAAGCAGGGGACCCCCACTCTCCCCACCCCACATCAGACCTTCTACTTCAACTAATCACCAAGCCCTCGACAGCTTGGATCAGCTGCCTGAGCGGTGGAACAAACTAAACACATGCACTGCCTGGAGGTTCCAGCAGGGGGCGCTGCAGGCTGCCCATGTCAGGAAATATGATCTGACGTGCTTCAGCGCGACACAAGCCAGTGCCTTCTTTATACAGAATTATGACGAACATCCATAACAGAGACAGAAAAATCGGAGGCGCAGGTTTAGTGGTCGAGAGGCGTGTCCAGAGTCGCACTAATGATTCCGCAGGACGAGGCGTAACGACAGGAGTTACAGATGCGTAATTAAATAGCATGCCATGTGTTTTGGGGGGGTGGCGGGGTCACATGAAGGACCCCCAGTAGGGGGACAATGTACCTGCTGCCGGAGAAGCTCATTGTCCACCTGGACCCGCTCCACCTCCTTGAAGCTCTCGTGTAGCCGCTGGTTGTTCTGCCTGAGCTCCCTGATGTAGTCGCAGGCCTTGGAGAGGATGCCACCTTTGCTCTGAGTGGGGGAGGCACAGCACCGATTATTCTGGGGGGGGGGGGAGGTACGAGACACCGTGGCAGAGAAGGACACTCGCTGAGTGGGGCGGACCCTCCCATGCTGTCAATCAGTGTCTCCCCAGGGGTTCCCATTAGGTAAAAGCAGGCAGTGATTGACAGCTTGCGGTAGCCCCGCCCACCTCTGCTCTGGAGGCCTCGTCCCTCCCATCGCTGGCAGGACGGCTCACCGCTCCTGTCTTGGTGCTGTCCAGAGTACAGTCAGGTATAATTTTCGAGAGGGTGACGATCCAGTTGTTGATTTTATCTCGCCGCCGCCTCTCAACTGTAAACAACAGATGGGAACGTCCCAGGGTCACAGGAAAAGCCATTACGTCACAGGCCGCAATGCACATTTCCGAGGCTTGGCTCGTGCTGAGCAGCAGCGCCATCTAGTGGGAAAAGGGTCACTTTTCCGACTGGTGCCTGACGGTTTAACATTAGACTGACTACAGTAAGGCATGGGGGGCTGGTAAAGCCCAAAAGCCCCTCACCTTCATTGTGCTGCGCCCGTCTCCTCTCGTCTCTCGGCGTACGTGGACCGTCGATCTTCCTGGGTAGTTGGGGATCGTGAGGAATACTATCAGAAACCTCTCGCCGCCAGAAAACAACGTTGACAGCCGGATCAGAGCAACCGAGAGTCTCCACACACGATAGCAGTCACTCTACGGACGCACACGGCAGCCAGAGGGGTCACCCGGCCGACGGCCATGGCGGCGGGCGAGCATGCTCTCATTTGGAGTGCCCAATCCGGCGAGCGGCCTGTAACCCTGACACCTCCCTACGCTGGGAGCCTCATCGACCGCAAAGCCACCAGCAGGTACACGAGTGCACTCTTTGCAGCTCTCACCAGACCGCCTGGGCAAGTGTCCCAACCTGATCCATCTCTGGCCCGGGAAGACGGTACAGCCCACCTGCTCCTCACAGCATTGTCCCCAGGGCACGCAGTCAAACCACACACACACACACACACACACACAAACGGCACAGAAAATAACTAGCAGAGAACAAAAGCATGAATGCAAGAGGATGTCCTCTGGTGTACTT
>JAODKL010000135.1:11972515-11988547 GCA_026780765.1 Petrocephalus schoutedeni
TGGTAATGAGGGGGGGGGGGGGGGCTAGTCTTCTTAGGGGAGTAAAAGTTTCTCACCAGTTTAAACTGTCATGTTGCACTGGTCTGTTTTCCACTCTGTGGACAGCAGGTAGGTTTGGTTTCACACTCATTTACACATAAAATCGGTAAAAACTACTGAAAGGCATTATTACAGAAATGACACCATGGTGTTTATAATACATACAAAGCAAAGAAGAAAAAGGCATTTTCCTAAGCAAGCAGTGGTGGTAAGACATGCAGGTCCCGTTCCTCGGAGTACAATGCATGCATTCACCTGTCCGTACCCAGCTGGCCAGGAGCCGTGCCACCCGACAGGAGGCTCTCCGCACAGGGCCGCCCCAATGCCGAGTGGCACCTCTGCCGCCCAGCCCCCAGGCTTGACTAGGAATCAGACCCCTCCTCCCCAGAGACTACGGCGCCATAGAGACCAAGACTGACTGGATGGGTCAGCAGGTTCGACATGCCATAACCCCGCCCACACCATCACTGCACTACGTGCATCTGGAGTATAAAAGACTTGAAACGAACTTTTTACAGGTTTTATTGGGCCAGGGATCTGAAGTCAAGGGTCAGCCTCTCACTGCAAAGCAGGATCAGGTTAAAAACCCTTTCAGAACTTTCTGCACTGGACACCATAATTGCTGAATGCAGCAAGGATACATCCTCACGTCAGAACAGACACAGAATGTCTTCAGGGCTGTACAAAAGACGAATTTCGACACCTTTTCTCCCTCAGGTATAATGGCTTTGGGGACATACAGGTACCTGGCTGCCCACCCCCCACCCCCCCACACACAGGGACAGGTCCTATTTAAAGAACAAGATGCACCTTCATTGCACACACTTACATCCACAATGGCGACACCTTCACAAAAATAGGCTATGGTTCCAGTGCACCGACGCTCACATTTTTAAATGGGGGAAGGGGGAAAGGCCCACCGCAGGCGTCGGTTTGAAATGCAAGGTGCGAACCCTCACTTCCACAAACAGTCACGGGGTCAGAAAAAAAAAAATCACGGACACCGTCACAGCCTGCCTGAACACGCCACAGGGTGAGCAATTTAACAAGGAACTAAAGAGTAGATGGGTTCAGGACCAGCGGTGAGCTTCCACAAGGACACTCCGTCTGAGTGACCTTAATTTCAGGGAGGTGAGCTGCTATCTAGACCATCCCAAGAGGACACCATTTCAGGAATATCACATCAACGCTTGGGAATGGGAACCACTAAGGGGTGCAAATCCAAATACTCACGTGGAGTAAGGGTGCGTGCGTGGCGCGATGGTCCGGGGTGTGCCGGACTGCAGGACGTCAGGGGGGGTCATCATGACATAGAACTGGCCTGGGGGGACAGAGGCGAAGAGGCCTGTTAGACAGGGCACCAGTCCCTGGTCACAGGGCTCAGCTAATGGCGTCAGGAGGGTGTGGGGAAGCTTCTCCGGATGCGGGCCGGCCCGCGTCACCATGCGCTCGGCGCTGACTCACCCCCCGCCTGCGTCAGGCTCGGGTCGGCGGCGGCCTGCACCGACACGGCCGTGGCGGTACCATCGCTCACAGTGGCGGCGGGAAAATAGGCAAAGCGCGTCTCGCCGGCCACAGACTCCCCCGCGGGGCTGCCGCCATTACTGAAGGGGTTCTGGATGACTGCCTGTGAAGGGGGTGGGGCGCAGCCATATGGTAAGCCCTGTACAGACCACGCGGGCTAACTCCCGCTCAAATAGATTTCTCTGCAGAAAGGCGAAAAACACACCTCACTGAGCAACACAGTACATAAAGCCAAGTAATATAACACAGCTCACTACCTAGCATTCCAAGCAGATTTAGCGGCTCATTTTGTGTCTCAGTCGCCCCGAAAATTAATTAATTGCCGTGATCCGCAGGGCGGGGGGTGGGGGGAGGTGGTCTCATATTTGTTTCCCCCAATTGCCAAACCCTATAACCGCTCCTACAGACCAGCAAGGCTGGACAATGTGCCGGCTGGCTAGCTACCGGACGTCACTGAGCTAGCTAAAGCGATCGCCAAAAGCAAATGGGCTATCCAGGTCGCTAGCCGGCAAGGCTGCCCGTGGGGAGAATAGCGCTTAAACATGGAGCTTAATCCAAAGGCTAAAACGGGAAGTAAGGGTGTTAGATATGGAGCAGAGGCAACAAAAAGCAGCGAAAGTGCCCGCGAGGCGCGGTGGCGGAGAGTCCCGGTACCTGCGCGACGGCCTGCGGATTCCCAGCGAAGGCGGCGGTGGACACCACACTGACTGCCCCGCTCCCGTCGTCCGCCGTCTCCAGCTGGGGGTCCGTCACCTGGACGACGCGGTATGTCACCTGGCCACAGGCGAGAAGGGCTCGACCTGTAAATGCTTTGAGCTGCTACACTCGACACCCAATGGCACTCATTACCATATCTATTCATATGGTCCGTCATTAACCAGGACCAGGTCAGGTTAAGCACCATGTATGGTCAGCAGTACTCAAATCTACAACCTTTAGGGCCCTGGTATGCATCTCTAACTGCACCAGCTGGTTAAAAATCCAGGCCAGCCAGGTACAGCCAAAGCGTACCCACCATCAGCTCATCAGAGCACCTTCCTCTGGCACTGATGGGCTGACAGGTTTAGGCCCCCGTGGCATTACCCAAGGTTGCACACACATCCTTCGCCTTTCGGTGTAGCCCTCGTAACATCGCGGGCAGTGGCCCGAGCCACACCTCCCCATAACCAGCAGCGTGTAGCACCTCCGCACTATTCGCTGTTTGCTTTCCTCTTGGTGTGTTTACATTCGGACTTCTTCGGAACTGGTCTGTAATTACTTACGTAACAATGGTGCGCCTAAAAGCTGGTTATTGTGTTGAAGATCTGGCCTTTTCTCGGCTATTTTAGGGGACAAAGCCACACCCCCATATCATGTGACGCGCACACCCCCCCCCCCCCCCAACAAGACACGTGACACTACTCACTTACCAATCCTGCTGTAGGACTGAAGTCACATGACTGTCCACAGTTACTATTGCGACTGCAGAAAAGCAGCTGCTTGCTTCACCCCTCCCCCCTACCAAACCACAACACCACTGATCATGCCTAAAATCAACAAGATCAGGTCTCCCCGGTAGCTATCTACAGCAAACAAACAAGTACGCCTCACTATTATGTCAGGGGAATGGTACTGAATCAGGCTGCCCCCCCCCCCAAGGGCGACCCATCAGGCTTTGAGGGGACGTGGCCCCTCCCAGGACATCAGAATGCTGTCTTACCTGCCCGCCGCTGTTCTCTGTGCGAAACTGGTACTGAATGTTGTGATCCCCAAAGGCTGGTGGCTGAATACTCGCTATGGTTACCGCAGCCTGTTCCCCACCCCCGACACAGTCTCCTGGAAGCAGAGATCACAAGAATTAAAGCAAAGCAGATTGGGGGGGGGGGGTGGAATGGAGAAGGAGCACATTTAACATTCACTGGAACGGGAACGCAGCAGCAACACAGCTGCCAGCCAAACCGGCCCAGCAGTCTGTATTACTAATACTGGGTATCAGAATAATCCAGGTCAATTTATAGGTGCCACATCCCTGTAACACATGGGGGGGTTAAGAAGCTGACAGTTTACCTTCAGAAATCTGAACGACCTCCTCCTCTTGTTTTTCGTGACTGGGGGGTAGGAGAAAAAAAAAGTGTCATTCCAGAATACAGAAGAAAATAACCTTAAATTGTCCATGGCAGGGTCAGTTTCAAAAGGCTATTTTTATTAAGTGGAGACCGGTACCTGACTTTACAGAAAGACACAGTTATCCACCAGCACAGAGAGTAAACGCAGGGGGATCGACCATGGTCAGGCCTCCCTGGGTCGGGACCTAATCCACATGCAATTACTGTCGCATTAAAAGAGCCCCAATTAATCTCTGAAAAGAGAAACTGACCCGTCAAAAAGATGATAATGCACAAAAACTATGCTGTTGATTTGATGCTGCCAGTGACCTACTGCGGGCCAGTGGCAGGGTGGACAAACCAATTTAACTAAAGCGACACACATACATACATACATACATACATACATACATATATATATATATACATACACACACACACACATATATACATATACATACACACACACACATATATACATATACATATACATACACACACACACACACATATATATACACACACACAACATACACACACACAGGTAGATTACAGCCCCGCGGCAGGTGGGCAGCCGACACGCCCCGCCGGAGCCCGCGGCATCGCGCTCCTCGGCATAAGCAGCAGCCCGGGGCGCCGTCCGCACACACTAAGCACATCGCTGGGTAAAGCGCCCGGGCCGGACTAACTCGCCGCACCGAGCGGTACCGGGGCCACACGGCGCCGCCTCACGCCCGAAGTGAGACCAAAGCAAAGAAACACAACATTCTGCAGCTCCGGGGAAGTAGCGGAGAAAATGGTGGCCGGGCCACCGGGGGGGTCGGACGGACACCGGGGGGAGGGAGGCGCGGCGGCGGCGGCGCGTCCGCACCTCGCGGCGGCGTCCAGACTCTGCTCCAGCATATCCATGGGGGTGGCGGTACGAAGCGCGGGGCCGAGGGATGCCGAGACGGGGGATGGAGGCGCCGATCACGGGGACAAACACTCGGGTCATGTGAGAGAGGCCGTCCGGGACACGTGAGGCGGACACCGGCCGACGAAGCAAGATGGATCCCGCTAGCGGAGCTCGGCCGTCTTCTGCTGCTTCGAGCGATCTCCAGCCCGTCGCTCCTCGGCGGGGGACCCGGTTCACGGCGGCCCGGCTGTGCGGAGCGTCCTTTCGCGGTGTTTCACGCCGGCCTCGGGCTCGCTTTCCGCCTTGGCTAACCCTCTTTTTTCTTTTCCCTTTTCGTCCCGCCGTCGCCCTATCGGCTCGACCGAAGCGCCGCGCCGTGCAGGAACGTATCCCTCCGCGGGCGGCGGCAAAACGCGGAGCGCGGAGCGGCCCGGGTCTTCCGCCTCCGGCGGCCCGCTACCCTCGCAAATAGCGACTTTAATATAAACAAGGACATGCGTGAGATTCCCCTTTGGGATTTGTGCGTCCGGTGCGGATCCGAAATGGTGTGAGCCGCCAGAGTATCCTGACGAGTTTGAAAATCTTATGCGGCTTGTTCCCGAAATGGTGGTGGAATGGGTCGATCATGGCGTGTTCGTCCTTATTTATCCGGGGTGGGGGGCACGCCAATGAATCCCGATACGCTAAAACGTGACGCCCCGCGTCGGCTAAATGTGCGATTTACGGGGGGAAAAAAACAAACAAACGCATGGACAGAAAGGTGGAGGATGGTCACGGCGGCTTTCTCGGCTGTCGGCGCGGATCCGATCCGGGTTTTGCCGCCAACCGCATGGTGCGGATGCGAAATTAACATTTTCGGTGGGATAAATATGCGAGTCGGCTGCATTAAAATGCCACGTTGGACTGGCAGTTTGCGTGTTTGTTTTGGGTGCTTTTACCCAGAAATAAATGTAGATAACGGAACGGCGTGAGGCGCCGGCACTATGAGCGGCCAGCCCGGAGCGCAGCGAGGTGGTGCGGCCCGGGCCGGACGGAGCCCGCTGGGGACGCGCATTTGCGCGTTCGCGAAGCGCCACTTACACGCGTATAAAAATCGCTCAGAGGAATTTTAGCTAACAAACGGCTGGTGTTCGCTCGTTGTTGACCAGAAGGCTCTCAGTTTTGTGTCAGAGCAGTTTTATAGGCTATATAATATTGTGGGGTTCTTGCTGTTTCGTCTGCTGCTAAGTGAGGTTCATGCTTTTGCCTTTGCTAGCGGTTATTTTCAGTTACACTCGATACCTCAAACCAATAGTTTTCTCCCATGTACACAGGCTATACAATGAAAAGCATCTCTAAGCAGGAAAAATGTGTATGTACATACATCCATGTATACATATACTGTATATCTGTGTTATATACATACTTTAACAGGAAATTTGCAACTTAAGTAAAAATGATTAATAACGATTTTTAAAATGAATTATTCAAATAATTAATTTTATGACCCGTAAAAACAGCCTCTGTTAACCATGTAATCGACAAACTGTTGAAAGCTACATGGGTGGTAAAACATCTGCAAAATATTATTTGCTAAACAAATATATATATTTTTGTATAACCATCCATCTAATCATCTTCTAACTAAAAAACTGACGGTGTTAATATTAATAAGCAAGGCATGGAGTGTTGAGTGGCTCTGTGGGTTAGGAATATGTGCCTGTATCTGCTGGTCACCAGTCTGAATCCCATGGCTGGCAAAGTAACCATGTCACTGTTGAGTAACACCTTTCACTTTCTCCAGGGCTGCTTACTCTGACTCCAACCTTTGCTCTTGTGTGTGTGTGTGTGTGTGTGTGTGTGTGTGTGTGTGTGTGTGCTCTCCTCCTGTTGGATGAGATTCACCCCTTTAAATTATTACATTTATTCCCAGATGCAGAGAGGAGAAATATAGAGTATCATGGGCATATTGAGTAGCTGTGTCAGCTCACACATCTATGGTTGAGGGTTTGAATCACACGTCTACACTGTGTGTGTGGATTTCACATGTTCTCCTCATGTTTACTGGACATAATGATGGTCACTTATTATAGTTTTAGCTAACAGGTGGCTGGTATTCATTCATTTTTTACCAAAGGTCTTTCAGTTTGTGTTTGATAAGCATCACACTTCACAATATTAAGTATTTTAGGTCAATCTGCATGTATATCTCCTTCATTATTTATTCTTCAAAGGCTTGTTACCTGTCTTCCTGCTGTTGATCTGCTAGGAGTTCCATTTTGAGTAAAGTTGGTACTAAGCACCATTACACATCACCACTAAGTTTTAGGCACAAATTTAAGATGCACATTTACAAACTGCACCCATGCGAGAGCATTAGCATTGGAAGGAAAAAGCCTGTTTGACACGTGTAATTTGCTGTGCTGTGGAATATTATGGGGTTTTCTTTTCTTAGTTGCTAAGTAAGGTTTATGCACTTGCATTGACTAATTGTTCCGTTCATCATAAAATATTTGCTGTTATATTCTATAACTCAATAGTCAATAGTTTTATTTGTAACATGTACACGTTATACAGTGAAATGCAACTTTTTTAGTGGACTATACTGCAAATAAACATTTCAAAATGTAAATTAAAAATGATGAAGGAAAAAAAATATATACATGCATATATACAAATGTATCATACTCTAACAGAAACATTGCAAGTTGTCTATGTAAATGCTTATCAAGTGGGGTATTAATAATTATTATTCAAATTAATGATTAAAATAATTAATTTTATGATCCCAAACTGTACCCCGTTACCATGTAATGGTTAAACCGTTGAAAGCTGGTTGGATGGTAAAATAAATCCCTTGCCTTTATATTCTCATCAAATACAGGCCAAGCAAGGCCTTTTACTTTCTCCAGGGTTGCTTACTCTGACCCCAAAGTTTGCTCTTGTGTGTGTGTGTGCTCTCCTCCTGTTGTATGAGATTCACCCCTTCAAATTGTCATTTACATTTATCCCCAGATGCAGTGAGGAGACGTATATAATGCCAGTGGCATATTGAGTAGCTGTGTCAGCTCACACATTCATGTTTGAGGCTTTGAATCACACTTCTGTACTGTGTGTGTGTGTGTGGATTTCACGTGTTCAAGCCTCAGGTTGACTGGGTTTTAAATAACAGCCCTAATAACTGCAGTCTGGCATCTCATTCACTCTAAGTGCGTATACCCTGTGAGGTCCAGGGTGACCCCTAATGCCTATGCTTCCTGGGAAATGTTGATTAACCATGACACCACGATGAATTAGTATTTATAGGCAATAATCTAAAAGAAACCTTTTTATTGCTACTAACAACCACAAATGTATTCATTGCGCATAAGCACATTGTATCAGCAGCTGTTTAACCTTTACCTTTAACCTTTATTTGCCGGCCGTTGTTTGCAACCGAATATGTAAAGGAACATGCATGAAACTATTGGCTGGTCTAGTGCAGCGTTGCGCCTTACGCTGTAGATACTCTGATTCCGATTGGATATTTATGACATTTGATTGATAGCTTGGACGTGAAATGTTTTCCATTGGTGGCGCTCTGGGGTGGATCGGTAAGAGCCCGCCCCTGAGCACCTCCACCGGTATCACGGAGAAATTCGCCCGGCTTGCCCTCCTTGAGTGAAGGCTTGAGAGGGTTGTCACTACCTGATCCTGACCGGAAACCCGATTGTGACTACGCACGCGCAGGAAAACGTCATTTCCACTCTACTGCTTTTCGGCAGCTGCCTGCGGTTACTCCCAAGTCGGGTATTGACAGATGGTTCACGATGAGTTTCTTGTTGTTACGATTTGCTGGTTGTCTTTTTCGAGATATGAAGACCTTTGGTTTCTACCGAAACTTACAGGTAAATCGCTAACGTTTGTTTGTTGTTTTATGTCTTGAAAATTATTAGTTATTTTTATGTGTGTAGTCCACATTTGCTTACCATCGCACTTTGCAGAAGTATTTTCTGAATTTTTCTCTGTTTACTACCAGGAAAATATGGTATTGTAAGATGCCATACTTTTCCAGACAAAGTCCAAGCTCCATTCACCCAAAACCCTGGACTGAGAGAACAGGAAGATTCATTCAAGTAATCTAATCTGGTGTAACTGTGGAACTCAGGTAGTTGCATGTGTCTCATTCTGACTAATTTTATTGTTTTAAAGGCTACACCCACAGTTTTAAATAATCCTTTTAAAGGTCGGCTGGAGGTTTTACTATGCAATAAACTACGTATAAATAAAATATTGCTTGCCAAACAATCTTTGTGTAGTGATTCATTTTTCGTAGAAAAGAAATGTTATTCCAAATGGGTTATGTATGTGGCAAGAGGTGAAATTCCCTATGGGGATGAATAAAGCATCCATCCATCCATCCACCCATCTGCATCATTTTGTAGCCTTTAAGGCTTCAACATAATACTCTGATTAAAAAAGTCGTCACTTCTGACAGTCAAAATAAATATAGGTGAAATTTTAGTTTTAAATTATTTTGAGTATAATTTAAAAATACATCATAAGTCATAAGCACAAACTATTCTCAAATAAACTAATAAATTAAATCGTGATAAGTACTATTTTTAAATAAAACAATCTGTATGATTTAGAAACGCATACATACACAATAATTCAAATAAGTGATGAGTACAGACTTTATGAATTGTAATAAGCCAAATCGTAAAACCAAGCTGCTGCAGTAAAGCGGCACCGAGCGAAAACGACGTAATTATGGTGCGTTCCATTTACCTCGTAAGTCGTAACTCGTCATTTACTGCACATGACACTGACACATTACGTCATTTCCGTTCTAACGACGAAATCCTTGTGTGCTTGTGAGCTTCTTTCTATATTGTCTGCTTGTGCCTCTTCGCAGTAGACATGGCCGCCCGAGTTCTCGTCGGCGTTAAGCGGGTCATTGACTATGCAGTGAAGGTACCTCCTGAGTTTTGGTTTCTGCTTCATATGAGCGTCGGCCGCCCGTCGTCTTGGGGGGGTTTGGGGAGAGCTAGCTGGCTAGTGGCCGTCGCTAGTGGGTCTGCAGGCAGCAAGGTCAGCAGCGAAGCCGCCGGATGCTGTCCGCTTCGGGCGCCTCCTAACTGCGCTCCCGAGCCGGCGGAGGCGTGCAGCCTTCATCGGCGCTCGGCTTCACCTTAGCAGTTTACGAGCTGAGCTCTTAAAAATTAATGTAATTGCTTAAAGGGCTAAGATTCTGGTTGGATTTTAATGGCTGGTCTAACTTTTCTCTGCACCATTAAGGTCAAAGTTCATTATGGCATGGTTATTAAGTTATCATGTACTGGAGAGGTACATTCTAGAATATATTAGTGGGCGCCTAGGAATTGTTTTGATTAAAAGACGCTTTATCCGGCGTTAGGTGATCCCTGTGTATAAACACGAACTCAACTGAACAGTAAGTGAGAAGGATATTTTACGTAGTTCACCCAAAGCCCTTTTGCTTTTCTGGATTGTTTTGCGGCGCCGAGGTTGCTTGGCATGCAGCCTGTTTGCCTAAAAGTTGCTGTGACTTGACGCCGTGTGTTCACCGTGTTACCCTGAATCCAACGTTGCGTGCAGGTTCCTTGTCAATAATAGATCGCTTGGCTGCAACTTCCAATTAAAAGCATAAGTCATTTATGGGCTCTTCGTCAGTCAGTGTAGCCCTCTAACTTGCATTACAGTTTGATAATACAGGTTAACATAATGGTTTGATATAACTGACAGTAAAGGTAAACCTTGTGTGACCCTACAGTCAGCTACTCTTATCTGACTGTATACTTACTAAAAACAGACGTAACTGAACAAGCAGCTACCTTATAACTGCCCCTGGACCAGCTGGCTCCCGCACAAACACGTCTACCAGACGTGGTTAATGTGCACACACAGTGTGACGAGCAGGAGGACAATCCGTCTCCCCCTGCCTGCCGACTTCGGTCCTGCATGCTACATAGCAGTTTGTAGTTGTGCAACCTGAACCCTTGTACGATAATTTCTTGGGAGTTTGCCTGGCGATTGAATTGTCAGCTTAATTAATAAACTGCACTGGGTTGGCTTGAGGCTTAATCTTCAGACTACTTTAATAACTGAAAATTTAACTTCATCCGAAGTACCGGATAGCGGTTTGTGACATTAACACCATTAAAACAGCAGACAGTGCTAGTATCTCATACCCACTGAAGACCTTTAACGAGGTATCTCATTAATGAATGCCACTAAGCAATAGGGTTCATCAGTGGATTGTGCTGCAGGGAAGCTTTCCACCTATGCTGGTCTGGAGATCAGCCCTGTTGATGCTCTCAGTTGGTGGCTTCATGACTGGAACCTTAATTTCTCTCCTGTTTTGTTAGCTATTGGTTTTATTCATAGTTACTGGCAGTGTTCCCTGGTATTATACAGAGTGCAATTCGTCTTGGGGTTTAAATGGTGCCTTTCAGGTTACAAGTCTTTAGTCACCATGCCATCTGTTCCAAGAGGTTCATTATCCTCAGATCCTGACAACTGCAGCTATGGGCTCTGCATCATGGCAGCATGCTGGAGAAGTCCCAGTGCCAGCTTCCCACCCCTAAATGAGCCGTTCCTCCTTGTCCTACTTACCCTCAGGTCCGTGTGAAACCGGACAACACCGCCGTGGTGACAGATGGCGTCAAGCACTCGATGAACCCCTTCTGTGAGATCGCCGTGGAGGAGGCCGTCAAGCTCAAGGAGAAGAAGCTAGTGAATGAGGTGGTGGCGGTCAGCTGTGGCCCCCAGCAAGTGCAGGTGGACAGGGGGAGTCGCTCGGTTTATAGAGGGCTGTCTGTATAGCGCTGTAAACAAATCTGTGTTGCTGGTTACCCGCGGTGGAAATAATTCACGTGAATTCCCTTGTCAGTGCCGGCAGTGTTTTCTCCTGCCAGGCGTCTCTGGATTTTGTGCTTCCTGTGAGTATTCATACTCATGGCCGTGATTCTTTGTGGCATGTTAGGAGACCATCCGCACTGCCCTGGCCATGGGGGCGGACCGCGGCATACACGTCGAGGTGTCCGGGAAGGATTACGATGCCTTGGGTCCTCTGCAGGTCTCCAAGATCATGGCCGCTCTGGCCAAAAAAGAAGAGGCCAGTCTGATCATCCTGGGCAAACAGGTACCTGCAGTCCTGCCCTTGAAGAGAAATGTACAAACGCAGAGCTTCAGAGCCTCCACTTTGCCATCCATGCTGTGCATCTTGCTGTCCTGCTGGCTCTTCATTTTGATATGTTTGTCTTTTTACAGGCAATCGACGATGATTGCAATCAGACTGGCCAGATGACTGCTGCCCTGCTGGACTGGCCTCAGGTTTGTAGGTTTCTCATCTGTTGCTGGCTTTCTAGGGAATATGGGTCTTCAGAAGCTTAGTTGAATAAATGGAATTGATATAATTATTACCTTGTTTTCACACCCCTAGCCTCTAACAAACTAATTATCTGAGTGAAAGGGGAATGCAGAATGGAGACAACAGCTTGTTTAGAAAAAAATGTCAGTCATTTAGCTTTCCCTTGTCAGATACCACAGGTATTATGGGTATGTTTGTTGGATGGGGGTGCAGTTACACGGTGGAACCACCAGAGGGACACAGTTGGTTTATTTGGTGTCCACAGGTTTAATGTAACACAGGCTGGCTTCTGTTCTGACATGGGTCATATGTTGAAATGAACATGTAGCGTACTGACTTTTGCATGTGAGAATGTTGGCTGGGAAGGACCGTACCATTCAGTTCAGTATTTTCCCATGGCAGCTATTGTACTGCTTGCAGTGTACACTAGGCAGCATAGCACTGCGGGGCGTACGGCTGGCCTAAATTTCTTTGTACGTGTATGTTATTTTTTTAAACTCGTCATATGTTATGGTATGTCTGCCTCACTGTGAAACCGGCTCCTCTCTCTCAGGGCACATTTGCATCTGAGGTGGTCCTGGAGGGCGACAAGCTGAAGGTGGTGAGGGAAATTGACGGCGGGCTGGAGACAGTGAAGCTGAGCATGCCGGCCGTGGTGACGGCAGACCTGCGACTCAACACCCCGAGATACGCCACTCTGCCCAACATCATGGTAACGGGGGCCGCGGCCTGCGTGAATCCCAAATATAGTACCCTAGCTTCCTGTCAGCACAGTTCACACCCCAGATGGACTGGGCTCTGGCCTGGTCTCTGCGCGCAGTGGGGACATTTGCGGAACACGTTGGTTTATTGTGGATTTCCCCTCATCCTGCTCCCAGAAAGCCAAGAAGAAGAAGATCAGTGTGGTGAAGCCAGGGGATGTAGGTGTGGATGTGACGTCGCGTTTGGAGGTGCTACGGGTGGAGGAGCCCCCACAGCGGAAGGCAGGGGTCAAGGTTGAAACTGTGGAGGATCTGGTGTCCAAACTCAAAGAGGCCGGAAGGATATAGAGGCGGCGGGGGAGGGAGTCTGCCTGTGGACGGACAGGGAGGTAAGCAGGTCTAAACGAGGCTGTATCTCTGGTTAGGGATTAACCAAATGACATGGAAACGCAAGCTGGCAGCAGGTGGTTCTTGCGGCCGGGGATGAGCAGAGGTAGGTGGAGCCATGGTGTTCTCAAGGAAGGAATGTTGCCCTTTTCAAACGTCTGATACCGCGAATTCTGTCATAGGAAACAAAACTTCACAAGCATTGAAATTAGGTTTTACTTGAGCTCTATATACAACTCCTTTTTTTTTTTTGTTTTATCGTGACACTTATCACGAAATTAGGTTTTACCTGAGCTCGGCAGGTGTCGTTCAAACCAGTCATGATCATTTTCATCCTTGCTGTTTGACTCGCTCATAGGCAGTAGGATCTTTGTCAAGAAATTTAAAAAAAAAAAAAAAGGAGAAAAGTGATTACGAACTGGTCAGCAAAAGATCTTCATGTTTGGGGGTATTACTGTAGCAAAATTATTTGCAAATGCGTGTGGAGAGTTGTGACTATCTCAATCAAGAAACCAACTTCAGCCTCGTTTATGAACCTAATTACGCACACACAGATCCTGAATACACATGTACAGTTTCCTGTGCACATTTGTAGATCTCCGTACGCATTTAGAGATTCTCCTACACATTTACAAATCTGATTGCACACACGCGGATCGCAATACGAGTACACAAATCTCCACACGCATTTGCAGATCTGCCACGGCAGAAGTGTAGCAAAAATCATGTGTAAAACAACAGCCAACGGAGAGCCCCACCTGAGCTGTAACTGATGTTTGTATTTCTATTTTGTATTTGTTACAATAATACCCCCATATTCATGTTCTATTGTATGAAAATGTTTTGTATACCATATGATGATATTGGGCAAAAGCAAGCGATTTGTGATTTTTCAGCACAGCTTTGTCTGTTGGCAACACCACCAACTTATTTGAGTCTGTTGGTAGATTATACCCAAATAGAACTTGTAATTGTTTATTTTGGGTAAATATACAACTTCTTTTTTTGTTTTGTTTTATCGTGACACATCACTTGGTTTTTATCGTGACACTTATCACGAAAATATCAGATATTGCCAGGTAAATCTTTTCCAATATCATTTAGCCCTGGGCCGTGCTGATATTTCCGTGTGCCGCCAGGGATCAGATGTGGCTGCACAGAGGCAGGCTGAAGGTATAAGCAGTCTCATTGTTTCTCTCACAGCCTGGCTGCGGTTTTCTAAACAAAGGCGGAAAGAAGACGGGGCAAACCAGCCCGACCGGCCGGGTGACTCACCATCAGTCTGCCTGGACTTCAGCGCATCCTGGTTCTCTGTGTGCCCCCTTGTCTCCCTCTGAATGCTGATAGTGATGGTGCTGCTGTGAGCTGTCCTGCCGGGGGGAAGGGCTGCCAGCCAACCCCAGTGCATCTGCACGACACCATCCCCTGTTACCCCTCTGTGTTAGGCCCACCGCCCGACAGGGAGAATGGCATCTGCTGTCTGTCATTGTGCCACATTAAACATTCATTTCTGTCACAGTGACAGATTAATAACTTTCCCGAGACTGTCCCAGTCATGTGCTGAACTTCGTCTGGTGGTTTAGATCCCTGGCGCGGTGCCTCCCAGGACTGAGTCGCCTGACGTTTTGAACACAAGCGCCGTTAATAAAGGGTAACTGGTTGCCTTTTCTGTGTAAACCATAAATCCTTAAGGGTGTTTGACTGTGGCATTAAGAGATGGAGGCCTTCTAATTGGGGGAATGGCCACCCGCTTGGGAGTGCTATGTGGTATTAAACGCGACGGCAGACAGCCCAGACGTGCCTCTGCTTACTCCACTGCATCCAGCACATGTTCTCCTGTCCATTCTGGCAAGTTCTTCAGGCTGGAATAATGGTCTTTTGTAGAATTATGACGAGATGTTGGGTGTAGGCTGCCTGCACCTTCCTTACTGCACCAGTCACCTCTACTCATGTAGTGAAGTAGACAGGCAGTCATTGTACTGGACAAATACCGATCATCAAGTCTTGTAACTTAAATGTTATATAACAACTGGCACCAGAGCCCCTCCATCCCAGACAAATTGTACCTTGTCTGTCTCCCAGGTAGGTGTATTGTACAGTGGCAGCAAAAACAAAAGCTACTCGGACACAATGGGGTGCTGAAGTATCACTGGAGTCGTGTTCATGTGTTCAGACATTATAAGGTACTTCATTTACAGAATGCAATGTTAGGTATGTGACCAGTTTAGGGCTGGTAGGTCAGGTGGTGCTGAAGTACTTTAAAATAGAGTTCACTGGTATTAATTGAGAGACTGAGATGGCAGACTAAAACTACATTCATGCTGACAGAGGAAGAAACCAGTCGTACAAGTCGAGTGAAACCTAGATATGGAGACACATAAACATGGAAACTACAGCATTATCAAAGCAGTTTATGTAATGTACCTGCATGCGTACGAGTCGTAATATTACGTAGTATTACCGCTTACTTAAGTCAGACTGAATACTATTTGCACGTTATTTGATTGACTTGACTGGATACAAAATATACCTAAAGTGGAAGGTCATTAAATCAATTGTTGACACCACAGCACACAACTAAATGTGTCCTCTGCATTTACCCCATGTGTGACAGCAGTGGGCAGCTATTTCAGCTGCCCCGGAGCAATACCTTGCTCAGGGTACCTCAATGGTACTTGCAGGTCAGAGACTCGAACCTTTCCATTACACATTTGCATCTCTAACCATTATACCGCCAGAAATTGATATGAATCTGAAAAATGCTGCGCTTTAACCAATATGTGGAAATGAGTAGCAAATATACCAGACAGCATTTTCCTGCGCCCATCCATCCAAGCCCGTAACTTTGGCGGAGGGGGGGGTACAGTATAAATTTAATAATATCAATAAAGAGTTTACTAGACGCAAGTCGTTTATTTTAACATGTGAAAAACAGATTATAGCAGATTAGTCGCTACAATGTGCTGTGCAATCGGCCGCCCTAAGGTGCCCCCTCCCAGCTCGGGGCCCCCGTCCCTGGCCTGTCGCTACGCCTCTGGGTGCGAAAGTCGC
>JAODKL010000135.1:12030967-12041307 GCA_026780765.1 Petrocephalus schoutedeni
CCAGAATGTAATGCAATGAATGCCATGCTAACTACAAATGACATAAAATATAAAAAAATACGTAAACTGTTGCAAAGGCCACCCACCCACCACATCCCATAGCGCCCCCACCTGGGGAGACTGCTGCAGGCATCTCCTTTGTTCCTCGTTGTGGCTGTCCCACATGTAGCATCAAAACTCCAGAACGATATAGTGAAAGTGATGGCTTGGGTGCCGCCACAGGTGGACAGAAATATAGTGCATCAAATTCTTTTCTGTTCCAAATGGACGAAGCAAACATAAGCAAGCGACTGTCCGATCAAGCCCTTCATCCCGAGGAAGGTGAGGGTGAGGCTGTTTGTGTTTGTGGGGCGCGAGGGAGGGCGTGTCAGCCCCTCCCTCTGAATTATTTATATTACCTGCAAGTGACTCACAGATCTATTTATACACAAAGCCCTTTTCTGAGAATGCCTGTGTCCCTTAGCTCCAGTTCTCACCAGCAGTGATTTGTGCTCATTCTCACACGCGTACATTTTGAGAGCATTTTAAAATCTTTGGACGTTTCGGGTTTGCTTTGGATTCACTTTTGCTCTGTCGACTTGCGCCGGGGGTGGGGGGCAGACTCTAGTATTTCTAAAGTTCTGTGGTTCTGTGTGAAGGATAAATAATTTTGGTGGTGGGGGTGTTAAGGAACGTTGAGGAGGAGGAGCCTAGTGAGGCTGAATTGGTGCCAGTACTGTTAGGAAACTGGTGGACTGGGGTGTGTAGTGACAGGAGGGGGTGACCTCAGCAAGGGTGTGTCCTGTAGGAGAGCAGGATGATCTTGCTGGGTCTCCTTCCAGAGGGGAATGAAAAATGATCTTGGTAAGCCCAGCTGTGCATACACCCCTAAGCTACCCGATCTAGGGCACTCTGCCTCTTCCACTGGCAGCTGTGGGCTACATTTGTCTCAAACTTCAGAGCCCCGAACCTTCCGAAAAATCAGAAGTACTGTACACTCACAAAGAATGATTTAGCCATGCATGACATGCGGAGGACGGAATTCTCAGCCCGCTCTGGTGAAGCACTATTGGAACGGATGCATGAGGTTTGGCTAGTCTGCGCTTAGACCACCTGTCACATGTAACAGTGATCCAGTGAAGACTAAGTGGCCACTTTACACTTACCTTTGTAGGGAGAATAACTCACACTATAGTTGTCATGTGACCTCAATCCACAGCCGAACTGTGATCCTTTTATCACGTATCCCCTAACAGCTCTCCAGCACCCCCCCATGACCATTTGCCCTTCAGTACTGGTTCCCAGCTCAGACAATAAGCCTCATCCACCCTCCACCAACCATATCCAAGCACGGCACCCCCTTTTGGCTGTTCTGCCCATACGCTCCCTCACTCACCCGGGTGTCAAAGCTTACTCCTGACCTGCTTTCAGTTTTCCTGAGGAGGACTGACAGCGCATTGACGGGCTGAACTCTTATTTAGTTGTGTTCGTTATTTCTGTAGTTTGCAGTTTTTCTTGTGAGATGCTATTAATATATGCATTTAGCCTTCGGCTGTGCATTTTTTTTTTTTTTTTACACCCACTCACCCTGTGTGTCCCTAAAATCCTGCACCGCTGAGCTGGCCGGGTTAAACACCACTGCGACGCATTTTCTTGGGACACCGGGGACCGCGACGGCCCCTGGGCGGGGTCATGGTTGCGTGGCCCCGCACGCTGACCGCTTGACGCAGGCCATGGGAGACTCCCGCTGTCCACGCATGACTGTTTGTCTCCATCTGGCTGCATCGAATGCGTCTCGGACGGCACAGACGGCCGAAAGCCCGAGCGGCACTTCACTACAGGCTATGGTCATAAGTGGCTAAGTGGCTGTAACGTTATGTGACGTAGGAGAAACGTACGTGTGTGTGTGTGCGTGCGCGTGTGTGCGTGTTTTAAATAAAGCCATCAGGGATTTACGGTGAAGCCCGACTGATTCCTTTCTCTACTGCACTCACAGAACAGCCACACACGGCCCGGGCGGTTCCATGTGGCAATGCTGTAGGCAGAGCCACCACACTCATGCAAAGAGAGCGCTGGGTTCAAATCCCAAGGCCCGCAGTCAGAGGTGGATCAGAGCTCAGTTGAATACTCTGATTGTGACTTTATATGCAACTGGTTGGTTGAAACAAAATCTTGGTCTGGATTTTTACTTTCTGGACCTGAACCACCCCTGCAGTGGTCTAAATAGCCAGTGCAGCATCCAGTTCAAACAACCCTGCAGGAGACCGATCTACAAGAAAGTGATTGATGAGACTCACAAAGACACTGCTGTTGCGGAGACCATGGGTCTCAAACTCCAGACCTGGAGGGCTGGGGCCCTGCACGTTTTTGGGTTTACCCCGTTTAACACACCTGATTCAACTGCATGTTGCTCCTTATACCAATTACCACACAGCTCTTCAGCTCAATCATTTGTGGTGGAATAGGGAAAGAACTAAACTACACAGTGCACCAGCCCTCCAAGACTGGAGTTTGAGACCCATGCAGGAAACAGAGGGGGAGAGACAGTAAATGGACACTGGAGACCTACTGCTCAGATGCCGGGACATTCAACCTGCCCTTGTTTTTTGTGCTGGACACCCATCTGCCTCTCTGCATCACATTGTCACCTTTTCAAAATGGCAACCATTTTCTAGAGACATCTCAAAGTTTTGTATGGAAAACAATGACCTTCTGATTTCTGGTCATAGGTTTATTTATACATACTGAAAAGGGAAGTAAACATTTGTTCAGTTTTGCACTTTTTGAAATTAACATTCGTAATACAGTGTTAATTACTGTCAACCAATCAAACAAGAGTGCCAGGGTTTAGCCAAAATGACATTCAGCTTTTAAACGATGCTGAATACTAGTGGTTCTTGATTATATTTCATGAACACAGACAACCTTGTGACGCTCTTCTTATTAAAACCCATAGTTACATTACAGGCATGACCCCTGCAGATTTCGGAAAGAGTAAAACCCAGTATACCAGTGAACTTCTAAAGGCAGCACTGAAATATGGCACAGATTTCCAGAACAAACGGCTAATTAACAGCATACCCCTAAAGCAAACCATCCCCCTCCCCCATAATCAAAGCGATTAACCAGTCATGTGACAGCTTTCAAGCCAAGGGAATCTAGAATCCAGCCTACTTAATCCAGAACCTTTGTCCAGGACCAAATCTGGTTTTGCATTTATCTGGAACAGGATTATCCACCAGACAACAGTTTGAAAGAAAAAAAAAAAAAAAAACAATTGTTTGCATTATCGAACAGTTTAGACCGCTTAAAAGAAAAAGCACACTTAATAATAAACAACACTGGAGCTAACTCCAAATTAGTTGCTTATCCCCAGAGTTCGGCATCAGAGTGATAGGATCTGCTACAACACATGTGACCCACAGTCCAATCAGTCTGGGCCAGTGACGTCCAAAGTCCCTCCACCAAGTCATCCTACAGCAGGTACAGTACCTCCAGCTCACCTGGCTCAGCCAATCACTGACTTAAGATTTGATACTTTGATCAGATTGTCGGCAAGTGCATTAAGACCCACCACATGGAACGTCAGAGGGGCCTTGAGGTGATCTTTGGGAATGGTTATGCTAAGCATGATGCCAATACTGAGCCCTATGATTTTGGTCAGTCTGTCTGTCATTGGAAATGAGAGCCCCCAACAAACAATTCAAACTTGTAAACCTGGTTTTGGCTGGCTTTAAGAATCAGTCATGTTTCAGCACATTTCACCTAATGCACTGTATAAAATCCACCCCTCCCCCCCACCCGCGGCAGCCCTGGAACGTGCCGAAGTGGAAACACGGCCCATGTTAGTGGATGGCCATGACACACAGAATACAGCTAGTGTATTTCCGTGCCCAGATGGCCTCCGTTCAGGCAAACGCTGCTGTCACTGGACACCCAGGTGGAAGTTAAAGCCAACTTCCTGCAGCCAGCTTCCAGTTGGCCAGCGGGTTTATTAGTGACAGCGTAGAGATAGAGGGGGACGGGGGACAGCGTTACTCCGAGGTGACACATGGCAGACTCGAGCAGACACACACACCCACACTCACTCATACCTAATGTCTGGCTTTTTATTTGTGTACTACCATTGAATTTAGGCCAATGATTAAATCATTATCCAATTACTGAGTAATCTAAGTGTCCTCCCCGATGTCAAATACACACACACACAGTTCATCTATACATCTACACATTTCTCATATTCACATGAACAGTCTCCTATACACCAACAAACACTAAGCATAATGGTTAATTTCTCTCTCATCTCGCTCACACACACACACACACACACATACCTGCATACACGCTATTTCATCCCTGTGTAGACCTCCAAAATGGTTAGTGTGGGAGTGAAGTGGTGTTTGGCAGGGAGTGGTCATGATGCAGGGCAATGGTGTGGGCGGGGTTATGGTGAAAGGACAGAGAACATTTCCTGATTCCTGATTGGGCCGTTGGAGTGTAACTGTCACCAGGAAGCATCAATCGTTGATCAGAGCCAGGATCATACTGTGGGAGACAGAAAGTAGGTGGGAGTTAGTGGGCGGGTTACAGCTGTGATTAATAATTCAATGGAAGAAACATATTACTCTATTAGTGAAGGTCAAGGGTTGTTATGTGGTGAGGTCATTCTCCCCTGGCCACAGCCATTAACAGGACACCTAGTCTAGTAATCCAAAGTTTGTGACTAACAAATCCGAAACCTGTCGGCTGAAGTGATGCACCAATTACATAATCGGTCCTGTAAGCAAGACCTGGAAATTGTGACTGGTTTTGACAAAGGACAGCCACTGGGTTTAATGGAATACTGAGATTCAAACCCGGTACCAGTCAGAGCACACAGTGAACATGTGAGATGGTGTCAGATTAAAACTGCCCACACAGACTTCACAGTGTTTAAAATACTCTAGTACCACGGCCTGCTCCAGAGTCAGCTTCAGACCCACAGACTGATCCAGATTCGGCTTCAGACCCACAGCCAGATCCAGAGTCAGTTTCAGACCCACTGCCTGATCCAGATTCAGCTTCAGACCCACTGCCTGATCCAGATTCAGCTTCAGACCCACTGCCTGATCCAGAGTCAGCTTCAGCCCTATGGCCTGGGCCCAGATTTAGCTTCAAAATACAACTTAGCTGGACTGCCTAGCCGGCTTTCATGACGATTTTACATCTCCAGTGGAGGCTTTCCCTCAACTTAAATGGATGGAGATGCCAGCAAATAGCTTTCTTCAAAGCATCTTCCATCTCAATAGATCTGAGGAGCACAACTGCAAACTCATTTTTACCGAATCATTCGCAGGCACTTTTACCCAAAGCAGTGCACTTTGAGAAAGCAGGTCCAGCCAGTCCCTAGAGCGACTGGGGGTTAAGGCCCTTGCTCAAATGTGGAATTTGAACTGACGACCTCCTATCAGAGGCACTGAGCCCCACAGCATCCCTCCAAGCCCCTCGTGACACACCCAATCTCACACACGCCGCAGACTCTGGGTCCCGAATACACACCTATACCGACTCCCCCAGCCACACAGCGGCTCATTCGGAGCTTGAAATTCCAGCATTCCTCATGAGTGCATGTAAACACATGTGAGGCACGCCTGGGGTGAAGGGACAGAGTGATCAGACTGGTGACACTGGCCCGGTAGCCTGCCTGACACCTCACACCCGCATGCTGCATAATGATGACAGTGATTAGGAAAAGCAGGCAGTAGCAGCACAGGAAGCCTCACGGGCGGCAGAGGGACGCGCCTCCATGACATCCACATTACAGTGCTATTAACAGCATAGAATCAGGAGCAGGCAGTTTGCAGTGCATGTAATGGCAGGTGACGGTAATGACACCCATACAGCACAGGCGTGTGTGTGTGTGTGCCTGTGTTTGTGTGTGTGTGTGTGCCTGTGTGTGAGCGCGCGCGGCGTCTCACCTGTACAGATAGATGAAGAAGCAGAGCAGGTGGAAGCCGAGCTTGATCATGGCCTCCTTCATGTGGGACTTCAGCTGTCCCCGGTTGTGGATCTCAGTTGGGTCAAACACGCCCATGTTGCCCATGGGGACCTTGAGGTACCTGCAAACCCCACCGCATCCTGAGCACGTGTATTAACAACAAACACTCACTCCTCTTGTAACCACGAGTGTCCACACACACTATCGTATCCAGACTCCCCTCTCAGGAATTACTCATGCAGAACATTAAAAGGCTGCACATTAACATTATGAATGCAGATGGATTAAATAAGGACAATCAGTACATCCAAAACTTTCAACACATAAAAAAACTCATGGATTTAAACTTAGAAAGCCTTTATAGCTAGATGCTGTTGGCCCCATCACTGCCTCACCCCCCATCTAATTCCTACTCCCCCCACAACTCACCTCTAGCCCCCTACACACTCCCCATAGAACTTTTATTTAAAGCCCAAATTTGTCTGACTTGTCTCAGTGTAATGAGGTTCAGCAGATCTGCATCTGTGGCTGTCTTTTCATGCGACTTTCTGCTTCAAATCTGGTGTAAATATGGCCCCAGATCATCACCTAAGAAAAAGATCCATAAAATACTTCTAGAGTCACTGTGTTGACTAGATCGAGCGTCTTCTGGGGCCGCCCTACACAAGGGAATCCAACTTTACTACACTAGGTCACTAGTCTTGCTACATCAAAGTTAGTTTATTGTTTAACCCTTTTCCCGTGATAGTTTCCCCATGTGAAATTTGCCTACCGTTTAATGATGCTCTGGGGTCAGATTGACCCCAAACACGGGATAGGGGTCAAACAAAATAACAGCTAGCAATTCAGATGAAAAATCACCAGCAGGCCAACATGACTTGTATGTCAACAGCCCCATCAGAACCATAAACAACCCGCCCGAATCCCTGTGTGGGGGGATGGTGTCAGGCACGGCACCAACATGCAACCAGACCAGAACATAAACACAATGTGCAGCGACTAACAAGCATGATATGAATGTGCTGCCAATCACAAGCAGAATATGATCATAATAGATTAATCATTAAAAGATATCCAAATACAGAATATGGATATGACTAACAGGAAGCATGAGAATACAGAAAAACCTGGGTTCTTTCCAGGGGTACTGACCTGTACAGGTTCCAGGATGCCACGGGCAGATTGAGGAGGAAGATGAACCAGTGCATGGAGACCAGCATAAGGACTGTAGCCAGGGCCTGGCACACTAACTCTGGCAGGACCCACTGCAGGTGGACATTCAAGCAGAGAGAACAAGGGAAGAACGGGCAAATGAGCCAAGACGATACGCAGCACAGGGACAGAGTTCATGGCACAGATTGTGCAAAGCGTACGAGACTGGCACTTACTTTGTTTAACTTGGAGCAACAGGCCCGCGCATTGATATAATCACACTCTAGATCAGATAGAGTGATGATCTGAAACGGCGGTTAAAGATTTTTTTGGAGGCACACGGTAGACACAATTACTGCTATACATGAGGATCCTAAGAATTCCATTCAAATAGTACGCAGCCCTTACCTAGTACCATTTGGATGATTAAATGCACCAGGTCTGACGATCAATAGCTAGACAACAACAAACCGGACAGTTAAAGTCTAAGAAAAGGCAGAGACATCGGGACCAACGTGGCAGCCAGTTACACGCATTCATTTTCATCTACACTAAGTGTGGCGAATCTCTCTGAAATTAAAGACCGCATTGCTCGCAAGAACCTGCCCAGTGTTTAATTTAACAAACACCCGTAAAAGGATTCGAAGTAGACGGAGAGGAAAATCAAAGCGCAGCAGTCTATCAGGGAGAAGATGAACACGGCGGCCTCCATCTTCCACTTCCTGCTTCTCGGCCACTTCCGGCGGCGGCGGCGCGCCGACTCGTGCGCGCGTCTGCGCGAGGCGGCGGCGCGCGGGGGGCGTCAGCATTTGAACTGGATCCTGCAATAATTTCCCGCGGCCGCCCGCACCCGCACGATCGTGTATGCAATATAGAATAAAATCTAACCACATTTCCCGTTCAAAGACTGCAATTTATTTCTGCGACACCAGACGTGACTGGGATTTGTGTGTGAGCATTATTCATTTTTAGAGACACGACTTTTAACGCTGAGTTTTGAGGTCCGTAAACTTAATTATGCATCGTCGATTATTCGTATTTATGCGTATAAATAATTATATTTGTTTAACAAACACACCCACACGCATAGGCAAACGGGGTGGGTGTGGCTTAGCGGTTCGGGAACATGTCAGAGTTCTTAATTTTGAGAATTACTCTCCATTGAAGTGTATATAATGTAATTTCCTTACCGCCCATAAGGAGGTACCAGCATTTCTCGTGCAAGTTCTAAATTGTTTGCCGCTTCGCCCAGTCAAGTTTAAGGTAGAGAACGCCACCCAGTACGTCATTTTACAACTTTACCACTAGATGGGAGTAAAGACCGCCAATTCGCAGCTTTATAGGCGTCACGTGCATAAATATCTGCACAACTGCACATGCAACACTCATGATACATCATGTTTTATATCGATGTACATTTAAATGAATACTGCATGCAGCTAACATCCTGTATTTGTTTAGTAAACGGGACAGTTCAGCAGAGGCCTTCAGCAGTATCAAGCTGTGACCATTGGTACAGTACTCTCCATTCATTTGCCAGTGTCAGCCCACATCTTTCCCACGACCTTGGCAGGGATAGTAGAGGGTGAGTTGAGGTCAACGCTTGTCTATCAGCCAGAACCGTCTATCAGACATGCCTCCACAACAACAGGCTGGGGACCAGAACAGAAGGTATACTCAGCACTGTCACAAAGTGCAGCTGTTGAAGAATATAAGAAATGTGAAAAATGAGAAAAGGCCATCCACGTTAGACCTGTGCGCCCTACAGCCAAAATGCCACTCCCTTTGATTTCAGCTCAAGGTGCTGAATGATCAGAGTAATCCTCTCCTGCTGCTGGTGTGAACATGTAGGTGTTCCTGGGAGCGCGTGGCTCTTTCCGGCAAGCACCTTCTGATATCTCTGATGTCCATGGCTCAGTCTGAACATGAGCAGGTGGAACTCAAATGCCCTTAAAGTTACAGGTGAAAGTCCTCAAAACAAAAGCCAAGTCCCATAAGGGCCACTGTTAGACATCAGTGTCTACAGACAACACTTACATCTTAGCATTTCTTTTACTTTTATTAGTGTAAACATTAGGTTGAGCAGATTTTCAAAGTGCTAAGCTGGGACACTTACGTAGTCTGTGTGTGTTGGCTGAGCTATGTTTGCTGTGCATTGAAATATGTTTAAACCAGGACATATTGCTATTTCTCAGACACCCGGACGCATAGCTTGAAATTGGCACTGTCTTGGTCAAACCAGGACATCTGGTCACCCAAGTAAAAAATTTTGTGAGGAAATGCTGTACACTAAATAACACTTTAAAAGGTGTTCCCAGTACTGCTTCAATGGTCTTTGGTGTTTAATGTACACCCATGACTTTGGACAAAAGGCTCTGCTAAATTTGTAAAATGTAAACGTGACGTGGTGTTTCTTCATGTCCATAGTTCCGTCCGTCCATCCTTTAACCACTTATCCAGGTCAGAGTTGCAGGGGCATCTAGAGATAAGTCTGAAACCCATAAATACTCGCAAACACCCTCAAGGACACACAGTGGCGGTGACACAGTCCAATGCTTAGTCACGTTGACGCACAGGTGTACAGTGATGCGCTGAGTAATCGTGCTGCACAGGAAAATGACCCTGCGTTGTCAACCAGGGTGTGGAGAAAAGAGCGTGGCTGGAGGGGAGTGCTGTCGGGGGAGGGCCCACACAGCCAGAGCACCACAGTGCAGACCACACACAGACGCATACAGGCTCCTCCCATCCCCTAACGTTAACTGTCACGCATTTCCAGGGGGGCGGACAGTCATGACGGACACTTAGAGCACCGGGGAAAAAGATGGGTGACTCATTCTTCATCATTGTACGGTACTGGAGGTCAACGGTTTTGCAGGACAAATGAAGAGGGTTGATGTAGTGAAGACAGAGGTGGGGCACCTTTGTAAAGTGTGTATGGGTATATTTACTAAGGGCATATAGACTTTTGACAAGGCATAGTAGGTGTGATGGGGCGGAGGATGAGGCGTCAAGTAAGCAGTACAGGATACTATGCAGGGTGATGAATTCAGGGCTCATGATGTGCTAAAGGACACTATCTCCCATTAGCATTTACAGTGGTTACTGTAGGGCTGTGAACGATATAACAGCGATCTGAGAACATTTTAGATGCTGCAGCAAGTGTTTTCGCAAAACAGAGCCCCCTCCCCCTGCCAGATTCTCACACACCCAGCCCCCCCCCCCCCCCACCACA
>JAODKL010000135.1:12047781-12060476 GCA_026780765.1 Petrocephalus schoutedeni
GGGTCCGGAGCCTATCCCGGAAGCTACGGGCACGAGGCGGGGAACAACCCAGGATGGGGGGCCAGCCCATCGCAGATGTTGTGAAAATGTGCTATACAAATGAAACTGAACTGAATCAAACCAGCTAACTGGGTAAAAAAACAGCCACTTCATCTTTGTATAGTTATCTGGTGAAATTTGCATGTAGCAAGTGTAGCCAAAATGCCTGCTGTCCTAGTTACATGAGAACATTTTTCATAGTGTCTCTGATGCTTGTCGATGTCCCACTCACCAGTAATCCCACAGTGTATTGTACCCGTTGTACATCATTTAAACTGGGGGCATTAGAGGGGCCATAATTCATAGAGAAGGGCCAGCCTTATCATTAGCCAGTGAAACACTTTATTGCCAAAAGTACTGGGACACCTCTCCAAATCATTGAATTCAGGTGTTCCAATCGTTTCCATGGTCACAAGTGTATAATATCAAGCACCTAGGCATGCACACTGCTTGTACAAACATTTGTGAAAGAATGGGTCGCTCTCAGTAGCTCGAAGCACGGTACCGTGATAGGATGCCACCTGTGCAATAAGTCCATTCATGTAATTTTCTTGCTATTAAATATTCACGGTCAGTTGATAGTGGTATTATAACAAAGTGGAAGCAATTGAGAACAACAGCAACTCAGCCACTAAGTGGTAGGCCACGTAAAATGACAGAGAAAGGACAGTGCATGCTGAGGCACACAGTGTGCAGAAGTCACCAAAAGTCAATAGCTACAGACCTCCAAACTTTGTGTGGCCTTCAGACTAGCTCAAGAACAGCGCACAGAGAGCTTTGTGGGAGGAGTTTGGGGATGGCCCCTTCCTGTTCCAATATTACTGCACAGCAATGCATAAAGCAAGGCATATAAAGACATGGATAAGTGAGTTTGGTGTGGAGGAACTTGACTGGCCTGCACCTCAAGCCGATAGAGCACTTTTGGGATGAATTAGGGCAAAGACTGCGAGCCAGGTCTTCTTGTCCAACATCAGTGCCTGACCTCACAAATGCTCTCCAGGAAGAATGGTAAAAAACTCCCAAACCTTGTGGAAAACCTTCCCAGAAGAGATGAAGCTGTTATAGCTGCAAAGGCTGGGTCAACTCCATATTAAAGCCTATGCATTAAGAATGGGATGTCAAGTTCATGTGTGTGTAAAGCCAGGTGTCCCAATACCTTTTGCAATATAGTGTAAGTTTTGAACCGGTGAGTGATGGGGAGGGGACATTCTGGGCAGTGCCCCTGTGACCCATATACATGCCCCTGATTTAAACTTATACAAATTCATCCACTTGTCTAGGCTGGCCAGATATCCAGAGCTCATCTCTGTTTGGTGCTGGTGGAGTGCCGCATGACCCCAGGAGGGGGACGCATTCGGTACCAATGTCAGGGGAGACGTGAGATCCGTCATCCCGCTCCGGCAGGGCACCGGGCAACGGGACCCCGGCGTTATCAGCTCCCAAATGGAAAGTAAATGACGGTCATCGCCGCGAGCAGCTGCCACCAAGCCGGCCGAGAGGCGTTGCATGCCAGTGAATCACGTCCAAATGACGCCCAAGGACGGCTGGGGCGCGGTGGTCCGCGTGGGAAAACAGGCGTCATGGGAAATAATGCAGCCTGAATTCAGCTCTGACCAGGGCTCTATGCCTCTATGCTCTATCCTGGATCTGAGAAACACACCCCTGGTATAAGCATGTAACATACACTCAGTGTCCACTTTATAAAGCTCCTCTGCATAGCGCCAGGGTGAACCCCCTTTTCTGTGACCAGAACCACTTTCCGGGTCTATAAATGTTCAGAGGAGCTGCCGCACGGCACTGCTGTCCTGAACCATTATTTTTGCACTAGTGGCTGTCCTATTAGCCTTAGCGTAATGAATGAGGTATTTTTGGCAGCTGCGGCTGGATGCTTTTTGTTTACCGCACCGTCCCCCGCAAACTCTAGACACTGCAGCGTGTGAGAATCCAGAGGGGGCAGTTGTTTCTGAGATGCTGGAACCCCAACGTCTGGCACCAACAATACATCGTGGGTCATAGCTGTTCTGATGAGTGAACCTGTTAACCTTGTCTGCCTGCCATTTGTATCCGTTTGCGGCCATGTGATTCGCTGCTCCGGGGGGGAGCACGTCGCTTGCTATAATTAACAAGTAGGTGTAACTAATGAAGTGACCACGAAGGGTGCATAATGTAAAAGTTTTCATCATGGAAATGTTTATAGTATTTTATGATTGTGTTAATCATTTTGCAAAAGCACCGTTTCGAGAAAAACACCTGGTGAAAAATTATTATAATAGCAGGGAATGAGAAACACCGTCATGATGGTGACCCGAGTTGTGTTTGATTGAAGAGTCCATTTTTCCCCGTGATTGTATGTAAATGATGGTTCCCTGCATTTTCTTTGTTGTTGTTATCACGTCAGTGATAGTTCCCTGTGTCACTTTTGTGTTCATGTGGTAGTGGGGCGTTGACTTCTCCAAGGTGACTGGGTGAACCGCTCTGATTGCTCCAGTGAATAGGCGTCCCAGCAGATGCCCGCCTCCCATTGGAGGACCTAGCAGAGCCCCCAAGCCTGGGGGACAGACACAGACAGCTGCTGTGCCGTCAGTGGGCACGTGTCAGCGACTGTGGTGGGCGTTCGGTGGCAACATGAGGGCGGGGTTCAGTTTGATGGGTAACATTAGATCACAGGGACTTCTGGGGGTGCGACGCACGTCAAAGAGTGACGGACGCGGCCCCCCACAGGCCCTCTTAACACAATATCCAATTACATGAGCGTGTAACATTTATCTAAGTTTTAATGCCTGCGTTGAAGGAGTTTGGACTTTCTCAGTAGACCACCACAGCAGCAAACCACAGCTGAGTTCTCTCGTTGACCATGCAGAATCCATTCGAGTCATAACCATGTCATGTGAAGCTGCAAGCACTGCATGCATTCGGTGGCAGAATGGATCCAATCCCATTAACTGGCCCCAGGATCCAAACCCTCAGGACAGAAGTGGGGTGCAGTGCCTGTAGGTACCTGTAGGGGGGGCACCTGCCTTGCACGCTACTTCAGCGAGCGCCCATGGAAGGGGAGGTTCTACACAGATTACGTGAAGTGCGAACACAAATATTCTCGCACCACACTCGTGCGCTTTGTTTAGCAAGCATGGCAGACAGATAACATCAGATGCAGAGCGCCGGATTACAGGACCACACACGCACACGTTTGAGGTTGTTATGATTTGTCACTAAATTTGTATAGCAATAAACGTGAGTGACTGCGCTGCTAGCTGTGAAGAAGCTGAATAGAGGAACTTGTGGTTGAAAGGTCACATCCGTGGAATGAGAGCTGCTTATAATGTTGCCCCATCTACTGTATCACTGACACCTTCCTCCTCATCGCTGGTGTCCACAGCTGTAGCCCAGGAGAGCAGGCTGTGGCTGGAGGTTTCTCATGCACTAAGGGCACTGAGTCACCATGATTCCGCCAGTCAGGGTACCTTCCGTTCTGCCTGGATATCCCTCCTCCCGAAATCCACCCTCCTCAGCTGCCCTTTTGCCACTCTCCAGAGCCCATCTGTTACTTCACGGCTCTGTGCACTCTCTGCGCGATGACGGTCTTACAAGTAAATACGGCTCCTGAAATGAAGGGGAGACTCCGTCGTTCCCCCATCTCCCAGGTAACGCACATCTGTTGTTTGCCATGGAGGTGAAGGCGATTAATTGTTATTGTCGACACACCGCAGCACACAGTGCACAACGACGAAATGTGTGCTCTGCATTTGACCCATGTGACATTGTGACACAGCAGTGGGCAGCCTTGGCGCCCGGAGGGGGGCAGTACTTGGGGGCGGTATTGGTCACTAAGTGTCCTGGGTGCTGCTGCAGAGATGAAGCTCCCTAGACTCCCCGGCTGGCCTCTTAGCCACCCTCTTACACTAATTTATAATAGAATAGTGATATTTATATTGATCCCGGTGGGAAAGTTCTCGCATCATGTATCCCATCATGCTCTCCAAGAGACATACAGGCACATATGCAGGTGAGAGCAAGTTTAGGTAGGAGTCACAATGCAGTGTCGGCCAGTTTGCAGAGACCCTGGAGCAACCTGTCAGGGATCCAATGGGGTCAGGGGTCCAGGTTTAGGACCAGTGAGGTTGGAATCCCCTGAGCCACACACAGCCTCCAAAATATTGGCGTTATTGTTAGAGTTTGTATCAGTAGTTCTGTCAGATTTTATGCTCTAAAATGTTTAAATGTCTAAAGTGTGTTTCTCAAAACCATGCACTCACTGTGAAAAACATCTCCCATTTAAAATATGCCTGTCAGGACCGAGCGGACTCTCCCCTAAAGGAAAAACTGTCCTAAAAATGGTGGACACATTCATCGTGTCGCCTGCCGTAAGCGACCTTGACAGAACACGATTCTGCGTGTATACCATTTTGCCTTTTTCAGTAAAATTAGGCTTATCTGAAACAAATTTAGACAACTTTAGACAGTAAGTGAATAGTAGTGTAAATTTTACAAAACACTACAAAAAACAGTTCAATAAAGCTCAAATATGGTTATGCTTACAAAAAAAGGTACAGTACAGAAAGTGTAAAGAGGTTTTGCCGCATGAAAGCCTCCATCCTATCTGTGTTTGATCACGTAAGTTCTCCCACGTCACAGGTGACATTCTCCCTGGCTCCAATCCTGACAGATTCAGTGCTGGCATCCTCATCATCTCCACAGCCCTTCTCCGTGGTGTTACGGATGCAGCCATGGACCACGACAAACCGAATTCAGCAGGGGGGATAGAGAAGGAGAGAATACGGAGGGAGCAAGAAGACGGGGAAGGTAACGTTTATCCTGCATTGCTGCATTGCTTGAGCAAGGCACTTAACCCCCAGCTCCCTGGGCGCCGGACGAGGTGGCTGCCCTTCCACGGCCAAGCTTGCTCTCATGGAGAGCAAGGTTGGGGGAGATGAGAAGACAATTTCCCCATGGGGATCAATAAAGTATCTATTATTATTAATTGGGCCAGGATGAACACGGAAAACCAGAAATAATGATTTTATTAGGCCTTACCTTTACCCTTATCAGGCCTTTATTAGGCCTGAGTGTTTATTAGGCCTTACCTGGAAAGCTGATAGTGGCACAGATGGTGACAGGATGGGGACGTCTACTCTGGCATTCTGACCAGTATGTTGCCTCTTGATTAGGGGAAACTCTGTCTTACCCCCTGAACCATGAGCGTGCATTGGACAGGGCTTGTGTTGACCCCCCGAGCCCCTCTGAAATGCAAAGCAGAAGCAGTCAGGACAGCTAGTAAAAGTCACAGCACTGTGCAAACTGATTTGACGTCCGGCGTAAAGAGAATAATTCAGGACGTCAGCTCCTTCAACATATCGCTGCTCTGCTCCTTGACCTTTCCAAAGGGCCCTTGATGAATCTGTTTCACATTTCCCTTCCCCTCCCTCTGTCTGTGGTGGAGATGCTGACCTCCATTGCTCAATACGTCACCATGTAACGCCTGCTGACCGATACGCCCCAGCTGAAAGACGTCTTTTGCCAATAAGGGCCTGAGGAAGAGACACTGGCTTCCTACTCCGCAAGGTCTTTGGCGCATTCAGCAAGAAGGTCGAATGAACGTCTGCTTTGTGACACGTGCAGCAGTTTTGAATGGAGGTTACTGCAAGCGACTCGTGTTGGACGGCACGTGGTGCCCATAACCCCTCACGCTCAATCCCCTGATCGCGGGGGAGTTGTATCTTTCACGGGACCAACACAACACAGAAATAAACACGGTACTGGATGCGAAATGCGTCATTCTGCCAGATTTCTCACGAGTCACAGAATCCCTGTTGCTGATGTAGAGAAAGTGACGTGTAGTCAATTTTCTGTGACACGAGGAGAATGGGACATAGGCCCCCACAGGTGATTACCGTCAAATTCATTTGGGTTCCTGTTGCCATGTCACCAGAAGTCTGTGCGTCACCCCTAATCACTCCCATTACCCTGCCCTCCCCATAAAGGCTCCCCCCTCCCCGGTAGTATTGTGAGAGGACTTGCCAAATGTGGACAGAAAGGCCATGCCCCCCCCCCACCCATCAGGAGCAGTGGTGACCGGGATTGACGTGACTCAGAGTCATTGGGAGATCATTTACATTCTGGCAGTGGGAGGTTCTGGAAAAGTTCTGTGACTCGGCATTGGGGCACATTTTCCAATAGGACGCTGTGTCCGTTTCATGTGTAGCTGACAATCAGACTGGCGCGGGTGGTATGTTATTAGCACCGAGATTACAGATGCATAAGCACATGCCCACAAATGCTGAGTGAAGGGCACAGAGAGACTTCCCGTTATGGAGGGAGTGAATTACGTGGATGTCACCAATATTACCCATCAATCTACTTGCGTTCAGTGTTGCGTTGAACTCTGCGTTCAGTGTTCGCTAAAGTTGATGGGAAACATGCACAATGTTGAAGATACTTCACGTCAAGTATGTGAACTACCATGAAACAGGCAGAGAGCGTTGACTAAAATCAACCACCCTTAAACGGGATAGTCTCTTCTAGACAGTGCAGAATTTCGAGACGGCATTGCAGATTAGCGCTGGTGATTAACCCACTTCCTGAGAAGCACAGAGAAGCAGCTGTCTCATTCCCCGTCTTATACAATGGCTGATGTTTCAAGCATCACCACCAAGACCCTAGAGAAGACCATGCTGATCTGAAATCTTGAGACCAGGACCACAACATCAAGATTCTGCCGCAAATAACTGGGGACCAAGCCGTGCTGATATATGGGGCTTCGGCTATGTTACAGTACACAGCAGATGTCCATGCCACTTTACAGTAGGCGGCAGCAGCGAACAGTGATGCATGCATGAAATGCTAGTTTTTATGGACATGCTACTCGCATACATTTACAGCTGACATGTTTCAGGGAGCAAGGGATAGAGAAAGAAAGAGAGGAACAGAGGAACTGGGTCCGTGTTCCCTAGGTCAAGAAGGCCACTGCAGCTCAGTCCAGCAATACATTCCCCGGATTTTCACTCTACTTTCCATCCGAGTTGTCACCATATTAGCTACCCTCCAATAAGTGCCTCCCAACCTTCAGAGGAGCTAAAATTGGAAGCTTGCAGCCCTCAGCATGTCACTTGACCTGGAAGGACCAGAGGAACAAGCGCTCCTGCATTTCCACCTCATTCCTTGTGTTTTGCCAGATTGCTGATAATAGAACAACCTTTATGCTGGGCGGTTGGCGTGTTCCTAGGCGCTATGCGCGACATTCACGCCAAGCCGTGCGTGATCTTCTCAGCCTGGCCCGGGACGCAGCTGAACCTAGGGGACCCAGGGGGAGGGCTGGGGGGGGGGGGTTTTGGCACGGCTGGGGGGGGGGGGGGGGAGGGGGGCCAGCCCGTATGCGGGTATTGCCCCCGTGGGTATCAGCACACCCATCTGATCGCAATGCCCATACTGCGGGTGTTTACACACGAGAAGCAGAAATGTCCTGGAGCAGTTCTACCGCGGAGTGTGAGTGCCAAAGAAAAATCGCTGGTGCAAAATTCAACAACGAGAAATTCCATTATTTCCTGGCCACTCCTGGTTTCCGAGTTTGTGTAGTTCTGCTGTGGAATGATCCGGAGCGTTTCGTAAACACCTGTAATGGAACGCATGATCATAAGGTGACACTGCAGCAGGACATGTGGCTGCGGACAGCCGTGGTGACCCTCAGACCATCAGGATTGCAGGCCCGAGTCCAGTTTGGAAGCTTGTGGTGTCCTATGTCAGTCACCACACTTTATATACATCAACCCATTTTCTGTAACGGCCTGTCCTATTCTGGCTTGCAGGGGGTCTGGAGTGTATCCCAGATGCTAGGGGCACAAGGCAGAGAACAACCCAGAATGGGACACCGACCCATCACAGGGCACATTCACATGCCAGTCACACCTATAGGTATTTTGGTAACTCCAAATAACCTCAGCATGTTTTTGGACTGTGGGGGGAAACCGCAGAACCCAGAGGAGACCCCATGATGACACAGGCAGATCGTGCAAATTCCACACACACAGAGCCCCGGCAGAGACTCAAACCCTGGTCCCAGTGGCGTGAAGCAACTTTGCTAACCACTGCACACCACCCTGCCCCCCATTATCTGCATATCCAACTGAATCCTGCACTTGTACAAATGGCAATAAAACTTCTGAATCCTCTTGAATCCTTGAACTCCTTTCTCTCTCCGTCGCATCCACCTTCTCAACGGAAAACTGGCCAACAGACCCCAAAGATTTCAGCCTGGGGACACACGGTAAGCAGAACACTCCTCGGGAAGGAAGGAGGTCGGCGCTTTTACACAGAGCAGGGATTCAGCTATTTTCCAGCATGAGAATGGAGTCCCATAGCCGCAGGACACTGGAGACGGTAAACCAATCTAAGCCACACAAATGCAAATTCTTCAGAACAAACAGATTCTCATTTGACTCAACGTGAAAGATTATCGACTCTCTCCCGAGTTTATTATGCTTTTGTGCGTTTCCACGTCTTTCGAAATGCTTCCAGCTGAACACATTTTTTGAGTGTAATGTCTCATTATTGGTAATCAACTTCACACTCATCGGTCCTTCAGCACCTAGTTAATACCCTTGTAAACTGATGTCTGAACATTGCCAGCGAGCCAACATAGGGGGTGACACCTGATCAAGCCAAGAGAGGCTGAAGACGGAGGTCAGAGGCTGAAGACGGAGACGATGTTAACTTGAAAAAGGGCTGAAGAACGCAGATGAAGAGCATAGCATGAAAGATCTGTGACCCATTAGATCTGTGCAACCTTAGTTCGTGGCGTTACAGAAGTAGTTTTGGTACGGTGGTCCAGCAAAATGTCTTAGATGCAGTTTTCGCTAAGTGCTTGAGGTACTTGGCCAGTCTGGTGTAGGGTGCCCAGCCATAAGCTATGCAGACTGATATAATCCACATGCAGGAGAATGTGGTGCCTCCAAGACAAACAATGGCACGATCAGAAGTAGGCCACTGGTGGAATCCTACAGATTCCTCTTCTGGTCTCCTCAAAGTCCTGATGAGTCAAGGTTGAAGTGTGACAATGACTGAAGGGCCTTTTAAATGGCACCCCACATCTTTATCCATAAATAACACGCACAGCTCACTGATCCCAGGTCAGTAACATGCAGTCCGCCTTCAGCGCTGCCTATAAACTGTACCTATAAACATTTGTGTGAGATGAAACACACATAGTTTACAAACCTCAAATGGTTGAAGTCATGGTTTGGGGTGACGCCAACTTTCACTGTGCAGAGGCATAGACTCCGTGGGAATTCATGTTGGTCTGACAACCCCATCGTGATGACATCACAGAGGGGCTCCACAAGTCACAGCGGACTATTTCTCCCTTGATGCCTTGCGTTTAGCCAAATGCATAGGAGTATCTTAATGGAGCTGTGTGATTAACTATTTGTTCGCTGATTAGACATGTTCATTTGAGTTAATGACTGCATGTATGTACAGTGCTTTGGAAGCATTTATAGCATTTTAAATATTTTTTAAATGTTTGATTCTGATCTACAGTTAGCTGCTTGTTACGAAACTATACTATAAAGTGGATATAAAATTTCGCTTGGGGAGGTAAGTCGATGTCTGTGGCCTCTGGGTTCGTTTCAAATAAGATGATGAAATTTAATGAAAAACTGAAGTTTAATGGGTGGGACGCTTTGTGAGTAAGAGGAGATGAGAGGACTGAGCAAGGCTTACGGTAAGAAACGGTCTAATGGGAGAGGAAGGAGCCCTTGTCTTCTGCATGCCCTGCCTTCATCTCCAATCTACCTCTCCTTCCTGCAATAGTCCTGTCTGGCTTCCCAAACTGTGCCCCATACACAGGAAGCAGTGCCTCCTGGCCACCAGCATTGAGACGGGACATGGGGCCAACCTCGCCGGCAGGGCGACGCCAGGCAGATTCTCGGGCCCCATGGAGCGGCACAGCTGTCCCGGCCCGCGCCGATACGGGGGAATCCAATCACAGCCATCTCTGCAGCTGTGCACTCTGGTAATTGAGGCTTAAGGAAGACAAGCAGGGACACGCACATGTACATACACGCACACACACACACATACACACATGCACACACACACAGAATAGGTATGTATATCATCGTGGGGACTCTCCATTCATTTCTATGGGCATAACCTTAATTCCAGCTATGACACCCTTAACCCCTACCCAGCCCATAAGCAATCAAACAAAATACAAGGAATACAAGGTGTTTTTCATTTTTTGACACATTCAGTCACTGAAAAAATGTCCCCACAAAGTAATATATATGTCCAAACACACAGACACATCTCCTGAGCTAAAAAATAAAATGGCACCCTGAAAACTGTTTATATTCTGGGCAGGTTTGATCACCAGATCTGCTTTAAAAGTTCAGCATAAATGTTTATTGGACTGTAAAAGGCAGAAGAGGGCCTTTCAGACATGTGGTTCTGATCCATTACCAGCCGGAAAAGCCCTTCACGCCGCAGGTCCTATGACTAGCATGTGGTTGCCCATTGGCATGGCTGGGAAACTAAGAACACCGTCAAACCCGGAGTCCGCCAGCCCACTGCAGCGCTCGGGAGAGCAGAAAAGGGTCCCCACTTGGGTGGGGATGTGATTAATGATGCCTGGACTTCATCGATGGTCATTTACAGTCAGTATGCCATTATAAATATTATTGTTGTGGTTGCAGTTATCAGTGCCAGCACTGGGAGGGGGTTGAGTTGTAATAACATTTATTTGGTTGTGTAGAGGAAGCATCTGGACCTTTCTCCTTATGTTTGCCTTCTGCTGTCCAGATATTTACGTATCCCAGCTGACTTTTTTAAGAAGAGCGACGTACACTTTCTCAGTGGTTTATATAGCTAGATATTTCACGGAAATGATTACAGGTCAAGTAAACCAAGCAGGGCGTGCCCTTAACTGTCACGCCACCTGCTGGATGGATGCCACGGAGCACCTTCGCCTCACCACAGCTGTTCTGTGCCTTGTGGGAGCTCCAGAGTCTGCAGAGGATTCACAGAGCAGCTGCCACTGGATCAGCAGAGCCGCCTGACACCATCCGAGGCAGCGGATTGGAGGGTGAGGCGGTGCCCCCGGGATGAGGCGGGGCCCGGGAGATGAGGTGTTGCTAAAAGAGCCCACCCTCCCTGTGGAGTCCGCCGCCCTGCGGGGGGCACTGATGCCCGTGACAGGGCTTTTGGCGGGGTCTTCAAAAGGTCTGGGTGAGCAGTGTGGGAAATGGAAGATAATTACATGAGTCACAGACATGTTGATCCAAGCACAGAATTAAGAAGAAAGCTCATAGCTTCAAAAAAAAGGAAGGGGAAGCCTGTCTTCCGTGCTTTCCTTTCATGCAGGAGGTGCCCTGACCACAGCAAAGACATGAGTCCTGCCCCACTATAAACCTCTGTTTTGGGTGAGGATGCACGGCACTTTCCCACCACCCCTCCCCTGCAAAATGGAATGTGCCAAGTTCACCCCCCCCCCCGAGTGTGTGGGAAACCACACCCATGCCCAGCCTTGGAGCTTCACGTGAAACATCTCCCAGAAAGCATCTCACGTGGATTGGAAGTGGGCTGGTTCCCCTCCACCAGGCATATCTCCCATTCGTGTGGCTCAGCAGGTCAAGGCGCTGTGCCTGTGATCGGATGGCTGCCAGATCACATCCCGGAGCCGATTTCCCCATGGTGCCCCTGAGCATAATGTAAATAGAGGTCTCTATCTACAAATCCATCTACATTAGGTGCGTGTTAATTAACCAGCAGTTGAGCGTAACTGAAATACTGGACGCCCCCCTGCGCGTCCCCACCCCGCACCACCAAAAAAAACGACCTGATACTTTATCGGTGCCGAGATCCTCTTGCAGGATTCCGTGCGCCTCATCGCTTCACGTTCCCACGTTATTCCCAGCTTGCGTTTTATTTTTTATTTGTTTTTGCATCTTGCTCTTTGTAAACAGTGGAGTTCGCACAGCAACGCGGTGCAGATGCACCCCGCCGACCTTCAGGTGGCCAGGGGGTCACAAGCTTCGCGCAGGCTGAGGTGACAGAGGAGCATAGCTACCGCGGGACACGGCACCCTCGCCCCAATTGAGGCCGTCGCTGCTCCAGTCACTGGGAATCATCAGTAAGCGTCCCTACCTGTAGCCAGGCAGATCCGTGCCGATGACCTCGGTATCAGATGAGCGGCACGTTTCCGATCAGCCGGGCCTGACAAGGGGACTACAAGAGGCTACCCGCCCGGAGGCTGCTGTTCAGCTACATAATGGTTTATTCAGAGCGGTGGGGGGGGGGGGGGGGGGGGGGCGGGGGGGGGGGGAACGCAGCAAGCCTTGACTGGTTACTCAGTAACTACGATGCTTCAGATGATTGGGCAGAGGCTTCTAAGCAAATCCATTAGCTAGTGTGTCAGCACCGGTGGGGAAAGGTGCCACAGTACGTGAAAAATTCCACAGTGAGTGAAAAATATTAGGACGGCGGCAGCACGCAGTCGAGAGTATCGGCAGTGTGCGCTGGAGGTGTGCCTGATATTTGTGGAGGAACTCCTTCTCCACTATGATTGCCGTAGCTGTCCAGGGTTTTGTGGGAGACCCAGGAACCGTGGCAGATGCCCAGGTGCAGAAGAGGCCTGGCTTTTGTGTCACTGGCATTTGCTCTTCTGG
>JAODKL010000135.1:12061909-12084191 GCA_026780765.1 Petrocephalus schoutedeni
CCCCCTCTCCCTCTCTCCCTCTCCCTCACTCCCTCTCCCTCTCCCTCGCTCCCTTTCCCTCTCTCCCTCTCCCCCTCTCCCTCTCCCACTCTCCCTCTCTCCCTCTCTCCCTTTCCCTCTCTCCCTCTCCCTCTCTCCCTCTCCCTCTCCCTCTCTCTCCCTCTCCCTCTCCCTCTCCCTCTCTCCCTCTCTCTCTCTTTCTCCCCCCCCACCCTCTCTTCTGGACTACTTTCAGCCTTGGGCTTGCTGATTATGCCCCAGATCCTGCGCGTGAGATTATATATTATTATATAATATGACGCGGAGGTGTGGGAGGGAGCGGGCGCAGGAAAGAACCAGTCACCTTTGGTCAGATGACATTCCTTAATTGCACCAGTAAATACCTTTAATATTTCCTAGCGGTTCACTAGGTTCATCCCAGAGGAGTAATGAGAAGAGCCTGTGCCAGTGCGTTGTCACGTGCAAAGCGCCCCTTACGCAACACCACCCCGGGACGGAGAATGCCTTCCAGACCTCGTCGGGAGAAGCCCCACGGCACGGGGGCTGCGTCCACGCCGGACGCCGTCTGACGGAGGGATGCATAGCGTAGTGTGACCCTGCACCTGCTGGTTGCAGACCCCCTTACTGGGCGATTCTGCACACCCAGCTTCCCCTTCCGCCTCTGGGAAAGCCCCAAAGATGCTCCAAAAAAACACCGCTTCCCTCTGATCGCATCTGGAATGCGACAAGCCTGGACTGAGCTCTCTATCGCTCTCTTACCCAGGAATTCGCCACTGCGAGGTCGTTCCTTGCGGCGCACGCAAACTAGACCCCCTAACACACGCATGCACACACGCATACCTGCGTAGTTCCCGTGTCAGTCTATATGCGCACACCAGGTCGCACTGTTATGTCCTGTCCCTCTCTTTACAATTTCGAAAAAGTGAGCTAATTCTGTGGTGGAAGTCCAGCCCACCACGTGGAAAGTGCCAATCTGCCTTGTTTATGCCCTTATTGCATAATCCACATCTGGCAGCATATGATTTCAATGTTAAAAGATTCAGTCACTGAACTTCATATGGGACAGCCAGTAGGACAGAGGGAGCAATTATCCCTGGGTCTGAGGCTTTAGGGTTCCCAGGTATAATTTCATTAATTTTGATTTTCCTCTCTTTGAATCACCACCTTAAGTTTTAGTCAAATACCCTTCTTCGCGTAAGGAATCACATATGATTCTGGAAGTCTCTCATGCTCTCCAGTGAAGGTAGTGGCTCCCAGCTGGGTTTTGGGAATGAGGGCGCTCCTTCCAGAGGGTATGAGATCGCCTCAGCTTCGAAGAGGGAACTCACACTGGGGTCTGCGTACGCGTGCTGCACCTCAGAGCATGTCAGCTTCCTGGAAACTGTTGTCATGCAGTTTAAAGAGGCGATGGTCACCAATTTAGACATCACTTGGAGCTTCCAGGCTCATGTGAGAAATGGTAAAGAATGATGGAAAGCAAGTCGGTCACATGTAAAGATGTCAGCAGAGCTCTGTAGTGGGGGGAGACGTGAGTCTTTGATACTCGGAAACTAGATGGAAAAGCTGGTTATTTATGTCTTCTGCCCCGGCAAGTAAACTGAGCTCCAGGACCAGCTTATTTAAGGAACGTTTCTCATGTTTGGCCCCCCCGACACTGAAGAGTTAGTCCTGGGAATAGTGAGTGTAGCTATTTTTTTTACTGCCCCTTTAAATTAAAAGTGGATTGTGGCTTAATTAAGCCCTTGGCTAGATTGTCGGCCATTATGCTGTGAAGTAATAGAATTTATAAACAAAATTTATACATTTATATAAACTGTTTCAGAAAATGTTTCAGGGCTTTCATCTGGATTTCAGCCTTTTCAAATGTGGCCACAGCCATGTCGTCATGTCACATACTTTGTATTTGTAGTTTTTGACACTGCAATATGAATATATACACATTTTCTTGTAAGGACTTTCAGTATTATACTGGGGTGGAGTTTTGGGCCTACTGCTGGCTCACATGAAGGGCTTTCATAAACCGTTCCACGTCTTTTTGAAATTGTTTACGCAGCTGTCAAAATTCTGCATCCTTTGTTCAAAAAGTGCCCCAAAACAAGCAAAATAAAGCACATGTGTCTCAAAATCAGAAACAGTGTCCAAAACAATGTTCCCATTTTCATAACTTAACACAAGCATCAAAAAAAGAAAAAACTCTCGAAACGCGCAATTCAACCCCGAAATGCCGTAAGATTCTCAAAATGACAAACACATGTTTCAAAATCAAATCAGTTGATTAAGAGTCTAACAAAGCGTGGCCTCAGAGTCCGTTCCAAGATCACCAGTGCCATTCCCAACCTTCTGCTATTGATACAGGCCGTCACTACTGCTCACACAAAATAATGCTGTAAACTGAGACGTCACCGCGCATAAACCTGCAAAGTTTATTCAAAGTTTCCACTGTTCTACCCTATAAGTAAAACGAAACAGGTGCAAACATGTAAAAGAAATGCCAGGACTCTGAAACAATTCAGTTACGGCATATAATTCCAATCAGTGAGCAACAGCAGGTGGTTGAGACCGAGGCTGAAAGGAAACACGTGTTTCGGAATGCCGCCTCATCCTCGGAACAGCTCCTTTTCTCCTGGAATGAATGCCATTGTTTGCGGCGACAATGCTGACAGCCGGCTCTGCCCAGTTTGGGGATGACACTTTCCCCTCTGTTATGGGCAAAAGGCAGTCAAACGAATGCAGAAAACAGCCGGGGACAAAGGCAGGATGCAATGGCTAAGCGGCATCCCTCGGACGCATGTCACACCGCGAGGAATTCGGTGCAGAGACCTGTCTTCACCTCTACCGCATGAGGTCCCTCCAAACCACTCTAATCTTCAATCTTTATCGCCCGCAGATGTGTTTCTGATACACCCATATTTTAAGTGGGTCACACCCTGTAACACTGTGTACAGTTTTCATAACCAAAAGAATTCTCTTGTTTTCAGAGGGGTAAGAAACTAATTATGAAGAGCAAATTACGAAAGCGGGCTGACCTGGGTAATTTGAGCTATAAACATCAAAGCTGTTACACATCTGCCTGTACAGCAGCGCAGTCATGGTGGGGAAGGGGGCAGAGATGCTGGAAGCACCCTGTTCCTCAGTGAATAGGAGTCACGATAGAGTGTTATTATGCCAGACATATTATTGATTGCTGTAGCCCCTTGGAAGGACTATCCCAAATTACCGTTTACACAAGTTACTTTCGCTTTCTTCGACTGCCATTAACAAAGAGCCATCATCCAGTTGAGTAAACATCTTGGTCAGTGTTGGGGAAGTTACTCACAAATCTAATCCATTACAAACGGTGACTCTTTATACTCAAACAAAACTTGGTCTGGAATTCTACTTTCTGGACCTGAACTTGTGTGTAATGGATTACTTTACTGGATTACAATGGATTACTGTACTTCCCCAACACTGATCTTGGGGCAGTTTGTGGGCCTGAGGAATATCATGAATGGACCTGGAGAGCAGCATTTAAAGCCACCAAGCAGGACCCAGGCCAGCAAGCTCACACAAAAGCAAAACAATTCATTGAGAAGCACCAGGGAACGAGGACAGTCCTTCTGTGCCACCACAAATCTCCTCCAGCCTTCTCCTCCTGAACCCAAACAGCTGACCGGCTAGAACCCAGAAGAAGGCAATTTTCACGTCAACCCATTAGGCACAGGAGGTCATGTGTTGCCTAATGGTGCAATCTTCCCAGGGGGCCAAGGAGTTAGCCAGCCAATTGATGGGCTAATTTCCAAAATTCAGTCCACAGGACATGCTTTAGCAAAAATGTCTGTGGTCTTAGTGAGCTTGGCAGATTCAAGGAAACTTGTTTGATTCCTTGACGACTGAGGCATTTTGGTCCCCAATACCGTAACATATGATGAGAAAGCCTAACATTAGGTTGTTGATGGTTGTTGATGTTGATGGAAATCGGTTGAGCAAGTTTTAGGAATTAGCCGTTCTGTTTCACTTTGTCTGAGACAGTCTACATGCTTTTCGTGCCCAATGTGGTGGGCGTGCTGGCGGGGGGGTGTCTCCAGCAATGAATCTTTCCCAGTGGGGGGTCACCAACGGTGAAGCTTGCCTACGGCTCCACATGGGTTTCGAGCAGCACTGAGGCCAGCTGTGGTTCATTAATTTGGTTACCTGTAGATTCAGGGCCGATGGCTAATTGGCATGCAGTTCCTGAACTCATCTGTGAGACCGAGGCACCAACGGACCAACCGCCCAATGCAAGCATCACAATGTCAGCACCCAGTCTGTGCTCAGCGCTGTCAGCTCTCTAAGCCTGGCCCCTGCAGTTCAGCATCTGTCCAAGTGAGACCCAGCTGCAATTAAGCCTGTCTGGCTGCTGGTGTGATACTTCAGTGTTTGTTTCCCCATCCAAATGCTAAAGCCGCGATGAGCAAACTTGAATGGTGAGCAAACTGGAATTCAAAATTTTGGGATTAAAAAACAAAGACTTTTACACCAGACAGCCATAATGTTGATACAAAATTATCTTATAATAATAAGCTTAATTAGCTTATTTCTCAGGCTTTGCTAACTAAGAGTGGAGAAATTGTTTCTTGCCATTAAAGCAAAATCAATACAATATACAATACAATTTTATTTATATAGCGCATTATCACAACATTACATTGTCTCAATGCGCTTTACATTATCTCTGCCACATAAAGACCCCCCAGTGAGCAAGCCAAAGGCGACAGTGGCAAGGAAAAACTCCCTATGAGGAAGAAACCTTGGGAAGAACCAGACCCAAAGGGGGAGCCCATCCTCCAGAGGCCGGCAGAGCAGTCAAACCGAACAAAATCCTTTGTAAAACATTTTCTTCTGTTGACGTCAATAACTGCCCGGCTACAGCACCAGGAGCCCAGATCCCTGCTTCTGTAAATAAATGTCTTCTTTGCTTTCTTCTAAAATGTCTGTTATATACTTTCCTTTTTCAGCCTTGTATTCTTGAATCTGTACTAAAATTAAAGTGGTCCACTGGGCCGACTTCTTGAGTTTTTTTTGGATCATGACAGTTTTCGTTGCCCCTTCTGAAGACATTTTGTACGAAGCCTTTAATAGTATCTATCCTGCCGCTGTTTCATAAAAATGCTCTAATGCGGGAATATCTGAATAAGAATCTTTGTCTCTCACACACATGCAAACAAAAACCATACTCTCATAAACACACATATACCTACATACAATAATAATTCCAGTCTGAATTTCCCCATTTGTCAACTGAGAACCACTGTTACCCCAGCCCCCAAACCCAGAAGGTATGTGTTCAGACATTGTGCGGCCAAAAGTATGCGGACACCTGTTTGACCAACATGTTATTCCAAAACCAAGAGTATTAATAAAAAGTTGGTCCCCCTGTCTTGCTAAAGCAGCCTCTACTTTTCTGGGAAGGCCCTCGGGGGCCCACAGATGGTCCACATTTTTGCCCTTTCCCAGCTCCCTGCCAGACAGTCCATGTTTTTGCTCCCTCCCAGTTCCCTGCCAGACAGTCTGCATTTTTGCTCCTCACCATTCCCTACCAGAACCAGGGAGGAAGTAAAATGACTGTCTGCGAGTCCCCAAGGACCGGGTTGGGAGACACTGTATTGGATATTTGAGTATTGGTGTTCAGGTCCCTTTCCATCTGGTCTATCACTTAACAACAGAATTTCTACCATACTTCTCCACTTCAGGATCACTGTCTTGCAGAATGTTTCCCAATCGGGTCCTCTGAGCTGGGAGGGAGCAAAAGAACCAGGTTGTGAAACACAGCACTAGAAGAGAAGAATCTTCTTAGAAATACGATGCCCTACAATGCAGAACCTCTTCTGTATGACCATCCATTCTGCTGCCAATTCCTGCTGCTGGAGATTGCATGGCTGTTTGCTCAGTTACACACCCGTGTCAGCATTCAGTGCGGCTTAAATAGCCAGTTGCTGTAATTTAGGCTTCTCCAACGTCATTTACAGCCAGAGCTACTTCTATCAAGCTACGTGAGTTACCGGTGGTGATGGGGTGGCGGGTAGTTGACGTTGATGATGAAAGGATTCATTCTCCTTTCATGTCCATTCTGCTGCATGGCCATCAGGGGCATTGTACATTATGTAGCTGTTCTGTACCAGCACTGGCTTAATCAGCCCATTTCACTTCGTATCTGACAGCATGCATTATGACATGTGCAGCATCCACCATCTGAGATGACGTGGAATTAGCAGGCTAACTATGAGCAAAATAAAAAAAAAGAGAAAATAAATAACTGGTCGTATTTCAAGTGTTAGGGGGTGTACTCATTGGCTCCTTGCATGCTGCTAGTAGGGCCGTGTTGCCACCACTGCTCTAATTAATAGGGGGTCCGCATGCTTTTCGGCTGTGCGCTCTGTGTGCCTGTGCAGCCTTTGTAAGAACCCAGAGGCCAGGCAGAGAGTTTGTGCGTGTGTGTGCGTGTGTGTGTGTGAGCGTCTGAAGCTCAGTTGCTTCAGTCGGGACACCATCAGTGGACAGGCTCTCCAGGGAGGTGCATACTGCAAACCTCAAAGCAATGCGGGCTGTGAAACGCAACACGAAACCATGGCGCTTTTGATCAAACCCTTCAAAGAGTGCTGATCCATTTGGGATTAATCTTTATTGCAAATTGTTGTGGTGTTTCCTATTACAGGTTTATGTGCAGCCCAGAGACTTGCAGTAACATTTTTTAGCTGCTAAAACAAGTTGTTCCTTCATTTGAAGCAAATAAAACTGAAATGTTTTCCTTTCTTGTGAGCAAATTAAATCAGATAATAAGGCTGGTCCCTATAATCCGCTGTCATGACTCCGCCTCTCCAGCCAGACCATAAATGCTAGCGCCAGGTGGACGTTGCCACGGTAGTGCTGCGTTTTCTCTTCTCAGATGTTCGCTCACAGCCCTGTGAAAGCAGGGCGATTTCGTAACTGTGTTACCAGTCGACTGCAGAAAAACGTGCGGTGAAAGTGATGGAGGAACACTGTTACACCATTACACCATTACACCTTTACACCTTTACACCATCACACCAGCACACCATTACACTGTTACACCATCACACCACTACACCAGCACACCATCACACCATTACACCATTATACCTTTACACCAGAACACCATTACACTATTACACCAGCACACCATCACACCATTACACCATTATACCTTTACACCAGAACACCATTACACCAGCACACCATTACACTATTACACCAGCACACCATCACACCATTACACCACTACACCAGCACACCATTACACCATTATGCCTTTACACCAGCACACCATTACACCGTCACACCATTACACCAGCACACCATCACACCATCACACAGTCGCACCATTACACCATTAGACCATCGCACCAGCACACCACTACACCATTACACCAGCACACCATCACACCACTACACCATTACACCATTATACCTTTACACCAGCACACCATTACACCATCACACCATTACACCAGCACACCGTTACACCATCATACAGTTGCACCATTACACCAGTAGACCATCGCACCAGCACACCACTACACCATTACACCATCACACCAGCACACCACTACACCACTAAATCATCACACCATCACACCATGACACCATTACACCAGCACACCACTACACTATTACACCGTCACACCATCAAACCAGCACACCACTACACCGTTACACCATCACACCATTACACCGTTACACCACTACACCGTTACACCACTACACCATTACACAAACACACTAGCACACAAGCAGGCCAGGGTGCCCCGCAACCTCCCTCAGCACCATGACACAAGAGTGTTTAAATATCCGATAACAATTTCAAACTTATTCAGGGGCGTGTTAATGCACAGGCTTACGCTGGCTTACCCAGGGGCCTCCACTACAAAGGAGCCTGAAAAAGAGCACCCCCCCCTCCACACATACACACACACACCCAGACTCGCACACCTATCTAAATGGGGACCTTCCATTCATTTCTATAGGAAAAACCACAACACCCATAACCCCTACCCAGCCCTATCCTTAACCAAGTAACCAACTCAAACAAGACTTTAGTTTATAGTTTTTTTATTGCATTCACAGATTTTTATAAAATTGAGGTTATCTAAATGGGGACCTGAAAAGATGTCCCTAAAAGTAGGGAAATTTCAGGTTTTACCGCAGTTTGGGGACATTTTGGTCCTCAAATGTGATCTATGCAAAGCCATACAGCACACGCACACAGACACACACACACCAAAAGCGGACAACTACACGTCACTGTTTTACAGAAGGCAGTATGTGGGTTAGGCCCATGAGCAAAACCTTTATCCTGCTGAAACCAGACCCTCTGACCCAAGCTTTACTCTCAACTGTCCACGTGTCTGTGTCTCGAAGAAGAGCATGATGGGATATGTGAAAAGAAGCATTTCCAGTGTAGCTGCACTTGTGCAAATGCAGCAAAAGCATCATTGGCTCATCATCATTGCCTCCGTCGAGAGCCGTATTGGGGCCAGAAGGCTTGTGAACGTCTTTAAGCCGATAGGGATTGTTTCTTAGTGTGTTTGTGTGGCTTATGTATAGATTACATTTTGGGGACCAAATGTCCCCACAATGTGATTAAAAACCTGTGACCTTGCGAGAACATTTTTTCAGTCCCCATAAGGAGAACCTCAGAGGAAAAATCAGTGAATGCAAACAAAAAAACTAAAAATGTTGTTTGGCGAGTTATGCTTAACTTTGTCATATTTTACACGTAGAAATGAATGCACAGTTCTCACAAAGCTATGGATTCGAACTTGCATGTGTGTGTGTGTGTGTGTGTGTGTGTGTGCGTTTACACAGATCACATTTGGGGAGCACACTGCGCTCTCCGGCCGGCTTCAGGTTCCCCGAGCTCAGTGACAGAAAAGAGCAAAGGAGGGCGACATCCAGACAGAAGACCATTTTCCTTTTAATAAAAAAAACATAATGATTTCGAAATAAATAGTTTTACTACGTAAATCTAACAGAAAAAAAAAAGTTGTTAACATTTCAACATACATTTACAACAAATAAATATATTAATGTGAAAAATGTGATTTTACAAGACAATCGCTGTAGCTTCTGTAATACAGTTCTGAGCCCAAGGAGAGCAAATGACTGAGGACAGGGTCATCGGGGCCTGTTAGTGTGTGGGCCACCCCCCCCCCCCCCCCCCCCCCCCCCCCCCAGTAACAGCTGGGGAGTGCACTTTAGTGTCAATTCTGAAAGCTCATCGACAAACAGACAGTCTCACTACATGACAGGTCTAATGTGATGCGATGCTTCTGCATCGGGCAGAACCAAGGACAGGCAGACAGACCCTCTAAATGCCTCGCTGACTGCCCCACTGCCCCCAGTAACTGCCCCGCTGCATGCCCACAGGCTGCATGAATTAAAAGCTCAGTCAAAACAAGCACTCTGGAATGTGAGATCGTCTTCGTTTCCATTCTTATCTTTTGTTATGCGTCTATAAAAAAAAAACCCTCTACAAGTTTTTTTTCAGGGCAAAACCACATTGACAGGATAAAGTAAAATAACATTAAAATAACACTGCATATAAATAGATCAAATTAAATAAAACATAATATTGAAAATACTCTAATATTATTTATAAATTAAAGGTACTGCACTACAAAAAGGGTGATAGTAGATCTGTCTGTACCCAGGGCTTCTGTTATAAATGTACTCTTTAGAGCGGTAAGTGCATGGATCTTTGGGAAATATCAATCAAAATAACTTAATAAGCACTTAAGAACAGCTCAGCAGTTTCTACGTTTCTCAGCTGAAAGCCACGGGGCATCTACTGTCAGCTCTTTGAGTCAGTACCTACAGAGTGTCCCTTTTGGGTTAGAACGGCGTCCTATGGCCTGTTAGTGTGTGTAGACGCCTCCCTTTCACACAGTCAGACTTCCTGGGAGCTTTGCTTTCCTGGTCCTCTGCTGTATACGTCTGTGTGGGCATACAAGGGCACTCAGCCCCCCCCCCACCCCAATCCCCCAATCCCCCATCTCCCGCCCGCCTCTGGTCAGCGTGCCAAACATCCTAGGTCCATATCCAGTGGAGTGGTGCACATTTCAGGACTGCCAGCCCCTAGTCCGGTGCAGGGGTGGGTGCTGATCTGCATTCTCGCAGTCCATAGCAGCGACTCAATGTCTCTCGTATGCGCGTGTGAACGTGTTTGTACACACACACGCGCGCGCGCGATGGGCTCTTTCATTTTTCACACTGGAGTCCATCCACATGCAGCCAAAATGTTTAGTTTTTACATGAAAAGTGCTGTATAGAAAATTCCTTCATTTTTGCATCCTCTTCTTCCACTTTCATCTCCTAGGTTTCTCACATCTGAAAAGGGATAAAAGCAGATTAGAACATTGCATCCAATCAAAGCCCAGCTCCAGTGAGCCTCTCCACCAATCAACACCCTTCCCTAATGAGGCCATTAATAAAAATTCTACTCTAGTGAACTTCTCAGTCAAATCACACATAAATAAACTACGCATCAAAACCCTGCTCCAAGTTAGCCTCTCCAATCAAAACCCTTTCCCAGAGAAGCTCCACCTCAAGACTGAACTCTCCTTTGGAGTGAGTGAGGAACCACAAGTCCGAAAGTCAAGATCACCATTACGGGGTATTCCCAAGGTACCATTCCCAAGGCGAAGAAGGGGTTAACCGGACTGCTGAATCAGACTTGACCCGACTTGATATGAATTTGAACATAGTCGATAACTCAGAGTCAACATTCACAACCTGAAAAAAAGTCAGGGAATACACTCCCCTCTAATGCTCGAGAGTATCAGCACTGACAGTACGCACTCGACAAACATGCTGGTTCACGCCAGACAAAACACCACACACAGGACCCATTCACGGGGACATGCAGCAGACATAACACACAGACTGCCCCGGGACACACACACAGATACCCATCGAGATCTCACACGTTCAGCATTACTGTGACCAACCACCAAACGGTTTGGACCAACCTGGACGGTCACACACACATTACACTCCGAGGTAATTCACATTTAGAAAAAAATAGTTAACTGCTAACCAATGCTATTCATGTCCCAGGATTTATTCTGCAGACTAAAAAACTGCATTGCATCGCATTGTTTAGTGAAACCTGTACACACACACACACACACACACGCACACACACAGACAGACAAGTGACAGGACAGGTCACTCAAACACCAGCATAGACCAGAAAAATAAAAATAGCTCTCCCACAATGCTGTGCAGCAAAGGCTCACTGACACGCAGGGAGTTCAGGTAGGCAGAAGCAATCACATCTGTCCAGAAGACCCCTTAAGGAGGATCCGTGTGCCCAGTGGACGCTACGATGGGATGTCAGGCCCCCTCCACAAAGACCCTTAGTGGCACCGCAGTTACTGTACAGTGACGTGTGTACGTTTGCATCCACAGCGACCAGGGACTTCAGAATTCCCCACTCACATCCATACTGTCTTGTTATTTTATTTGTTTTTTTTTTATTATTATTATTTTACTTCTTGGAGCAGGAACCCAGTGCTTTTACAGCCTGGGGCGAGAAATACTCAATAGTGCTTACAAAATAAATAAACAGTGAGGGCAGCGGCTCGCATCCCTAAGTGACGAGGGACAGGGCAGCACGCAGTCACGGGCACCTCCGATCACACAGCATGTCACACGAAGCAGAAATGACACCCAAAGCATAAGTTACATGCTTAAAGGAGCGTTCCATGGACAAACCTGCATGTTCTTTGGTTTAACTCAAGACTCCTGGCCTTGCAGTCTAACTCTGAGTTTTTGCAGGAGCACTGACAGGTGAGGGGGTCCTGCACAAAGTAGCGCCTCCTTTTCTCTGAGCAAGGGGCACAGTGGCTGCAAAAGGGCAAAAAAATGGAGAGAGAGAGAGAGAGAGAAAGAGAGAGAGAGGTCTAAGCAGGAGAACTGGCAGAGAGGAGCAGGAGGCTGGAGCCACCGCTGCCTCCGTCAGAGCGGTTAGCCAAAACACCCGCACGCGATGTCGAAGTGAAGTTAGTATCGCAGAGGAAGAAAGCGGGCCAGTGTTAGGGTACAGGAGCTGTCACACAAACACACACACTCCAACGCAGTCACGCGCTCGCACACACAAACCGCGGCTACACACGCCACACAGTCTCCCCAACCACTGCCCACACACTGGCCATCACTAGCGCCCCCTTCGGTTCAGAGTGCACATGGCACTAGCCCTCTACTCGCAAACACCGGGGCTGTCCGCCTGATGGTAAATTATTAAGCCCGTGCCCAGCTTCCGTCTCACTGCCGAAGACTGTATATTTCGGCGCAAACGCGATTAGAATGCGACCTGTCACAATATTTAAGGAGGAGGAAGAGAGTCTGGGGCACCCTTAGAGGCGCAGGAACAGCTACTGGACGAGATCAGGCAGGCCCGGGACGCCTGGTCCACCTCACCCATGTGACCAGCCCGACGCAGCCAGCTGGTGGACGTTCAGCCCTTTTGAAGGCGACGTGGGGAAGTGCGACCCGTTTGCTGTCCCGTCTCAGATAAACACCGAGTCCAGATAGCCTGGACATCATTGAGGCTGGTGGGCACCAGTACTGGCTATTCCCTATTGGTCCTTCCAATTCAAGTCAACCACAGAAAACCAAGGCAGCCAGAGAATGATGCCTTCATGCACAGCCACAGCGGCTTCCTGCAATGTTTATCATTCCAACGCACTGTTCAGCATGGAAAAAGTCTGATAACCGCCCGTACACGGTGAATGCGCACCCCTGGCACAGAGGTGGGAACAAAGCCTCACCAGACCGGCTGTGTCAAAGGCCAGTGGAACTGTATAACAGCCCTGAAAGTTTGGATCTTGACAAGCCAATGGCAGCTAACATGCTAAACTGTGCTAATACAAGGTTTCAGAACCACACAAGTGCCATAAAAGACCAGGATCCCAAATAGAGCCCTCAGTCCCCTATATCAGTCCCCAAACAGGGTCCTCACTCCCCTACACCAATCCCCAAATAGAGACCTCATTTCCCCAGTGTGTTGGGCCCTGTTACATAACACAAAACCTTCACTCAAAACATGATCTTTTACTTACTTTTCCTTGTTCTCTTTCACTTCAGTCTTTGGTCTGAAAGGATAAAGGAGAAAGCTTGAAATTACCCCGAGCAGACAGACAGAGGTAGTTTGCATGAGACAGTGGGCGGGCTGTGGGGGCGGGGCCTGGCAGAGGCGGGGCCTAAGAGGGGCGGGGCCGGGCAGGGGCGGCACTTACCTGCACTCACACTTTCGGTGTTCCGTGAAACTTCTCAGGTACTTCTGTTGCTGAACCCGCTGCTTTATTCTGATGACCTGTTGCGACACACGGGGCAGATCAAAGACACGGATGGGCGAACACCACCTCAGTCTGCTGACTCACTGCTCATCATTTACAACAGAGCTTTATTCAAATAGGGAACTACCAATCGCTGACATTCAGCCCCTAACGGACCAAAAGAGGGCTCTGCTCATTTCCATGCCACAACAACATCCTGTTTAGTGCATGGAGACTGACCACATGAATGGATGAGTTTTGCCCGCGTTCTTTACCCCAGAACCCCCTCCCTCGGTCCATCGCTCGCTTCCCCGCTTTCTGATGCCTCACCTCCATGGTTGTATTATAAGTTTCCGTGGGAACGCACTCCATCGCCTCGTCGTTGCAGCAGCCCCCACAGCGGATGAGGGTGACACAGGACGGAATGTATGTGACCTCTGTCTCGTCTGGGTACTCCTGGAAGATGTCCACCAGCACTTCCCTTGGTTGACACATACTTTTATTGAATACATCCATGAAGGGGACAACTGCAGGAAGACAGAAAGGTTAAGTTAATATCCCATAATCCTCCTCAGCGTCATCATCATCACCACCACCACCATTAGAATCACTTGATGGACAAGTAACCTCGATGACCAACAACACCTTCAGTGCTTGCGGTCTTAAATGTAATTCTGCGGGCCTCCTCATCTGGTCATACAAAAACAGGCAGCTGAGGTGGTAAACTTACTGTATTACTGTCAGGCAGAACAGAAGTGGGTGTCCTAAAATGCAGTGATGCCTCAGCCTAGATGTGACCTCCCTAAGACTACTTCCCTTAATAGACTCCTGATCCCTGATTTTTTTGCCTCATGAAAATGGATGGAAATCTAGTAGGTCTAGTGAAGCAGAACAAGTTCTGGCCACTAGAGGTCAGCAGACTAGCATAACGGTGTTATCAAAGGGAAACCCTCCGACAAAGTCGGAACACCTTCGGTCTCACACACGAGGCGAACATACCGTCATTTTTGCTCTTCTCTCGGTCCTTTGGTATGTGGGCAGCCTGCGAAAGACAGGAACAGCATATGTTCATAGTGATTCCTTCAGAACACCGCAAATCCTTTCTGTTTCTAATTTCATTATGCCAGACCTCTTCCTCTTGGTCACTATAAAATGTTATATATCTTACAAAAATTTGACAAACTTTAGGCAACATTAAGGTTCAACGTTAAAAACTTTTAATGATCATTTATGGCTGTACGGCATGGTTTATGTAAAAGACACTGACAAATTGTTGAATGCAAAATGTATATATATAAGATAATAATAATATAATAATAATAATAATAATAATAATGCGTTTCTTTCTTCCTCAACAGATATTAATTTTATCTATCGTTAAATGTTAAAGCGTCTCATATTGACAAAGTAAATGCTGTCGCCCACCAAGTAGTTACAGTAATATCAAAGCACATTTTTAAATATCAATACGGCCATGTAATTTAAATACTCGCGAGTTACTAGCTGTTTTAAGAGATTTAAGATAAATCTTACAGCCTTTTATGATCCGATGGCATAGTAACTGGAGAATTATACATCACTCGTTTTACAATCGCGGATGCAGGCCCGTAAAGCCGGCTCCTTCCCAGACAGCCCTTTACAGTTGGCCGGGCAACATCAGCGCGTAGAACCTCTAATTAAGATCTTAAATGAAAACGATTAATTGTCCAATTGTCGATTAATTATAGTGAGCTTATTTCGCCGACTGGTGCCGCATAAATCGACAATGAAACGGACGTGATGGGGGGTGCACGTTGCATTACGTTTCAAGCCCCGAATTCGGTGTTTCATCATTCGAGAAGCACGTGATCCCGCACTTGCACGCATGTCACTCTGTTACAGGACAATCGAGGCGGCCGTTTCTGACAATAAATTACCGGTTTCCCGTCGTCTTTCGGGAGGAGATTTTGTAATTTTGTAATTTGTAATTAATTCTATAATTTAAAGTAACAATTATTATTTAATTGGCAATAAACTTTTAGAAATACCACGTAGTCACATTATTATTATCATTGATTGTTATTATTAATAATTATTATTTTATTATAAATGCTGGTGTTTTTATTGTCTTTTCTACTACTGTTACTGCAAAAAAGAGGGAAACTAACAATTAAAATCCTAAACAAATCAAGGAACAAAGGCAGCGTGCGCTCTTTCCAGAACGTTGACAGCGGAACTTAGAATTCCGTGGGAACGGTGTTACTTGTTACAATGGAACAGGCTTCCACACCCGCACATCAAACTCGGACTTCAGGCACAGACCAGATCGATCCCGGACCGATCATAATTTATTTACTAAAAAAAAGGGTAAAGCAGGAAACTACAGCGCCCAGCAACGAGCCTCCGGCGCAGCGAGAACCGACCCGGCATGTTAACCGCAATGACGAGCGACTCACACGCACGCAGGCAGGCAGGCAGGCACGACTCACTTTCACTCACCGGATCTAGCACAAGCGCAGACCTACCTTCAGGAAAGACAAGTGAAGCGCGGCCAGACACAGTTCCAGTATCAAATTCACAACTAAGTTCATGATTATTATCCCAAAGGCGAAGGTCGCTCCGGCAAATCTGTCTCTGTCAAGCAGCGCGATTCGCACCGATATCGCAGGTATTTCTCAAGCGGCGCCGAAGGGTATCCGCAGCTACATAAACTCCATTTCGCCCCGCACCGGGAGAAGGGGTATCGGGGGGAGAGAAAGTGTTCCAGTTGCGTTCTCTTCGCTGCTCCTTATAGAGATCAAGTCGTCCAATAACGGGGAGGGGGGGATCCGAACTGCGCGTCACTTTTTAATCCCCGTCAAAATCCTCTCCTCTTCGGAGCGCCGGAATCCGCATGACAGTAAAAATCCCACATTTCATGTATCAGCCCTCCTGGAGAGAGGGTGTTCGTCAAGCAAAACTGGAGAGGAGAGAGGAAAGAAAAAGAAAAACTCATAGACTCCTAAAGACAACTTTGAGCGCCGAAAAGGTAGCGGCGACACACAGGGGCAAATGATCACAGGCGAGAAACCGAAACGAAACCACTTGTGAAATCGTTCAGATCGTGATCGTGTGTCCAGCTCTGCTGTAGGACGTGCCGGCGATGGTCCCCGTTACCTGCACATAATTCCTCTATTGTGGCCCTTTTCTCCTAAGCGATAGGACACCAAGCCGTGCAGTCTCTCCCAGCTCCACCTCGGATCTGCTGTAGGGTTAAATGTAGCCTCACACCCCTGCAGCCGCGGGCGATCGCTGATTGGCCGGGTTCAAGGTGGGCCGGAGCGCGTCCGATGCCAGCGATGATGTCGCGTATTAAGCGCTCTCGCGGACCCTAGTCTTCCAATGCCAGTCCCGGACCTTGACCCGAAAACGATAACCGTGCCGGGAACGTGCGAGATACCTCGGCGCGCTTCCTTTATCCGTGCCGATCAAAAATCACGAGCTGCGATATAAATAAAGAGCCACTTTTACCCCCATGCATCTGGTGTGTAAACTGTGATTTAAGTCCCCGAAACTGCAGCATATATATATCCCCGTCCCGGTGGTGCGTACGTGATCCTAAGCATACCTCCGAATGACGGAAAATCGGTGCAATTCCGAAATTGCAGAATCTCCCGCGGTCCCCCTTAAGCGGCAGAAGCCGGCACGGCTTGGGGGGGCTGTCGGGGAGCGCACAATGGCCAGCGATCCGCCGTTCTGTGTGACGGCAAAGGTGCGGCCGCAAGTGCAGCTTCCACCGAGCAGGCGACCGCACTTGTCACGTAGGCACCGAGACTGGGGGCAAAACGCGCTTGGGTCCCCAGCCATCTCCAGCGATACCCGTGGACACCTGACGCGGACTAACGACGCGTGCTTCGGTGTCTGGTGAAATCGCGCACCTGATTCTTTGCCTTTTCCCTCATTTTGTATGAATATGTTCAATTAGGGTTAGGGTCTTATAAAAAATTACACGTATATATCAAGATCATATAATGATGGTGGGCTTTACGATCGTCATATGATGATTAAACCTTTTGTGTGGCCGTGCACTAACGTAATTTCGGTGTGTCTTTTGTCTTTTAAAGTAATCCGGGTTCCTGATTTGACTGTAATCCGGTTAATGAAAAGCAAACAAACGGCCGGGTGGAAATTAAGTACTTTAAAGGTTGAGAAGACAATCTGGGAGAGGCGGATTTGTACCTGACCGAGGAACAGACAGTAACAAATCACAATGATAAAAACACAGAGCGATCTCTTTAGAGCTTTAGAAACAATGCGGTCGTTTATCTCCAAGAATTCAAGCGCAACATTTTCCACTCCCTTAGTAATTTTTCCCAGTTATAAATGTAATAAATTACAAAAAAAAGACAATTCACTTCTGGTAACACAACCCCCGGAGTCGCTGTCCTGATTGATGAACTTTGCCTTCACTGAGCTGGTTGTTCCGCGGCCACTCGGCATGGAGAGATAAATCTGTCAGACACGTTACGTGCCCTTTGAAGAGCTGGCCACTTCACACACAGCTCCTCTGCCCGTCTCTTAATTCATTCTTTGAATGAAATACATTTTTAAACTAATAAATATACCCTGTAACGAAAAGGCAAGTGCAAGGTGGTATTGCTAGATGTGGGACGGCCGTATTCCCATCCTATTCCAAGCCCCTTGGCTCCCCTACCCCCACCCCGGACCCGTCTCTCCCACATGGACCCTCCACTCAGCCGTGGGACAGGTCAGCACGCACTCTCATGACCCCCCCCCCCCCTCCTCCGGCACTCGGCTCCGTTACCATGGTTTTCTCCAGACTGCCTTTTCTTCGCCTTTCCACCATGCGGAGACGCAGCCTGCTGCTTTGTGTGTGTGTGTTCGCCAGTCCGACTGTGAATCCGACTCTGCCTGTGTTTCTTTGTATGTGTGTGTGTGATTGTAACTTTTACTGTGTAAGGGTGTATCTCTGTGCATCTAATGTAGTTGTGCAAATGACCACGTGGACGATGCCGTCTTTAACAGAGTCAGAGTTTTTAACAGAACTATTCTTACCCCTGAATGCAATTGGCTTTAAAATGCGCGGCTGCGCGTGTTGCTCAACTTCCCACTGCTTTAAAGTATCACTCTGCGATATGTCAGGGTAGTGATTTCATTCTTGATTTACACGAATGGTCCGAGTATAATGCCCACAGCTCCACAAAGTCCAACGTCACGTGTGATGCTCTGGCTCTTCATCGCGCGCAGGCTGGGGGAGGCCGGGCAGATGTTTCTACGCACCGTAAAACCAGTGTCATCTTTTCAGACCCTCAAGGGGGCGCTGCTAAGACACTTGTTGTCATTTGAAGGATTTTCAAGGGAAAAAAACCATCGTTTTTCCATAAATATAATGAATATAAGTAACATTATATATATATGTTTATATATACATATATAACTTTTATATTATATAACCATAAGTTGAGAGGGATCCAGGTAGTGAAACTCCATTTTTAAGAGATATAGCTTTGCTCCGACTGTGAGCAGACATGCTGTACTGCCCTCAAGGCCTCTCGGTGGTTATCAATAGCTACAGCTAGGTGTTACGCCTCTCTGTGTTGTGTCTTTCTGTGGGTGAGTCCTGCCCAGGCAGGCTCATATCCTCATGTTTTCCCTGGAATCAGTTCATCATGGTTAATGCAAGATTAGTGTTTCCTGATCATTAAAACAAATATTTGACTGACCAACCCTATAAAGACAGCCTTCATCTATCATCCATTAGTGGCCGACACTGGTCAGCAGTGTCTTAACTAGTGCTAACTAGCTTGAGGGCTCATGCCAGTCTAGCCTTGTGGTTTATCTGCAGACTAGCCTTGTGGTTCATGTTCGGCCATAAGGACGACTGGCTGATTTGCTTCAGATGGACGTCTGATCCCTGCGGAACGACCCGTCCTGCCCCGTTCTATCCCTGGATCGTCTTTAAGACCTCTCACATGCTTCTCGGGGAAGGCCCTAGAGTTGGGAGGGCAGCGCATTCTGCTGGCAGGTGACAGAGAGGCTGGGAGAGAAGGAGAAAAGGTCTCAGGGCCACGGTGGGACTCTGTGGAGGATGTTCCTCTCGCTCCGGGACATTGACTTAATTGAAGAATAACATAAAGTGGCACTCTCCACTCTGCTGATCTAAGCAATACTCCAGTCGCTGAGAGGCTGAGAGTTACTGGGCTTAAATGGTGTGATGTAAGTCACCTGCCCCCCCCCCACACCCAGCACACACACATACCCAAACAGCACACACACACATGTGTGCTCCCCCACATTAGTTTAGCAGGGGCGGGTTTGTTGGTTCTGATCCCCACGCCAATGTTTCACAAATCTAGAGTAGAGTAGAGTCAGAAGATTGTAGCTAGCTAGTTGGTTAGCAGGACATACCGCTTCAGCATCTTTTATCCCTTTTCTGGGATAACCTTTAGGTCAGCACTTCAAACACAGGTGTGAGGACTCTTCAGCCAATCAGTCCTCTAATTAGTAACCTAATTAGAGAGTTGCACCAAAAACCCGCATACATAACGGCCCTCTGCAGATAAGATTGCCCACCCCTGCCTTGCAGGGACCGCATGTACACACACACCCCTACCTTACAGGGACCAGCATGCACACACACCCCTGCTTTACAGGGACCGCATGCACACACACCCCTGCCTTACAGGGACCGCACGTACACACACCCCTGCCTTACAGGGACTGCACGCACACACACCCCTGCCTTACAGGGGCCGGACGCGTACACACCCCTGCCTTACAGGGGCCGCACGTACACACACCCCTGCCTTACAGGGACCGCACATACACACACCCCTGCCTTACAGGGACCAGCACAATTCAGCCATGTCTTCAAGAGCACAGCTACTGTGTTATTATGTTATTGAGGTGGATTTCTAAGTGAGGCACACGGGCACCAGTGGGCAATCCCTGGGAAGGCTTATCACTCAAACTCCCAGTTGGTCTCCTTGGACCTGAAGCAGGGATTTGCCAGTCATCCTTCAGCCTAAATTAACTTGGTTTACAAAGAATGCTGGGTGTTTGTTTTTTTCAGAATTCTTTGGGGTTGGGTTCAATAAAGCAGGAGACACCAGACACCCACTGACCCTTGGAAGCCCTTCCCAGAGCTCACCCACCTATACTACTCTGAGCCAACTGACCCATGCTAACTGTGGAAACCAGAATATGGTGCATTTCCCATGTTTTCACTGGTCACCTGACCGTGCCCTTCTCATGCTCAGCCAATCAGCTCGCTGCATTCACAACAGTGCTGATCAGTGGCTCGTCCTTCATGTGGACAGTTACATTCCCAGCCTGGCCGCAGGCACCATGCCAAATCCCACAGCTGCTCTGGAACCTTCCGTATCACTGTGCTCCATGAAACTCTCAGCACCTCAAGCTCATCAATGACATACTGATGGTCCACTCTGCTGCCTGCTGATGTGACCATTCCCTCCACTTTCTGGTCCCCACCATGGCCACAATGCCATGGCGGGTGAGTCTCAGTATCATCATGTCACACCCTGTTGATGTCATTAGCCCGCTGACTGACCCTGGCCAGAGATTCACCCTTGGCTGTTGAGTTTTAGCTGCATTAATCTGAGGAAAGTGATCTCTCCCTACACTGGTTTGAGGAAGTGGCAAAAATCATCCCCCGATTATCTCAAATTTAAAATATATAATAAGTTACTGCATCATTTAGCTCATAACACTTTGAGGTTTTCTAAGGAAATGCACAGACTAATCTTTTACTGGGAACCCCCTTTTAGGAGTAATGAGGGTAATAAGTTTTCTGGAAAATTTTCGTCATGGAAACAAAGCATGGCATGTTGACTGAGAAGAGCACGAGGGCTCTCAGGTGCCTTTCTGATAATTCTTGCCTGTCGCGGAAATAAAGTTGACAGGTGATTCAGGGAGGGCTCAGCCCGCATCCACAGGGCACAGTTTAAAGGTTTATAGGTACAGGTTACACCAGAACTTATTGAGATAACAGTGCAGCCTTAGGTTTAAAATTCCCCGCACCAGGAAGCTTGCTGACGTGTAATTAGCAGGTCATCCCTGTGTGTGCTTTGAGGCACCTTCAGGCATCTTGCAGTCTCCTGTGCTCTAATATCAACATGCACACTCTGCCTGACCTTATCCTGCCTTCTCCAGACTCTTCTGTACATTTCTCCCAAGATAAAGGCATCACCAAGAATACCAACAGTAACCTTCTGGGAGAAATTCATACACGCTAAATAATTAAATCCGTTCCTCTTGGTCTTTAAGGTCTCTTTCCAGCAGTATCCTTTTAAAAATTGTTTTATGGTGCTGGATATAATTGAAGTCTTTTAAGTGCCTCTTTTTATGGTACAACAGTAGATCCCCAGGGATCTTCATTTGACTGCAGTGTCTGAGGGGCCTCCTGGGTGGCTTGATCCGACCATGGCACCAGGAGATACCATCTTTTTTTTTTTTTTGCGTCATTCACCATTTGTGCCTGGGAACTTGACAGCCAGGGACATTGTCCGTCTGGAGTCCATCCAATGGGCAGTCTGCAATCCCGCAGCGCGAGCGCGGAGCGGAGCCACAACGGGCGTGAATCGGAAGAGCCTGCGTCAGCTGCAACCCGACACCCGACAGGCGGAGCCTGAACTGGATCGGGCTAACTTAGGAGAGGAAATGGGGAGGGAGGGGGGGGCTCGTTTTCAAAAAAGGCTGGTGGGAAACTGGGAGGCATACAAAGGAGCAGGATAAAGAGGACGTAGCTGACATGAATGACAGCAGAGGGGAGGCAGCTATGAAATTCCTCAGATCATTATAGGAGAGTGCTGAGGGCAATTCAGGAGCAGTATGGCAGGGCCCCCCGCCTACCCACACGGCCCGCTTGTAAGTGAAGCGGCTTTGAAGTCAGGGGTCCGAGAGGCCAGGCGAGGCAGGCCCAGACAAGGGGGGGGGGGGGGGGGGGGTGGGGGGGGGGGGGGGGGGGG
>JAODKL010000135.1:12084201-12098152 GCA_026780765.1 Petrocephalus schoutedeni
GTGTATGCTAGGAAGAGGGGGGGTGAGAGGAACAGACTTTGCCTCAGGTCCACTTCTGGTAATCAGCAGAGCCTTACTGCTTTACCAAGCACGGATCACCTGCCGTGTTCCCACGCGCATGGACGGGACAGCTAGTGTAGCACAGGTGAGAGCATTCGCTTGACGTGCCTTAAGGGTCACGCCTGCTCAACGAGGAACGGGGACGCGACTTGGCAGCTTGACGCACACCATCCCACAGCCGTCCAGTCAGGAGCATCTAAGGTCACGGTCTTTCTCAACCTCTGTATGCAGGGCTCCCCACTGCTCCACAGCACCCCCTGCTGTTTGCTAATGGCCTCACTATTGCTACAAGTGAAGATATTACATATCGTTTCCCCTGTGATCTTGCCCAAGTAAACTCTACTGGGTCCATCTGATTAGCGTGTAAAGCTTTGATGTGCCTATGGGATCTCACGGGTGACTCTTCCCCAACTCTACGCCGATCCCCAAATCTGTCTCCCTATGGCGACGAGGCCGCACCGCAGCTCGAAGGACGCGGACGACCGACGCCGGGAGATCACGCGAGCGAGCGACCGGGGCCCCATTTCCATCTTTCCGGAAAATTCCACCTGCTCCTCGTTGGGTCCAAGTCTGCGGGAGGGCCTGGATCCGTCCATGAGCTCAAGGCAAACTGCCAGGGTGGCACTGGCTCACTGCCATCCGCCGTTAAGCTCGGAAGCTCGCGCCTCCAGTGGCATCGCTGCAGTGAAACCCTTATCTGTGATACCCCACCATTACTCAAGAAAGATGTACCTGATTAAAGTGCTTGCCACTCCCACTTAAACGAGTGCTTAAGCTCTGTAGTGTCTGCAGCTCTGACATCAGGCAATGCCGATTGAAACAAAATCATGGTATGGATTTATAATTTCTGGATCTGGACTTGTCTGCAATGGATTACTTTTGAGAGCAATCCATTACACTTGCCCAATGCTGTCGACATTGCTAATTTCCCACGCCGCGTCGGCCTGGCCTGCCACGCGATGTTATCATGTCTGATCCTACACTCCGCGTTCACCATGCCTCACCTCCAGCGTCCTACGCACTCCCTCACCCATGCTGTGCTGCCACTCTGACCTGACGCAATGACACAGAGAAGACAGAGCCTTCTGTTGAATTTCGACTGAGCAGACTCATCTTGAAGAGTCATGACCCCGCAAGTGTGATTCCATCGCCTGCCTCCGGCTTCCACTGTTACCGCGAGATCTCGGGAAGCCCGGAGATTTCATAGGTGGCTGATCTGAGGGCTCCCTGATGACGGGCAGAACCTACCAGCTTTGCATTAAATCGCTCTCTTAAATCTTCAGGGAGGCCAACTCCTCTGAAAACAGACCATCCGAAGCATCACCTATAATTGACCCGCCTTTGAACCCTGACCGTCTGCCATCGCCGGTCATCTAGGACCCTTAGGAGGGGGACGTCTATGTGGACAAGTCCGCCAGCCATTCCCTTCACATTCAGCCAGCAGTCTGTACACAAGCCAGTCGTTAGACACAGGGGAGAAATTAAATATACTTTCAATATTTATTTACTGTAGTAGCAAAAAAATTCTGGAAACGTCCCAGTGGGAATCCACATGTTGTCTTTGTCCTACTTTTCTCAGAGAATTTGTAATTATACCTTTAAATAGCTTGAGTAAATAAAGTATAATATGAGGTCTTGCGTAAGCATCGTGCCGGTTGGAGGTCCTTCACCTACACCATTCAACTATGCCCAACTCCACAAATCTGATTTAAGTTTTAGCACTGTTTAACCCCTGCTAAGATCATAAGGCTTCCAACCCCACCCTTGTCGTTTTCCCCTCATACTCCATCCCAAATTTCCATCAGTGACAACCTTCCAGGATTCAGCTCAGCGCATGCTGGAAGGCTCTGACTCACAGACTCATCATATATTGTGTTAGAAAAACAAGTATCTCCTTTACTCGAATCACTGGGGAATTCAAGACCACATGCAAAGTGGATCTCACTTTCCACGTCACACCAGCTTGTGTCTACGCTCACGTATGGCATGGGTGTTATGTCATCATTCTTTCATCAGACTTTTCTCGGGGGTGTTACAAATCTTCAGCAGAATCCCGCAGAGACGAGTCGCCTATCTGTGTTTTCTGCAGGTCTGTCGGATGCAGCGAGATAGACATAGACGCTTGGCTTTAAGAGCGCGTCCTCCATACTTCCCACATCGAAATCTGACCCTGAGGTGAACATCTGTGGAGCATGCCAGGATCGTCCGTCCCTGAGAGAGACGTTTAGCATGGAACCAGTCAGCTCTGGCATTGAGAGAAACAGCGCAGTCCAGTCCAACCTGGTTAACATCTCAATAGCAAAAAAAAAAAAAATAGTAGGAAAGGAAATTGTAGCCTCTTATTCCTTGGAGTTTCTTTTCCCCCTATTAGCACAGCCTAAGGGGTTTTTGTTCCTCCCCTCTCCTGTTTTCTGACTAGTGCAGTGTTTATATATGTGCATGTGACGACTGGGTTGAAAAACAAAAATAAATAGTGGTAGTAGTAGTAGCAACAACAACAACAACAATAATAATAATAATGAATACCCAAGCAAATAAATAAATAATAGTGAAACGTGTTTCTGTTTACACAGCCTCCTCACACTACAATTAGGAATCCAGTCTAAACTAGACTTAGCCGAACCTGACAGACGCACAAATCGCCTGAGAGATTACAGGGGCGTGGCTTCAGGGAGCGACGGCGCAGGTCTGCCTGTGATTGGTGCTCCAGGTAGGTGTGCCTTTGGGGGTAGGCCATCCCGGATGGGTCGTCCCTCTCCTGACTTCCCTGCAGAGGAGGTCCTACCTTGCCTTCCTTCCCACCAGTCCTGTCAGGCAAACACGATGGGCGCGTTGGCTCGCTCACAGACAGGTGTGCGCTTCCTCTTGCTGGCCGTCTGCCAGCCCACCACAGCGCTGTGAAGTCGGTTTACATTTTTCATGATACCGATCTCGGCCCTTCCTCCCTCACACGCTGCTCGAAGGTGAACATGCTGACCTGCTACTGCGCAACCGGAATCTATAAAATCGCAATTAGTCAGTGCAAGTCACCAATCCCTGTGAGGGAATTAACGTCTGTTTCCTGCCTCCCCGCCCGCACTGGCTTTCGTGTCACTGCACCACAGTGGTGAGCTGTACGGCTGGCTTCCAAGCATGGAAAATCACTTACTTATCTCCCATGTGCGAATACACAGTCTCCAAGGAGCAATCATTCATCAGAGTTCTCTAAAGTTGAACTTTAAGGCATTCTGGTTTTAGTCAGATGTTATATGGAGCGGTTCATACATATTACCATGTTTCACGTCATTCAAGATACAAGTGTCACTGCTCTCGTAACCCTGCGGTCAGAGAGACTTCACTGCACTCATAATCCTGCAACAGAGGCACGTTGCTGCAAAGTCCCGCGTCTCCCAACCTCTTTCATGTGGCTCTTCCATCAGTTTTAGGTGACATGGTCACGCTGCAGAAATTCTCTGCTAATTTCTTGGACCTCGGCGGCCCAGTGCTGCTGTGCCAGATTCCCACTGATGCCCCAGATGCCCCAATAAAGCTGTGTTCTTACAGCAATACATGAAAAAGATCCAGACCATACCAGTGTTTCACATGCAAATGATTGGGGAAGGCATCAGTATGACAGCACAAGGAGTTTCTGAACCAGGTGTTGCATACAAACCAATGAAAATGTGGACAGATGAGCCGAAAGTGAAGTTTTCATTGGCCCAGCGAGTCACATGACCTCAAGGCTAAGGTCCGTACTATTGGCTTACACAAGCTGCCCACAGGACCAGAGCCCCACAGGAAACAATTACAGTAGACGAGTGTTGTGGTGTGAGTGACTGAGACCCTCATCTGGGCCCCTGTCAGGCCCCTCTTTCCAGGAAACCCATACATGAACGGCAGCTATGATAGGCACCGCCCTGGTGTCCAGGACTTGGATGTTATTTCTAGGATGGAAATGGGGCAGAAATGGAATAAGTATCACCATTGCTCCACTTGAGCTAGAGTGGAGCTTGTACACCTCTGGGGTCCAGAATCTTCTTCACATGGTGGATCTGCTCTATATTAGGTGCACGTTGCTGTCCTGCTGGCTGCTTTGGACCATGGGGACTTCCATCTTCCTGCCTTTAAGTGTGCAGAGGTGATTAAAATGGCACCTCAAAGCACCAGCAATGCCCCTAGAGGTCCATCCTGTGTGGTGATTCATGGCTTAGCTGAAGGTCCCTGCAGGCCTTTGCTTGGGGGATTTAATGAAACCTCACTCCTCCTGACCTAAAGGGAGCAGTGATGTAGACAGCAGGAGGCTGGAATATGGTGGGTAGGTAACAAGAAGGCAAAAGTGTGGCCAGTGAGCTACAGACAGCATAGGTGCCAGTAGAACAGGTGGCAGGGACACTGACCCAGAGACCAGGACGTGACTTTTATGCCCTGAGAGAATATGCCCACATGTTCTGCACCATCCATCCCTCCAGCTTCTCTTGTGTTGCCCAAACAAGCTTACAAACCAGGCCAGATTCATGATTCGACCTGAGTAAAGGAGAACGCATTCGAAGGAGATAAATCGGGTCACTCTTGACTTTCCTCTTGGTCAACCTCATCATCGTCAGCCTAAGGTTGCCCCACTTTCGGCTCAACCAATGAATGAATGTCAGCCCACAGACTGCCATACAGACGTGTCAGGCACCAACAGTCGCTGTCGAATGCAGGCATGTTAACAGCCAATAGCAAAGGCCCGTAGAGTCTAGTTAATTGGTCCGGAAGATAATAGGAACATTTCACTCTGCATTCACTTTTAAAACCAAAACTCTGAATGGCTCCGACACCATGAAAGCTCAGCACCCCCTGCCGCTTCCACGTCTGACTGATCACAGAGCTCCACAGGCCGCTGGCTGGCTTGTACTTCCTCGCCAGAACCTGAACAGAACTCGGATCGCTCTGCTGGTGCAGATTACATGAATGGGGTGGCTCATGCTGGACTCTGTTCCAGGTCCAAATGTTCCAGCTCTGATCATTTAGCCTCGGTACCCAGAAATAAAATATGCTTCTGTTATTGACTTTTTGGGGGGGGTTGGGCTGTCAGATCCCTCCACCCTTAACAAGACATCAAAAGGTCTCAAACTTCCGTTTTGAAGTTTCTGTTTTGGCATCATCTCGAAGAATTCCCGCCACTCTTATGTACCTCCATTCATAAAACTGCAGACTCATTACACCTAAGCGAGGACCAGGAAAGAGTATTACAAGTAGAATTATGGGTAGATTAATAACTGCTTTTTAAATAAGAGAAGGAAAAATGCCAGATGGAAATGAAAGACGGGGAAAACCCATAAGCCTTCCGGTTGGCCCTAAGCCCCAGGATGCGGAGAAGGCAGTGCCCATACCGGAAAGTGTTACAGAATTTCGGAATCTTCTATATTATTGAATGAGCTCATGGTTTAGCAGTATAACATTCGCCCCCAGAGTCAGCGGGATCCTCTGGAAAAGTCATGGGATGAGAGTACATTTGCACAAGCAATTAAAGCAGTGAGAGTGCAGGCCCCCCCCGGCCAGACGATCCCCCACAAGCCTGACGTGGGGAAATGGCCCACTCGTTTGTCATCGATTGGTAAGAAGTGAGCTTAGGCGAAAGAGGAACTGACGATGACGTAGGAAAGATTTGTCACTGTGATGGGAACTATCCTCTGGTAAAGGTCTGTGCTTCCGAGTCTTTCCATTTATAGACACTGAGTGGTGGTCTAATCCACCTGCGTCCTTTCTGCTTAAGCCTGCCACCCAAATGGCAGCGTAGCCTCCCCCCCCCCCACACACACAGACATACACACCTCTCACCATGCAGGAGGCGAGCCTACAGAATGGCTCCACGTAGCCTTTATTCAAGCTTTCAAGATACTTAAATGCCTTGACACCAGGGGGGTGTTTCACAAAGCAGGATTTATCAGTTAGCTGGGTTTAGTAATGATTGTACAATAAGAGTTTAGGCAAGGAGCATTCCTATTGGACAGTCATGACTTCTGTCTAGGTTACCCCAGTCACCCAAGCACTCCAGCTCAGTGGAACCCCCTCCTGGTTCTCCTTGGTGGCCAGTGAATATGGGGCGCTGAGAAGGCTACTGTGTGCTAGTCACGTCCCTGTATAAATGTGGCAATATCAGTATCCTTGGCACAAATTTGAAGCTGTTAAGCATGAATGTCAGCCTCCGGCACGAGTGTACCTTGTTTTCATTCCTGTTTAAGATTTACATGGACAGGGTGTCAAGGTATCTGGCCCACGTGGTGGGGGGGGGGGGGAACAAAGTGACATCGCAGCTATTTACAGATGATGATAATCAGCACCTTCCAAAGCCCAGGCTTTGGTACTCTCTTGGAAAAGAATGGATTGTCAATTCATCACAATGACACTGTATTGATCCCTATGGGGAAATTCTCCCTTCGCCTACTGCATCTTGCTCTCCCTGACACATGTCAATGAACACAACCTTGGCAGAGATGCCGGTGGAGCCGGGGGGGTTGTTCAAGGGCCCACAGACACACATGCCTGTTCTGCTCAGGCCAGGCTCAAGCCAGAGAGTTTGCAATCAGGCTCAGAGGCTTAGCCTACTGAGTCACATGCTGCCTCAAACCCAAGTGAGAGGAGGGAGTCTTTAGTAGAAGAAGGAGTCTGAGCACCTCGTGCTGTTGTCCACAAATCATGGTAAGAAGGAGACCGGCAGGTAGAGCAACGCAGTGGCTCCACTTTCAAGGACATTGAGTAGATCTATGGTGGTAAAGTGGAAGTGAAGTCAATAGATGAGGCTCATGGCTTGCTGGTCAGTGTATGACCCTGTCCTCAACTATGGCCGTGAGTTGCAGGTAAAGAACAACAGAACACAGTTGTAAGATAGAATAGGACAAAATTTGCTGTGGGGTTGCCGGACTCAGACTGTGACAGGGTGAAGAGTTCAGAGATCCTCAGAGACCTCAAAATAGAACAGCTGCCCTTTCGGATCGAAAGGAGTCAGCTGAGGTGGTTCGGGTAACTTGTGATGCCACCTTGGTTGGTTCCCAAAAGAGCTGTTCCAGGCACGTCCTACTGGGTAGGGGCTACAGGGGAGACCCAGGGCATGCTGGGGGGATTATATCATCCAGCTAGCCAGGAAATGTCTGGGGATCCCTAGAACAGGCTGAAGTCTGTGGCCATGGAAACAGTGCTATAAAAATGATGATGGTGAAACATGGATTTATGTAGTTTAGCATTACGCTAGCACCATTAACATCAAGATTACATTTTCTTCACGCACATCGCACGTCGGTGAATCTTTGGCCGATTAGAAATGACCGCAAACATTTAAATGGATGTGCTTCAAGCACACATACTGTAGGTATGGATTAAGCATTTTGTCGCAGGTGAGTAATGGTCACACAGGCAAGGGGAAAGCAAACAGTTATGAATTATTCACTTTTTACAGACTGCATGTCTGCCTGCACGTCAGAGTGATCCAAAAACTTCCACATGAAGCATGGTGAGTAAGGGATGATGCGTCTAGCACTACAACACAGGCAGACAGTCACAAGAATACATTCACTTAAGCACGTGCACACAAGCAGTCTGGTGAAACACTCTGGAAAATAAAGGTATATTAATGACTGCTGGGTGAGTGTAGTTTAAGAGTTACGCAAATAGATGTGACCATATATGTGTAAAAAACAGAGACGGACCAACAGCATCAGGGATTCCTTGATTCAGTTTCTGTAGACACTTACAGTCTCACTCCCTAATTCACTTTCCTCAGACACACACACCAATGCCCCTTAAATTCAGTTTCATGAAACACGCATAATTTCGATCCTCAGTTCAGTTTCCCCAAACACTCACATTTCCGCTCCCTAATTTATTTTCCCCAAAGACTCACTGTGCCATTCCCCAATTCAGGTCCCCCAAACACTCACATTTCCGCTACCCTAATTTATTTTCCCCAAAGACTCACTGTGCCATTCCCCAATTCAGGTCCCCCAAGCACTCACATTTCCGCTCCCTAATTCATTTTCCCCAAAGACTCACTGTGCCATTCCCCAAATCAGGTCCCCCAAACACTCACATTTCCGCTCCCTAATTCATTTTCCCCAAAGACTCACTGTGCCATTCCCCAATTCAGGTCCCCCAAACACTCACATTTCCGCTCCCTAATTCATTTTCCCCAAAGACTCACTGTGCCATTCCCCAATTCAGTTTCCCCAAACACTCACATTTCCGCTCCCTAATTTATTTTCCCCTAAGACTCACTGTGCCATTCCCCAATTCAGTTTCCCCAAACACACACAATTACTCGCCCTAATTGACTTTTCCCAAAAAACACAGCTCTGCTCCCTAATTCAGTTTGCCCAGGCATTCACAGTACCAGCATGTATTATTTTGGCATTCCCTCAGTGTTTGTATAAGCTTTTCCTAGGAACTCTGGGTCCTTCCCGCAATCTAAAAAATGTGGTTAGGTGAACTGGACTGTCACCTCATCTGGGGTCTTCCTCCGGTTTGTGCCCTAATGCTAACTGCCAAACTAATCAATTCACCCTCAAAAGCAAAGAACAAATGCTCACTTATTCACCATCTCCGAAAACTCAGCCCTAAACTCCCTACAGACAGATAGTCATCAGATATTTATCATCTACCTGCAAAAAACAATAATGTAGACATGTCTAACTTTCTCCTCCCTTCTAATCAGAATTCTCTGTGAATTCTCTGTCATTTTTTTTAGCCTTAGTCACTGCATGTAGCCCATGTCAAATTGAAAAGAGGCTCATTCCTGTTTTTTGCATAACAGTAATGGTGCAGAGGCTCTATACCCAGCACCAATTTTGCCACCACATATTTAAACCTGATGATATATATTTACAGAAAGTACAGTATTTGCTGTGTTTTTCTGACACTGATGGTCAAAAAAGTCAATGAGTAGTTGATATAAAAGGGGAATAGAAAAGTGGTGCTGCTATAATTATGCACGCCTTTAGATGTGTCGAAAAGATCATAGTTTGCTCCACAGTTAGTTTAATGGCCAGAATAACAGAAGAGATTAATGCCTCTTTGACATGCTTCTGTCAACCTAGGCTGAAACACGGAGACCGCTGAGTTTCGATGTCACGTGGCACCAAAGCTGCGGCATTCCCGCTTCTCGTCGCTTTACTCGCAGACAGATTCACCGCTTGGATCCGAGCCAGCCTGAACTGACTCAGTCCCGCGACGTGCGGCACGGCGATCTTTCGGAATGCTGGTGGGGAGACACACAAAGTCACCCCGAAGCGGTCAAGTTCAGCGTCATCTGACCACGGCGTTTGTTTCCACACTCCTGCACGCTCACTGGGCCACTTCCTAAGGCTTTTGGTCGACTCGACCAAAACCGCCTCGCTGGGGTTCACTGGATATGTGTTTAAACTTGCGCGCGTTGGCGTGTGGGAGGACTGATCAGCAGTGCCCTTAGAAGCTCTGCAATTCTTGCTTTTTTTTTTTACTTTCCCCGGACTCTTGGCCCGAAGCGTGACGCGAGTGATTAATGGCCGGGAGATGCCGAGAAGATCAAAAGCAGAATACAAAGTTAAGGTTGTATTTTCAATTTCACTGCAGTGGAGGCTGCACGTGTGCAGTGAGGCATGGGTGCAGTGAGGCACGTGTGCATTGAGACACGGGTGCAGGGCTGGCGTCGTGTTGGCCTCTCCTGCTCGGCCTGCGTGCCGGAAGTCTTGAGAACCCCTCGTGTGATGACCCGCTGGCTTTGAGTAGACGACTGTCCCAGGCAGCAGGGTGACCCACAGCTACGCGCGTTTCCTTGTCAATGACGTAGTTGTGGGTCCTGGGTCAGCAGCATCTGGCAGTAGCTTTAGAAGCTATGAAAGACCCAGTGGGAGCTCAACCCTAATCTGACCAAGATCAAAGTGGTGAAAGACACCAGCAGGGGACCTGCAGGGTGGACTATTAGAAGAATAAGCAGTGGACTGTGAGTAGGATGACTACCGGCCTGACTCGAGAAAGGAAGACCCCCGAGTTCAACAAACAGGCCTAAGGCTCGAAAAGGGAGATGCCTATGAAAAGCTGTGAAGTATCATGCACACAGTATATCCATCAAGATAATCACCTCCTTATCTCAAAAGAATGGCATAAAATATTTGCACAGGCGTTCTGTATTACACACATACTACTGAACCTGTTAACGGAACAACAGTCCCTGGGTTAAGAATGTCTGACTCACGGACAACTCAAACTTGGAAATATACTGCCATCAAGCTTATGAAAAATAAAAAAAATGCAGTTAAAGACAATGGTTCCTAATGGCAAATGTGTGCACTGCTTTGTGACGCTCGCAAAAACATTTGCACGGCTTCAGAGCTTCGACGGCTCGAGGTACATTACGGTGTGCAAGTACTTTTATTATTACTGTATTATTATTAGTATTTATTATATGCTGTATTATTATTTTTCTGACTTACCTACAAATTTGACTTAAATACAGACTCTCGGAAGGGAAGCCGTCCGTAACTTGGGGTCTGCTTGTATATCAATCGAGGTAATTATCCCGTTATCGAGAGAGCGGCATAAGAAGGTACCTGCAAGCGCAGCTGTCCTTGGCTTCCATAGTATGTGCACGTTTCATGCTTTTTGTGCGACCAGGTGTGAGAGAGAGTGCCACTAGTGACGGGAAGACGGGCAGGAGGGAAGGAAAAGGGTGATAAAAGGGGCGGAAAATCCGGACAACTGTCTGCACGAAATCCGGACAAGTGGCCATCCTGGCATCTTCGCCAACAAGACCCCCACAGAGGTATTCACAGCTGGGAAGTAGAAGACCGATCCAAATTTCCAGCTTAAATGATTCCCGGACTCACTCCTGGGAAACATTATGTCTGTAGGTGCAGTAACTGCACACCTCTCTTGTGTGGCGTGTGCGAAATTACGTTGATAGCAGCTGACGTAGCCCATAGAGAGGCCCACGCCGCAGTTACGACTGAGGTTTCCTTGCCATTATTTACCCTGTCTCACCACCACAAAGTCTTTGCCTGATGGGAGCCTCACAGTACTGGGCAGTACAGGCAAAACCCTAGTAAGGCTCGTATGTGAGCTACCACACAGGAGGCACGGGGAGTGACGGTGGTGCTGCTTCAGATCACCACAGCGCCGAACACTTGGTTATAGTATGTGATGAGACATGGAGTTAAATGTTAAATATTGCTGTACATCTTCCTCACAGTGCCAACAGTATGGTGATGGAGACGGGCAAAAATCTGAGAGACGATCCACAGGCTACATTTTTTAAAATGACCGGTGCTTGTAAATTACAGGTCAGCTGGGGGACTTTAATGCATGAACTGACCTCGAATGAAGCCCAAGTGCCTCCACTATAAAGGGACCTAACCAACCTTATTTAATAAAATGTAACAGCCCCCGGCTGAGAACCGGTGAGCGTTTAACAACTCAAAACACCCAAGAGCCTCTGACCATGCTGGTCAAATGGGACCCTGGCTGTCCAGCATGTGTCCTGCTCCGCTGCTTGTCAGGGCTAAGAAAACTTATTTGTAGAATGCTTATGGCAAAGCTAATTGCTACACAAACTGCAACACTAAAGGGTTTCTGATTCTGTCGATAAGAGCTACCCCGAGAGACGGGGGGGGGGGAAGTATTTAATCGCTCCAGGGAGCAGCAAGATTTTTAAGATTTCTGTAAAATTTCCTTTGACTCACGCTGTGGTAAGTTATCCTCTGTTGCGCTTTTTGTTAGACTTTTACATGCCCACAGAGCATATTTTAAATCACTGCTTAGTGCCTGAGCTTACAGGAATACTTTAGCAGATTAAGATCAGATTAATGTACAGGGTGAGTTCAAAGGCACATTCACATAAAGGGAATAAAATTGACAGAGCTGATTTCTTGGGGAGCATTTCTAGAAGTTTCAGCTCAGCAAGAAGGTTGGGTGGCCTGATCTCTTTGACCCACAGACCGCTAAGCATTTAACCTACACTTGTGGCCAAAAGTGTGGAAATACAGCCAGTTTTTAGAGATTGCAGAATTTTATTCGACTGTTGCTTCAGTAACTTAACCGTCCAGTGTATGATATTTGTAAAATCGTTATAAAAAACACTTGAGTAAGGTTGTGCAATCTCTAAAAATTGGAACTGTTTCTACAATTTTGGACACTACAGTACATGGCCTGTGAGGTGGGCTGGACTACCATAGAAAGGTAGAGCTATTATGTTGATCCATTGGCTAAATGTTGATGCCCATAAATTAACCAATTGTTAGGACATGGCTGGGCTTGAGAGCTCCATGATGATTTTTTTAAACTCCGTTCTTATTTGAAGAGATGCTCACAGGTCTCACGCTTTACTTTCTGCCATTCTCTATTAACCGGAAAAACAAAACTACATTTCCCTGCTCCCCTTTGATCCCTGTGTATCATCAATTTTTTTCCTCACTTCAGTCAACACCTTGTAACAAGATGATGTTCCTTCGTTTTACAGGCATGTAAAACAGTCACGTGTTTTTTGCCTGACACTAACCCAAGATAGGGGCTGCTTCCTGTCCCTGGACCTGGAAGAGTCTTATTCCCAAACAACCATGGAATGTTATTCAAACAATGGTTCCTAGAATTAAGGAGTACCAAGCATTGAAGGCTGATTCAGCGTCGCCAGAAGGTCATGGAAACACGCACATATTGCTTCAGTTTCTGTGAACTTGCTGGGGGTTTTCAAAGTACCCCAAGTTGGCCACTTTCTCCATCACTAAGCCTTCTCTCTTTGCCAGAGGCAGGGATTGTTTAGGATTGTTCCTGACTTCTCAGTCACTCCTGCCCCATCTGCAAGCTTGTTCCATTTCCACAATCTGTTTCTTATGGGAGACTCTTGTGAGACTCCTTTGGCCGGTGTCAGGCCTGAGCTCCTTGGACCACGGCCAGTTGTCGGACAGATGAGGGTCACATCCCGGCTTGCCCCCCCCCCCCCCCACCATCTGCAGAGCATTGAGTATCTCCAGATGTTACTCCTTGAGATGAACTTTTCTTCTGCCTTCATCTTCATTCGCTTAAACGCAGCTGAAATCCTCTCTGAGTCAAGTCACACCTTTTGAGAAATGAGTTTCGCTGAAATATTTACCGTCACAGCAGAAACCATTTCGGCTGCTCTGGAGCCTAGTCACAGGGAAGGACGTGCAGGAGAGAGGATTTCAATTCAGAATTTTTTTTTTCATTTTTACAGTACCTTTCCCAGAATGGCTGCCCTCAAACAAATTCAGAGAAGCATAACAGAGAGGTCGAGTCACTTAACAGTTATCATCAACACATCTTTTTAGATTGGCTTTTTAATCTCTTTATAGTGTTTTATTATATTTTACTTTATTTTATTGTTTTCATCACTTTTGTATTATTATTTGTGTTCTTTTATTATTTATTTATTTATTGATTTTATATTTTACTATTTCATTGATCAACCCATATTATACTTCATTCATTATTCTCAGTTGATACTTTCATATATTTTATCCATATTTATTCTATTTTTATTCCATGTATTGTATTCCTGTTTACAGGGGGTCCTCGTTTCACGGCACGGTTCCATTCTTATAACAGTGATGTGCCCCGAATTTTGGTCGAAACACACCATAGCCTAAGTCACTTACCTATCCTAACACAGTTGTGAGATCATAATTTAGAACATAAAAACTATGGAACGGAATTCATGCCACCCTTAACTGCAAGCACCACTTACACGGCATACACGGAAAGTTGATAGACGCAACGTATTGTATTACAGTGCACAGCACACAGAAACCATGCCGTGTGGAAATGCAATGAACAAGAGTCATTGCTTTTCAGTGAGTGCCGTGAAGAGAACGTGACATAATGAAAAGCAAAACCATCATTCCATTGCTTTGCATCTTATTTAACTACCATCCAGAAAAATAATTAGAAT
>JAODKL010000135.1:12100829-12112312 GCA_026780765.1 Petrocephalus schoutedeni
AACACAGCCATCCTTCTTATACAAACTCACAAACCCCAACACAGCCATCCTCCTTAGACAAACTCACTGACCATAACACAGCCATCCTTCTTATATAAACTCATTGACCCAAACACAGCTGTCTTCCTTATACAAATTCATAGATCCCAACACAGCCTTTTTCTTAAAACAAAATTACTAACCCTAACACAGCCATCTTCTTAACACCAACATAGTCATCTTCTTACACAAACTTCACTAGCTTCCACCTTAGAAAAAACCGCCTACAGCACAATCATTTTCCTTAAGCAAATTCATCAAACCAAAAACATCTTCCTAACACAAACTCACCCACTTCAACACTGCCATCTTCCTGACATAATCTCGCAGACCACAGCCATTCCCTAATAGAAACACACATAACATAGCCATTTTCTTAAGACAAACATTGCCAACTTCAACACAGTCAACTTCCTAACATAAATTCACCAATACCAACACAGTAATTTATCTTAGACAAATGCACAGATCCCAACACAGCCATGTTTCTAAGACAAACACACCAACATCAACACAGTCATCTTCTTAAGACAAACTCATAGACCCCAACACAGCCATCTTTAATGCATACAAAGCACAGTACATATTTGTGACTCTGCAAGTGTTACTGCATAGAAAAGTGACTTCACTAACATTTGATTTTTATCTTACAGTGACATGCAAAAATGTGTTGCCTCTGGTTCCAGTGCAAGAAGATTATTCCTAACCCCACCAGCTCTTCAGTATTTGCTCTGATCTTTGCTGGTCTGCTACTAAGTTCACTCTGTGACCTCTGGTTCTGAAGTCTGTACCATCAGTAAAGTGCTTTTTAGTATTAACCTAGCCTGTGCACCTTAATATTTTCTACACTTAGATCATGTCCCCTTATATTCCTTTGCCTCAGACCAAAGACATTTAATTCTGAAAACTGGCCCTTGTGCAGCTACCCTTTAAGTACTAGCATCACTCTTGCCCCTCCATGCTATAATTCATCAAAATCCTTAGTGAAATGAGGGGCACCAAGTTATACACACTCTTCATGAATGTCTTAATAATGGATTCATTTTCAGGAGAACCTTCTTAGACCTCATAATATATTTGATATATCCAGGCATCTTGTTTGTTTTATTTAGAGCTCTGGAAGTGTACTATTTAATAAGTAAACCAGCCATTATGATATTTTTATTAGAATTCGAAAGACAAATAACTGCAGAACAGAACCCTCAGGTACTCCAATAACTAGAATTGTTTTCGTTCCAGCTGCCTTTAGTTTCACTATCTTTCTATTAAGTGAAACTTCACCGAAGGTCATTTTGTTAGTCTAAATAAATTGCATCAGGACCATTTTTTTTATTAGTTGTACTTTGTTGCACTTCAAACAGCTCGAAAAGTTTAGCTAAGCAACACAAAGCTTGCCTTTCCCAAATCATGACAAGAGACAGAAAACACTACAGCAGTACAAGTATTTTGCAAAGCACGTTTATGAAATACTGTACCTGTGTTCCCGCTGTGATATCTAGGTTTATGTATTTCTCTGGCACATTTCTACCATGTCTATGAGGCCGTGTGCATCACTGCTATGGCTCCAGACTTACACATCTCCTCTGCACTGCAATGCCAATGAAGAATCCCTCACAGTGCAACATGTCAGACCAAACCAGAGTCTAATCCATGTCGGTAAGGAGCCAGCGACCGAGCTCGACGGCTGCTTTGATCTGACCGGGCTCAAACCGCGTAAGCGGCTTAGGTGGCAACGAGAGCAAGACAGTGGTTTTCTCTGCCTTTCCCGTCCTTCTTCCTGAGGAGACGGAGACTGCGTGAAGTTAAGATGGAATGATATTTATGTGGATATTTGTGAGAGTGTAAATGTGTGTCTGTGTTTGTGTGAGTGTGTGCGTGATATGTTGAAGTGATGGTACACTGCTATTTCTGGGGGCACGCTGTGAACCAATTTCACTTGTGATATACTACCTCCATTAATTTTGGCTTCATAATTCCCCGGTCAACCCGATGCCTGATTTAGCTTTAGCGTATATACAGTATGTTCTGAGAGTGGCGCATGTGCATGTGTGTGTGTGTGTGTGTGCGTGTGTGTGTGGGGGTTTGCAGAGATTACATTTCAGGATCAAAATGTCCCCAGAGTGCGGTAAAACCTGAAATGTATTTACTTTTGGAGACATCTTTTCAGGTCCCCATTTGGATAACTTCAATTTTATAAAAATCTAAATCAATCAGAAAAGTAATAATGCCAAAAGTATTTGGGTTGGTTATTTATGGTTAAGGTTAGGGCCGGGTAGGGGTTAAGGGTGTCAGAGCAGGGATTGTTATACCCATAGAAATGAATGGACAGTCCTCGTTTAAGTAGGTCCGCAGGTCTGTGTGTGTGTGTGTGTGTGTGTGCACGCGTGTGTGAGAGAGATGTTGGACTTTAATGAACCTGTGAGGAGTCCAATAGTCCATAAATTTACGCCGTAAGACAGACCCTGTGTACCTGCCAGAAAATCCATCTGCATTCCAGGGACCCGACAGTCACTTGAAATCACATAACTTCTTGTCCATGAGGCCAGATTCATGCCAACATTGTAAAACTATAGTGTTACAGAAGCCACCAATGCCCTCCGTTTGAATTGTTGCAGAAATGCAACACTGCCCCCTACCTGCCAGGATCAGAACAAGCCCCCTAACACCACGCTAGTTTGCATAATGTGTTCTGGTTACTGTCATACTACATATACAATATAATGATAACAACAGGAAAAACTAGAGTGTGATTCAGTGGGTTGTGGTACATACACTCTGGTGTCACCCTAGCTTGTTTGCCATGCCAGTGAGTGATACTTCACGCTCTCTTGTGCCACCCTGACTTGTTTCTCTGTGCCAGTGGGCGTTGATTCATTCCTTCCAGTGCCACCCTGACTTGTTTCTCTGTGCCAGTGGGCTTTGTTTCACTCCTTCTTGTACCACCCTGGCTTGTTTCTCTGTGCCAGTGGGCTTTGATTGACTCCTTCCAGTGTCACCATGACTTGTTTCTCTGTGCCAGTGGGCATTGATTCATTCCTTCCAGTGCCACCCTGGCTTGTTTCTCTGTACCAGTAGGCTTTGATTGACTCCTTCCAGTATCACCATGACTTGCTTCTGAATTAAGCAATCAGACTTTTGTGCATTTTTGTATAGGGGGAAAAATATATCAGCCTGGTTTGTTAGGAGTGCATCCTAGGTAACTGGACTGTAAAAATGTGGTCCATGGGAAGATTAAACACAGGAGAGAATCAGTCGGAATTGGCTGGGTATTTTTGAGTTCTTTAAGGCAGCAGATGTCAGTGATATTTTTTCTTGATTAGCTCAGCAAATTAACGCAAGACTGTTATTTCTAACTTGTGTTCTTCTGTTTTTTTAATCATGAATGCACCCAACAGTCTTCAAGTAGAGATGCCGTCAGCTCACTAAATCCTCTTCTGAAGTTACAGTTTTTAAGGTTTTTAAGGTATAAGGATCATAGATCTGAAAAGCACACTCTCATTCATGTTTTCGAACACCTTTGTATAGAAAGGCTTTTAAGACAGAAAACAAAAATTTTCTTGCCTAAACCAGGGCATCACAGAATGGCAAAATAAGTGCAGAAATAAACATTTGACAATAGAGAAATTGCTAAATAATGACTGTTGAGCAATGGTTGATGTCAAATCCATGTAAGGTGTATGTTCCTCAATTGCAATGAAATATGTCTGAGGAGTGAAAAACATCTGTGGTTGGTTAAATACCCCTACTTAACGTCTTACATAACTCGATGTTATTGAGTCAATCTAGAGATAAAAATTGGGTTGTGGGTTTGGAATAAGAGAGCTTTCTGAAAAAGGCTCAGAATGCACTTTGTTTAGCCTTTAGTCACTTCAGCCATTTGTGAGTTGCTCCTCAACCAATTTACTGAAATTAAATCATCTTGCAAAAGGAGGGCTTCCTTTTATTTGTTGTTGAGTGAATGTGTGTGGGCTTTGTGGATTTGGTCCCTCACAGTGCCTCAACCCAAATTCGGGCACGGCAGTGTCTTCCCCAGTGCTCCTGCCCTGCCTCTACCAATCTCACCCCTGTTAGCTAAGCCACTATGGTGCATCAGGTGAACCACATGCTGGCCTTCAGCCATCATGCTTCTGCAAATCACTTCTGTCCTGTTCCGAGACTTTTATTCCCTCTGAAAAATCAGCTATTTTTCTCACCTCATGTGCTCTTCAATGCTGAAGAGAATGAAATAGAATCTTTTAGAAATATGAACATTTCTGGGAAATCTCGTCCTATCATACTGGCCTATTTTTATACACCCACTTAAGCCACAGCTTTCTGGATGAGGGCTTAATGCATTAAGGAGTTTTCAGATTATCTCTGTTTCAGCCGCGGATATGTCTGAAATGTCCTGATCCCGATTATTTTAAGCGGGTGTACTCAGACCCCTATTCAGAATTCAGCTGTATTCGGTTTTGATACTTTGTTTTCCACAGACAACTTCAGCTTAGCTATTTTCGCGTTGCCTTATTCGCTTGTCCGCTCAAGGTTTGAGTGTCTAGTTGTGATAAACGATGGGTTTATAGGAACCTGTGCCTGCCATAGTGCGAGGATTAGCCGTGCTGTTAAACAAAAGCGTATTGAAACCCGGATGGTAGATTTATTGCAGTAACATCTGCTAGTGTCTGGGAACACATTGTGAAAAAAATCTCTAAGCGTGTTTTGGAAAATGGATTCTACTACATTTCGGGGACTAGAGAAACAGAGAAGGATATCTGTTTAAATGCGTTTAGATGTCTAAAATGTTTGTAATTTCATGCTTTCTGAGCCAAGCACATTGTGTCTCCAAACACCATGTACAGATGAGCTGTCTAAGTCTTTCAGGAGTGTGGAATGGATTTAAGGCATGACCCTTCTCTACATCTTATTCTATGTAAAGAACTTGCTATGCCTGACAGGTGTGTGACCATTGCTTTCTAAACACACACTATGCTTTAATAATTACCGATTTTTTCACGTGAGTAACAGATGCGTTCTTTATCTCCATGCATGAATTCGGTGACACACAGCCCAGCTTACAGACTAAATATTTTCTTAAGAACGTGTCAGATGAATGGAGGATATCTCAGCTTTAAGTCTAATTACTCTCTCTAATGACTCTCTAATGGCTGGGTGTGTTTTAATCCCCAGTCTCATTGACTGGGGCGGGGTGGGGTTGGGGTGGGGGTGAGGCCTGATAAGTGGAGTAAGTGCACCCTCCCACAGAGAACCGCAGCCAGCGAGTGCTGTTGTGTTTATAGTGGGGCCCCCCCTCGCACGTCCCTCTGCCGGCACGGCGTCGGGGAAATGACCAGAAACGTTGACCCGCAACCCAGGTCCGTGGCTGACATCTCGACAGCTGTCAGGGGCCACACACAAGAGCAAGGATTCCTCATGCAGGGGTCACGACCCACTGGCGGTCAACATGTGTCTAAGGGGGGGGGGGTCTCAAATCTTTTAGAACTTTGAGTTAATTAACTACGCGGCTATTCAATAAATTATACAGAATGTGTCTATTATTTTTTAATATAGAAATTCACAAATGCATCTGTGAGTTTTAGTTCCCCAAAAAGTATAGATGTCATAATTCTTGTTATGAACATGACGTAGCATACTATCGGTTATGCTGCCAGGGCATATTTTCACAGGAGGATGGCTTTCTGCATTGCCCAATCTTTATGAAATGGGGCTTTTGGCTGAAAAGTTGGGACCCCCCTGTGTTAAATGAGATGTTTTCTTGTGCTCTTCCCTAACCAGACACACATGGCAGACTTGTGACACGGCCCATAAAATCCCCCTTCCTTTTTTCACCTGGATCCTTAATGTTTACTATGTGTGCATTTCCACTGACCCGGGTCTCAGGTCCGTTCGCTTCCTCCCGGTCCCTCGGTGCTGATCAACCGCTACCAGCTGGACGTATCCTTCCTAATGGGAGCCGGGCGACAGGAATTGCCCTGCAGGTGAAAGCAGGGGGCACTTCCTAAGGCTTTGAAGTCTGACGTCACGCCGTCTCCTGACTAGATGCAACAATCTGCGATTAGGCCAGGACCAACTCAGCCGATGGGCAGCTGGGGATGGCGGAGGCACACGCGTGTGTGGTCCGGCCTTCGCTGCACACGCGGTACCCATCAGCCGCTCCTACGTTTAAAAAACCATATATGAATGTATACAAAACACAAGTGAGGAATAACAACTGTAATTTACGTATCCTGCAGATTATTAATGTCTATAATTATTCCCATCTCATCTGAAGGAGGTTCGGCCACATTAGAAGAGGATGAAAACGGCCAATGAAACTTAACGATCGCTTAAACAAACTGTAGCAGGCTGTTCGGGGAATGGGGTGATCTGGCTTGAGGCGGCAGCCCATCAAATGATCATCTCGTCCAATGTTTTACAAACACCTTCAAATGAGGTATCATGGATTAAATATCTTTTTTATGTATTTTTGTTTTAGTGACTTTGGCTTCCCAAAAACTAAACAGACATTTTATTGCATTCAAAATGCAGACAGCGAGAATGAGGTTTTAAGCATTGTTGATGTGGCTATAGATATTTGTGAAATATATAGATATTTGTGAAATATCTCGTGTTTAACACTTATTTTGATTTTTTTTTTTGCAGATACTGAAAAAATATTCAGGGCTGCTTTTATCTTTAGTCTTTTGCTCAAAGTCTTCACCCCTCGCTTGTTTCCATGATTGGAGATAGATGTCTGTGAGAAGTCGTCATGATGAGGACTGTCTTCCGAGACAGGTGACAAGCTATGACATGGAGCCTTTGACTTTTCTGGTGGCCCCTGTGGATCACCTGTGGACACTCACTCCCTCAAAGACTGTTGATGGATCTTGCGTGACCAACGTCTCTGGATACAGTTGGGAAGTTGTGGCAGATGACTCCTGTATCACTTATTCATCCAGGTTATTAAAGAGGAAATTATGTCTCTCCTTTTGAGTCATCCAGCTGTTGGATCTACATTATAACTACTAACGTTACTGTGGAGACAGTTACGAATAATGAGCAGTACCGCAGCTGGATGACTTCATGGAGAAGCAGGAAGTGAGTCGGCAGTTGGAGTAAGGCAGATGGCAGGCTCAGGTCATTCTTTAGAAGAGACAGTAGGTCAGCTTGTGTCTGGAGGGAGCATTTGCAGTGGCAGGAGCTGACCGGCTGACTCGCGGTCGACTCAACATCCCCATAATGCATCCCATAAATAAAACCTGTGACACGTAGCCACCATTCAGACAGACCGTGATCCTTTAAACATACAATGGGAAGAAGGCGCCCGTCTCTTCCAAGGGATGTTTCACAGTGTGGGAAACCACAGGGGCATAAATACTGGAGTCTGACTCTGCCTCAGTCTGGAAGACAGAAAACAGATGTCATTCCCAGTGGCCATGCGGTGTTGTCACCGTCCTGTCCTTCGGATGGATTCCTTACCAAAAGCCATGCGGAACTGAACATATTTCACTCCCCACCCTTTCCGCAAATGCTCAGAGAGCATCGTCCAGGCAATTCACCTCAAAAGTTTTCTTGTTTTTTTTAACATCTGTGGTTTAAATAATTCTTACCCGGGCTATTAAAAATGCTGTAAAAAGGCACACACTGTCTGATGCTCTCTTAGTCGGGCTGGGACCTCCCAAATCAATATTGCATCGCTGTTTTTCTGCCTGTTTGATATCCATCCATCCGTTTTCCGAAACTGCTTGTCCTATTCAAGATCAAGGGGGGGTCCAGAGCTTATAAATACTTTTCTTGGCATGAAACCTAAATTTATAAGTAAATGTTTAACATGTTTTGCTAATTGTGGCTCTGAGTTGGCTACAGCTAATGCTGGAGAGCCCAGAGAGCCTCCCTCATCGCATCGATCAGTAGTTTGGGAACGTTAGGCTTCCAAATAAGTTACAACAGCACTGGACGGAGAGCAATTGATAAGACCAAGATTGTCTGCTGGCTCTGTGACACCGAACTCAGATATGTTGCCGGAATGTCATCTAACAAGCGATCTTGGGGGAATAAGGCAGGGAATAACCCAGGATGGGGCACCAAACCATTGCATAAGCATATTCATTTGAACAGTGCAACTGATTGTTTCTTAGGTTGGTTATTCAGATACATTGACAGATATATTGCCTTATGTTTGATTTAAAAGTGTTCCTATATTGTGTTTGCAGTTTTAGTAATAAATAATTTCTTAATAAATTCTGTACCGTAATAGTCCTGTACCGTAACCCCCGGCAGATAGCTGTGCTCATGTCTGGCTTTCCTTTTATTTTATAGAATCCAAAGTTTGCTAGTTTAAATTAAGATGGTGCAAAGTCTCTGCACAGTCATTCGTGATAGCGTGCCAGGCTCAGACCCTTAAGAAAATCAGGCCATGTGCAACAGGGCAAATAGAAAATATAATCAATAATAAAATACATTTATATAGTGCCTTTCACAAAGTCAAGGTCACTTTACAAGGGGCGGGGAAATTAAAAAATAAAGCATGCAAGCAGTACGGGAAGATAAATGGTGATTAAACGGGGTCGGATTTAGAAGTTGAAAATTAAGAACAGCCATGGGGAGACTGAGGCAGAGAATTGCGGAGTTTAGGGGCAGTGGCTGTGAATGACCTGCCAGCCACAGTGAGAAGGCCATGGAGCAGCTCACAGCTAGCTCAGCGGAGAGAGCGAGGAGGAGAGTGAGGGGGGTCAGGGAGGCACGGGGGTGCCAGGCCATGTAGTGAAGGGGAGTAATGGGACTTTGGATCTAACACGGGACAGAACTGGTAAGCAGTGTAACTGTGAGAGAGTGGGAGTTATGTGAGCAGAACACAGCAGGTGAGGCCTCTCACAGCAAAGTCCTCAATAAACGGAGGCCGGCCCAGTGAAAATGGAATTTCAGCAGTCAATACGGGACACGATGAAAGCATATTAGAAATAACAAATGTCTCATCTGTTCGCAGGGTTGCCCACTTTGGTCAACTGCCTGGTAGTTCCAGACAAGTCTGCACACACATGCGCATGTATTTACATGTATGTAACAGTTTATTACCTTCTAAATGGTGTGTAGGGTTTGAAAATGACCCCAATGCTTTCGATGTAGCTAATTTTAGGTTTGCAATGGAATGATATGAATTTGCCGTAAGATTATTTGCGTGAGCGTGAGAGTGTGAAAGCATCAGCGTCACGTCTGATGCGTGAGAGTTGCTCTCCCTGTGTTAACGTCTGTATTTCTTAGCGCGTGTGAGGATAAGGGAATTGAAATAGAGAAGAAATATTCCCTAGGAATAGCAGGCTTGTCTGGAAGATTTAGCTGTTTAGTTATGGTTTAGAAAAACGACGGGCTAATGATAGGATAGTGAAAAGCAGAGAACGTGGGCCAGGACTCAGACATCATCCCGAGAGAGAGTGGAGTCTGGAAGAGCTTAGATCCGCAGTGCTCGCGGGGTTTTTTTTGGGACGCCCCTCTGCCGGTGGTGCCGGCCATCGTAGACGACCAGGGCATCCATTCCTCTCACCTTCTCTCCATGTTTATCCACTGTTTGCCCTCGCAGACACTAAGCGCCAGCTCCGGAAGCCGTGATTACGCCGCCGATGGTGACGTCCTCGCCGCTCCTGGTCCCCGGCAGAGTTTGTCTGCAGGACTATGACCAGAATGAGGTGAAACCATAAAAAAGGTTTTTTTTTCATACAGATTTTATTACAGAACAAATTAGGCCAAAGCTCCTGGCTGGCAGCCCTGACCAGCAGCGCGTTACTGTGGCTCCCATCAGGGGACCTCCCAGTGCCTGAGTACTGCCGTATAAACACTCGGTAGAGAAAAAAGCCCACGAAGTCCATTGTGAAGATGGTAAGAGGAACAGATATAGCCTGTTCACAGCGCTACTTTTACAACGGAGTGTTTTATATGAGGTTCATGATGTAATAATAATTTGAGAGGACGGCGCAGTTGGAGAACGGGCTCCCTCACTTTCAGCTCTCGTTCAGAGTTTTACTGCCGCGTTCTCACCATTTTTCAGTTTTATTTCTGCCTGAAACAGCGCCAGCGAAACACCGGCCGCGGCGGGCTGCCTTCGAAGTCAGCCCAGCAAAGCGCTGGAAGTTTAAAAGGCAGCAGTCCCCGGCTGCGTGCGCCGGCTCCCGCCTGAGCCGCGGGACTCTGCGCCGTCTAGACAGGCTCAGATTCCAACGAGTGCCGCCGGATGCGACCGGAAGGGGAGTGAACTGAATCGCAAAGGCTTGTTCTCGCGCCGAAAGCCATTTCTTAAGAAATCGGTCGCTCAATCAGCAAGGAACTGAAACGTGCATCTGCTTAACTTACCATCCATTTTCCAACCCGCTTTTCCTATCAGGGGTCACAGAGCTTATCCTGGAAGCAACAGGCACAAGGTGGAGAACAACCCAGGATGGGGGGCCAGCCGATTGCTGGGCACACTCACACACCATTGAGCAACACCAATCAGCATGTCTTTGGACTGTGGGGGGAAACCAGAGTACCTGGAGGAAACCCCACAACAGCACGGGGAGAACATGCAAACTCCACACACATGGAACTGGGCAGGATTCGAACCCGGGTCCCAGAGGTGTGAAGCGAGAGAGCTTACCATCACACCACCATGCTGCCCGCCTTAACTTACATCTATATAAATTCAACATACTGCCAAAATAAATCTATTAAGAAATTAATGCGCCAGTTGAGGAGGTGGTGGCCCCGGGAGCATGGTTGCGTGTGGCAGGGTACAGTCCCGAGGCTTCCTGCTGTTAGCAGCAGAGTCTTAGCGTGATTGTCAAAGTAGCCCATGCAGAGATTATATATGTGCCGCTTAATCCTGGTCACTACCGAATGCTAATCATGTCGCTCTCTGCGATGTGGCTAATAGTGAAAATATGCATGGTCACCACTGTAGATTAGCGTGCCGTCAGAGGCCAAGGGCCTGGTGAGGTCACCGCTCTAAGAGGGTGTGCGGCGAGCGAAACAGATCCGGGTTATAGTGGCGTCTGCCGGCTCCGTTTGTCCCCTGTGCAAATGCGTATGCGTTGCCATGGCAACACGCAGGATGTGTGGCACGGAAGGGGCGGGCCCAGAGAGTCTGCCGATCCTGACGGGGCTGCCGACGTGAAAAGCAGAGACGTCCTCCGCCAGACACTCCAGCCTAATCGAGTGGCCGGACAGGCCGCCTGATGATCTGCAGCCCGGGACGTAACAATCGGGGATGGGGGGGGGGGGGGCGGGGCGAGCAGGCTCCCGGTTTGCCTTTCAGGGACCTCCCCTGTATTTTTTTTCCCTGTGGGCTTTTCGTAGGGCAACGAAAGTGGCCATTGAGTGACGGACGGGGGCCTTAGAAAGTCCCACGTGCGGGAGACAGGGGGGGGGGGCGGAGTCACCAATGGACACCCCCCCCCATCCTCGAGGTTAATGCGGAACGCAGCGGACAGGGGAGGGGG
>JAODKL010000135.1:12112412-12127190 GCA_026780765.1 Petrocephalus schoutedeni
CCGCCCCCCCCCCCCCCCCCCCCCCCCCCCCGAACCCCGTCCGATGACGCGCCCCGCATGAGATTAACATGAATGGGACATTGAGCGGAACGGGAGCCAGACAAAGACCAGGACGGATCATGTGGGCGGTATTAGCACGCGGGGCGAGAGCCAGTGGGATGGGAGCCGGCGAGAAGCCGCGGGGAGATGCTGCCAGTCTGCACGTACGCCGGTGGGGGGGGGGGCTGGCTCGGCACCCACGGCCACGCTACATCCAAGCCGCACGCGGTTGGCTCACGGCGGGTCGGTCATATCGCGTCAGAGGAGGAGCATAACTCCTCATTGTAGATACGATGAATGTAATCATTCATGTCGTCTTCGATCTGAATTCGAGCAGATGAGCGACCGTGTGAGAAAAGATCTTTAGCCCATGGAGTCGTTCATTTAGGCCGGAAATTTATTTTTTTTTTCGCTTGGTTCTACAACAGAAGCCTTTCAAACGATTTGGAATAATTGCACTCACTTGATTTCACTGACAATATGAGTTAATCTCGGTTATAAAAGGGATGGTGTTTGGTAGTGCGCTTGTGCACCCAAAGCACTATCTCTATGCTGTGATGCCGCTGTGCACACTGCCAGTGTCAGTGTCTGGACAGCGTGAGGTTACATATGGCATGAAGTTGTGGATAGTGTGGCCCAGTTCATCTGTCATTGACCACTAGGGTGGAGTTTCCATAACGATTGTACTCGCTTCTCTGCATCACACAGATTTACCGTGGGGATGAAAAGGATTAAAAATGATTTGATCCTAGTAAAAGAGGGTCACAGTTCCCACACCACCAATAGCCACCTTCTGCATATCTGCAGAATCCCATTCGGACCCTACAGGTGACCAGATTAGTCAGGTTTCAAAAGTCTGGAAGCTTAGCCTGAAAAACTGCCCTGAGCAGAACCATCACCAGGAAAAACCTCTTTCCCCCCCAGAAACCTTCAACACCCCCCTCCCCAGTAACAGGTTCACCAGCGTAGAATGTGCCAACTTGGGTCCAGCTGCAGTACCACTGGTCGGCCAGATGGGGAGCTGTTCAGCCACAAGGCTGTAACTTTCCACTGTGGCATTAAAATAAGCATTGTCTCATTGCCCATATCGCCTGCCGCAGAATGTCACACGCCGCTTTTCATCCGGGGTGAAATTCCGCGCGGCCGTCCCTTCGGGGCCAACCGTGGCCCTTGTTTGTCCAGCGCCGTGTTTCATTTGAATATCAAAGGCTGGGAGAGGGTGGGCAGACACTTAAAATGCTCCTCCGCGGGCTTCTTTCAGGAAATGTGACTGCTAATGTGACTACAATGGGGGGTTGGGGGGGTGCAGGAACACAGCTAGCTTTGTCGGACAGGAATACACTAAACATACTGTTCATCTTTAAACGTTAAAGGTCTGCTTTTGACGGCGTCAGCACTGCGCCCCTGAACATTAACCGGTTTACAGGACGATCCGCCATAAATCAATTTTGATCTTTTTATTTTCTTTCCTTTTTTTTTTTTTTTTTTGCAAATAAAACTTTTGATTTCTAATCCTTTTCACATTTTTCGCGCAACAGCCAAGACGTAACGCAGACTCTTTCTTCATGTCCAGGAGGTCTCCTGTGATGGCTCGTCCCAGGCCAAAAGGGGTGTTGAAAACTTATGCAATGGTCTTGTAGATTCATCTTCCAGCTGTTGTTTCAGTGAACAGCCCAGGCGTCCCTGCGATGCACTGCAGCCAACCTTCATAACTAATTACGCCGAGCAGTATGGCGTTCCTACACAGATAAAGCACTCAGGTTTAGCCACCCTGTCTCCCTCTGTCTGGGCATTCACTACGGTTTGGAGTCTGTTGGAGGCTCATCACTGGGGGAGGTTTGTTTAAGCGGCACACTGGCGACCTTTTCACTGCGGTGCAGTTACGGATGTCAGGGCAGGTCAGCAGCTCCCTCACATCTCAGTTCGCCAGCTGCACGAAAGGAAATTATCCAGCGTGGAGTTCCCTATTGGGCCGCCCCGGACTCAGTCAGACGTTTCCTGAATTCTGCTTCTGTCAAAACATGTGCATGCGTGAGCAAACTCTTAAAGGGAAGGAATGTCACAATGGGCATGTGCAGATATTACGAGCCCTGAACCCTCTTAGTGCAGCGAGAACAGTCTTAAAGGGAGTGGCTCTTAAAGGCTAAATGTGTGGTTCTTTCAGAGATTAAATCAGGAATGTTGCTTTTACAATTTGATCTTAAAGGGGAGATTATGAAACATCAAGTAAATTATTCTCATTAACCCTTCAAGCTCCCTGCCCCCACTAAGCAATTATGGCTAATATGGCTAATTTTACTGAGCCTTAAATAAAGCGTGTCTTCTAAATAATAGATTGCACATGCAGCAACCAAGGCCTGTGACCAAGGAAGTCCCACAATCCTTTCATAAATTCTCCATTTTTGTATAATCCTGCCTTATATCCAGTATGAGCTTTATTTTGTGTTTTGCACTGTAAATATACGCATCTACGCCAAAGGATAAAAGCTGTTTTCCAACATGTTCACATTGTCAGGGAAAAAATATTTTTACTGTAAATTTTGACGTCAGTTTATCCAGGAGATTTCCAGAAATATATACAAAATGATGTGAAACAGAGCTTAAGAATTGTCAGGAATAATTCCATTTATATGTGTGTGTGTGTGTGTATATAGAATATAATTATATATATATATATATATATATATATAATTTCATAAGTAAGGTCACGCATTGATATTCTGGCTTAACAGGTCCGCCTTCCTTAAAATGCCTTTTAAGAAACTCCAGTGACGGATGAGGTGAGTGCTGGAGATGAAGTTGTTCCTGTCTGTGGGTGTATTCAAAGAATTATCCTCCAGCTTCGCTTGCAGTGTTTATACACGGTAATCTCTGTTTGTCTTTTTCGCCAACAAAACCCCCCTTCCGCCGGTCCCTTTTCCAATAGGTAACGTCACAGGGCGGACACGCCCCGTGTAATGTGGAGCTCTCCACTATCAGCATCTCCGGGTCAGCAGGCACACCCCTACGTGCGGCGCATAGCGCCAAGGCCGAGGTCACGCTGATGCGTTACTGCCGCATTGGTGAGAGACCCCACCCATGGCACCGCTGGTGGGGTGGCTGGACGCGGGCCAAGTTTACAGAACACAGCGGGTGACAGATAGGACCAGTCCCAAGGATCGCTTTAATGCTGTCACTCATGGCTGGGGACCAGTTCAGAGCCGAACAGAAAACACAGTGTGCCTCCCGCATGAAGGGCGTCTCAGGGTTCCTGTTATTGTGTTTCAGGCGTCGTCCTTAGAATCAAGTCAGCCCTCGATAAAACAGGAGTGTTATACCAACAAGAAACAATGGAAATCTAGCCGGCTTGACCCTCTTTGTTCAGATCTTTTTTTTTTGTTTGTTTAGAAATAACTGCATCTTTCAAGGGTGTGGGGCCCCAGATGGATGGGTAGGTGGCTGGGCCCCTGAAAGGATGGAGCTCTCGAGTGGATGGGCCCCTGAAAAGATGGGACTCTAGAGTGGATGGGCCCCTAAAAGGATGGAGCTCTAGAGTGGACGGGCCCCTGAAAGGATGGGGCTCTCGAGTGGATGGGCCCCTAAAAGGATGGGGTTCTCGAGTGGATGGGCCCCTGAAAGGATGGGGCTTTCGAGTGGATGGGTCCCTGTAAGGATGGAGCTCTAGAGTGGATGGGCCCCTGAAAGGATGGGGCTCTAGAGTGGATGGGCCCCTAAAAGGATGGGGCTCTCGAGTGGATGGGCCCCTGAAAGGATGGGGCTCTCGAGTGGAAGGGCCCCTGAAAGGATGGCACTTTCGAGTGGATGGGCCCCTGAAAGGATGGGGCTTTCGAGTGGATGGGCCCCTGGGCAGCAGCCATTATAAGCCCATCTAGTTATGAGTCACCGCAGGAGATAAACAGCTGACACACGCCTGGTTTAACGAGTTTGAGTTGTTTTGGGTCCTGTCTCCAGCCAGATGCGCTGCCAGACACAAACGCAAATCTACAAAGTCCTGCGCAAGTTCTAGTTTCACATGACTGAAAAATCATAAAATGGGTGGATTAAAATGTAGCTTAACACAGAGGATTAGACGCCCGGGCCTCATGTGAAGACCTGCTGACTGCCGGTTCTTTTGATGACGCCCAGCTGAAATCACTTTGTGAAACGTCCCTGTGGACAATCACCGGGCGGTGATTAGTGAGCGTGTCCTGGTTTATGTGACAGAGTGTGCAAACGTAAACAATCGTGTCCTCACCACTGCTTTTCCCTCCCAAATTACCTTGAGCCTATTTGCTTTAAACAAGGAGCATGATTTAATGGCCATGTGGGGTGTTTGACATAGAATTGCACTTTAATAACACCACACAACTCTGAATGAAACAATGTGTTTCAGCCTCTGGGGGTGCTGTGCTATGTCATTGTGCATGGATTTTGGATTCATCTACACGGCACTCCCAAAATAAGTGAGCAGTATGTGCGTGACACTCTCTCTGCTGCCAGCTACCAGTCCATCTCCTGGCCTCTGAAGCCTGCTCAGTATTCAGGCAGCATCCTGTGGAAACTTCCAGGACTCTCAGTGCAAGACGGTACAACCAATGAACAAAAGACCCAAACACAAGCAGTGGGGTGACTGTATTCGCTACAGAACATGGGTTGCCAGGTCCAAAAGTCACTGTGGTGACCGTATTCCCCATATAACAGGGTTGCCAGTTCCAAAAGCCACTTGGGTGATTGTATTCTCCATAGAACGTGGGTAAATTACCAACATTTTAACTATCCACATGGATTTTATGCACTCTTTGTACTATTTTAAGTATGATTTTCCTGCAATTAAACCTGTAATACCTTTCCAGTTAATAGCAATAGTGGCTGTATCTGTATTCATATTAATCATGATGTCTTGGAAACGAGTCAGAACGAAATTCCTTGGAAATTTATCAGAGATCGATACTAGTTTGTGCCAGTGACCTTCTACTGCCTTGCTGAATGTCTAGTGTTTCAAGCGAGTAGCTGAGCTGCTAATGGAGACCAGCTTCTGCTGATCCGGGCTAAAGAAGGCCAGTGGCTGGTTTTCCATTTGAAAGATGGCACACCTGCGGGCCCTCAGGCAGTACATTTGTGAAGCGAATGGTGTACGATGGAAAATGAGGAGCGCCCGGCATGAAATGAAAAGGCCCATTGAAGCTGTGTCCGGGTCAGCTGACATGAGGGTCAGTGCAACCCTGTCCCTTTTCACACGTTCAATGCCTTGTGCTATTTGTTCGGTAATTTAGAAGCCGCATGAAACACGTCTGATTCAATGAAAGATCCTAGAAAGTGTGGCAACGATCCTTTTATTAATGTGATTATTACAGCTTATTCATGTATAATATAACATTTACATAAAGACCCCATTATTAAAGAAATAATAATAATATCAATAATATTCGACTGATAAATTGCTGTCAGTAGACAGAATCAACTGACACTTTGTGTCGTCATGAAGGAAATTAATTAATGGTGGTTATTGTTATTTTAAATATTTGACTAATCTGGGAAGAACAAAATATTAAACCCTTTCTAAATGCTCGCACGGCATTATGGGACATCCTTTATTCACTTCTTTCAATATTTTCTAACACGAAAGAAAATGAACATGCTGTTCTTCCATTTAGAGACATCCTTATCTAAAAAAGATGGAACCATCGTTTCTCTTCTATAAACATTCAAAGAAAACGTGCGATTGGCTGCGGTTCAGTTTATCGCAGGTTGCTTTCTTCGGGACTGATCTGTTTACATATTTTTTGTGTGCTTGCCAACGGAAGGCATTTATGTATTTTTTTGTCATTGCCCACAATCAGATATAAATGTTTAAAGTGTTTTCACTCACTGTCATGACAACAGACTAAGCAAAATTACTAGTTTGCTCATATCTGAATTGTCTGATTTAAGAATACAGGTAAACATACTACCGTTATCAAGGAGGCATCGCTACTCCAAATTCATTCCAAGATTCTTTAAAATTGTTTAATTGTCCTGATCCAATCTGGTTTCTACATTTATGTTATGTATTTGTGTTTTTTATATGAAGCTGAAGCTGCTATTCCCCCCAGGTCTGATGAGGTCTTCCTAGTGGATTGCACAGTATTTTTGGTGAGATCTTCCCAGTGGTTTGGAGAGTATTTTAGGTGAGATCTTCACATTGGACTGTACAGTATTGCTTATGATGTCTTCACATTAAATTAGGCAGTATTTTAGGCGAAGTCTTCAGAGCTGGGGCAAATTAAAGAACACAATAAACAGTGAAGCAGAGCTGTGCTAATTAAGTATTAGAGTTTCCCCTTTCTCCACCCTCATAAATGAGTAGACCGTTTTGTTTCCTGTTCCTTGGCTAGAGGAACTCTCCTAGTGTGAACCTGGAGGCTGACATCACCCTTCTTGTTGAGGGAAGGACATGGAGAATGCCAAATGAAACTGGCGGGTTAGCATCTTACCAGAAGAGGTTACATAATACCCAAGCAGCAGGAAAAAAACCACGAAGGGTCAGCAGACGCGGCTCGGTGCCATTGATGCGGGTTGATGGTCACTGCTCGTCAGCCAGGGGAGGCCTCTAACCGGCAGGCTTGCGGGCTCTTTGAGGCTCGGTCAGCCCACTGCGGACAAGCGACTCCACCAGGGGATGATGAAGCCATGACTGGAATTCCCAAACCGACACACGTAATATCGAATGAAAGTCCGGCCTGTGTTGTTGTACATAAATCAGGATTAAGCAGAATTGGGCTCATTTGCTGGGAATGGTCACACCAGCTGTAACACACTAAGACACTAGTGTTCTTCCTAAGGCTTATGTAACGTCCTAGTACTACCTACCACGCCAGCTAATGCAGACCCGCAATCCAGCTGTTAGAGCTTTTCGAGAGATTGATGAGGAGGAGAAGTATGGCGCGATGGACTTAGGGAGAGAGGCCTTAACTGGTGGGCAACAGGAGAGAGCAGATTCTCCAGCAAAGCTGAGTGTAAATAATCGCAGTTTTACCTTTAATGTTTGTACATCCCAGTGGTTCTCCCTCCCCTGTCTACTTTCGTGGGAGCTTAGCCGGGGTTAGACACAAGACAGGAGAAATGGAACTCAACGCCATTATACCTACACCAGTGCTAGTGTGCCAGACCCGGGCTGGGAATAGAGGCAACCTTTAAGCTCAGCCAGGGTTTCTAAGGGCAGTCAGTGCCATCAAAGCAGGACTCTAGGTAGCGGCAAACCAGCCAAGACAAGAAAAAAAAGAAGCTGGTTTGCTTACCAGGACCCTGAGAGACAGAGAATGAGAGCGAGTCAAACATATGAACATAAGACAACATGCAAACTGCATGTTATCTGAGGCCATATGGGCAACATTTCTATACAAGCTAGTTTCAGTCGGGTGATGCGTTGCTTTTTATTTAATTCTATGGTAAGACAATTGGCAGGAAAAGATGAACATTTAATTCCTTCCTGTAAAACAATAAAAATTGCGTCATTCACTGTGGTTTGATCATCCTTCAAACGAGCCGCACTGCCCACATCTGAGGTACAAATTTATCTTTGCCAGGACACCGAATGATCCTGAAGTCACCATGAAAGACCTTCCGTGCAAACTGGAAAAGTCAGAAGCAGCTTCTGCGAAACGATCCTCTGCCGACCGGCAGCCTTTTCAGGAAACCTCTTCTGCTCGCAGTGGGACTGAGAGTGATTTAGAGGGCTCAGCAGAGGGGGGGGGGCCTTAAAAAGTTAACAGCGTCTCAGACAAACGCGACCATGAGGGACAAATAAAATCCAGAGTGGCTTACATAATGTCAGCTGTGGCCAATTTACAAAGAAAGCATTACAGTAAACAAATTAGGGCGGTGTTTGAAATACGTTTCCTAATGGTGTGGCGAGGGCACGATTTGCACATGCATTCACGTCAGCAGAAGATAACATTCTGCCAAAATGAAGTTGTTAAACATTTAAATGATGAGCCGGTGGCGTTTTTTTCATTTTAACAGGTTTTACTTTTGGACGTTCTCATGAGCTTGATAATCCACGGGTCATTGTTTCTGCGTAAATGCTTTTGCGATTTCCTGCGTGCTGGAGGTAGCCCTAAAATGGATTTTGGGTCCAATTCATTCCTTCAGTAACGCTACAAGACGTAGCGGCTGTAGCATGCAGAGTGATGGTGCCCCCTTGTGGCTGATCATTGTAAGGAAGGAAGGAATTTCACTGTAATTTAAAATTATTTCAGCACAGAATACAGCCAACCAAGGAGCTTTATGCAATGAAGAGTCTCGTGCTCAGGAATGGTGGCAAAAAAGTGCAGTAATAAATAGTACAAAAAAAAGCCCTTGACTTTAAGCAGGAAGGATCCAAACTGATCCAGAATCAACAGAAATCATTTCACCATACCAAGGTTCCACAACTGATTGAAGATTTAAGTCAGAGGCTTCTAATGCAAGATATCGGCCGAGGGTAGAGCACACGGCTTTGTACTTTCTAGTGCAAAAGAAAGAAATAAACATTTGCGATAAGACTTGATGTCGCCTGGCGTCTGAGGTTTTGCAACTTTTCATTGTCATCTGAAAGGCAGCTTCTGATAGGGCATAGGATGTGTTTAAACTTGCGGGGTACCATACAATTCAGCAGTATGCAGCTGTGGATGCCAGTATCTTTGCTGGCAATCTCCGACAGTCGTATATGTGAGGAGATTAGAGGATGATGTAATGTTGCATCAGGCATTCCTAGCATTTCCTTATATGCCATGAATAAGATCATGTGACATGTGGAGTGAATTCTGTTAGCCAATCAATTTCCGTAAACAAATCAGGCATTTCAGCTGGCACCACCAACTCCCTGCTCCACATTGGTCTGTGCCAGTGAGGAGATGTTCAGGAATGCCCCAGGACGGTGGGTGAGACAGGGAGGGGTCTCCCAGAGGATGGAGGTGACAGACTGTGCAGGCTTTACCAGAGGGTCGAGGAAAAAGGGTGGGCAGGTCGTATCAGAGATTGGAGGAGACAAGTTGTACGGACCGTACCACAAGGTGGAGGAGACGGGGTATACAGACTGTACCATAGGGGCAAGGAGACGGGGTATACAGACCATAACATAGGGTGGGATGGAGGAGAGAAATGAGCAGACAGAAACCATGGGAATAGTAGGCGTGAGGGAACTCAGAATCAGGCCTCCTGGTTACAGCTCAGTACTGTGCTGTGGACCCAAATCCTACCAAATAGGCTTCCAGCCAATTTCACAGGCTGTTAAAGGCCAACGCACCTCAATGGAACCTGCAGGCTGTGACTCTGGTGCTATTTTTAGCCGCTGGGAGACTCACATGCCCCGTGTCCCCGTCAAATCGCTCTGAACACCGAAGCCAGGCGCACGCGTTATCCCTCGGCCCGAAATAGCAGCTGTTGCCGTCCAGCTCCGCGCGGGACGAGAGCGTGATTGCCGTGTCACCTCGTAAACTTGTCACGACTGTCATAACGCTTACGCTCAGCGTCCGTGGGAAGAAACCGCTTTAAGGAGAAGGGCAAACGTCAGAGGAAATCATCCAATACCGAGGTTAAGGGCTCTCCTGCTTCGCCCCCTCACACCTTAATCAGCAGCACCGTAAAACCGAGCATAGATCTGTCTCGCATCTTAATACTGTCAGCGATGCACTGCTCCAGATACAGAGATGGCTCTTCTGCCAAACACGGAGCAGCTTTCACACTACAAGTGTAATTCACCACAAGGATATTGCTGCGTGCAATCAGTAAATGCATTTCCGCTACAAGAAGCCAATGTGTGTTTTACAGCAGAGGGACTCCGAGAAGAGTCATGCCCGTGTGGTAACATGACCGTGGGAATCCAGCCTCTGGCATGTCCAGAGCAGGACAGCAGGGAATGAGGACGTCACACCCTGTTATTAAAATGGCCCAATTAAGAGGACCAGCATCTCAGAGTCCCTGGTCACTGCTGTACTATTAAGAATAATTGTACATGCTTTGTAACCTTGAAAGAGCTTCCCACAGAAAGATCCTATGCGATCAGAACCTGCATTTGCAGCAAACTATGAGGGAATACTTATGTGCATTATTTATTATAGTCTTGATTTTCCATATTTTGCACAACACCCCAAAAGTCGATTCCTTGTATGTAAAAGTACTTAAAGACAAATAATTCTGAAATAAAAGGCAAGAATGACAGCATAATACACTGTCCATCAACAGCAGTTTTACACATTCAGGAGGAACATATTGCCCACAATAAAGACAACAAATCAAATTCCCGAACAGTTCTGCCACTTGTGTCTTGTCCTTGGCTGCATTTACTTTAATCACATGAGGCTTCAGTCTGCTTGTGGTCAGAGAGCAGATCCCCAACTGAAAGGGCCTCAGCGGCAGTGAGGAAAATAACAAAAGGCACCATCAGTCACCTGGGAGGCACTGACAATGCGCACCGGATCAAATACCCTCACCACTGAGAACCAGGCCGGTGTGAGCAGTAGGGCTCCACAGTCATTACCTCCAGGCCCCTGAAAATCAGAGTGGCCAGATCTCCCAAGTACTACTTACCTGAAATAATAAAAAAAAAAAAAACACCATTCAGAAAAGGATACATAAAAAACCCATAGACCCTTCGTAGCAGAACTGTTTATTTCCTGAACCTGGTTTCCAGCCTCTGCATTTTTAGGTGAAGACCAGTGGCACTTGCTTCCGGGCAGAGCAGAGCGGCAGCCACACATCAGCGGGGGCCCGACGCCGTGCGGGGCGCAGGTCCCAGCCCGCCAGCACGCTCCGTCCCCGTGGGACGGCCAACCAGCACAGCGTACAGACAGACAAGATTACAAAACTATACACCAGTCCACATGGTCAGTGATTTGCTCACGAATCACTCTCGTGCCGTACAAAGCCGCGCCCCCCCATCAATCGGCCAACCTACAGTATTTAATGCATCTACAAAAACCAAACAAAAGAAAGGTAACTTGTCCAAAAAAAAAGGCTCCTGCTTTAGGAGTGTAGCTCTTAACACAGAACAGTTACGTCTCGTTTTCGGACGGACCCGTTCTGGCCAAAGGGTTCGCTTGCGCACGCGGGAACGAGGTCGACGGAGCCAGACACTGAGTTACAGCCACCCCACAGGAGCAGGTGTGTAGGGGCAGGGCAGGATGTTTAAATAAGCGATGAAGGAGCATGGAAATAGACTTGCATCAAACGCCTTGGTCCAGGTCCTCTTACTTCTGAGCCACAACCCCACACATAATGCTGTTGTATATATGCTTTTCACACATCTGTTTCTTAAATATACAATATACCTATATATAATATACATAGTAGCTCTCCAGCCACATTTACCTAAAGCATCAGCTTTAAGTTCACTCCAGCCGACTGACTGTCATGTGACCGCAGACCGCGATGTCCAATAGGACGCCTGCGGTTTGACGATAAGACAGGCCGTTCCCCTGGCATCACACTGGACGTTCACACAGATCATCAGCTCCAGCCGGAGGGGACACGGGGCCCCACCGAGGGCCAAGCGGAGCCCCGGGGACTCACAGCTTGATTACATCAACAGGAGTGCCACAGAAACACACACTTTTACACTGTAAGTGATGTAAAACGCGGGTATAGTTTAGCATCTCCTACCACGAATACATTCGCTCATCCACACCTTGGGTATGTTCATCCCGGACCGGAGCTCGGGCCGCAAAGACCAGGCCGCCGCAGGTCGGCTCCGCGGCTGCGGACTGACTGTCGAGGTAGTTCACATTGTTAGGGGCTCTGGGGTTTTTTTTTGGGGTGGGGGGTCAGTCTGGGGGCGGGACCCCACGAAGTGGCCTAGGCGTGCCACTCGCGTCGCAGTGCGCTCCGGGAAAGCAGCAGATCCGGGCAGGCAGATGCTGAGAGGAGTTTATGTATCCAGGCGACGGCGGCAGGCTCTCGCAGGGTCTCCGGGGGAGCAGCGACACCCCCAGGTGCCAGCCGTGTGGGCAGGGGGCGGGGAGGAGGGACGGGGGGGGGGGGGGGGGGGGGGCTGTACTGGACGTTTAGAGCTGGAACCCTCCTACGGGGCCTTCGGGCTGCTGGAAGATAAACTGCGCCTGGTTCTGGTCCACCTGGGGGGCCAGGTTAGCATCCTCCTCCTCCACGCCGAAGTAGCGCTCGATCAGGTCGAAGGCCTTCTGGTAGATCTCCTGATTCTCGTGGCTTTGCAGGAACTCGATCTTATCTAGACCTGCGGAGCAAGGAGAGGACAGAGAACCCCCGTTAGGACGGGGTGAGCGCCAGACGGCCCGGGCAGAGCCCTCAGGGGATGTTTACATGGACAGAACATTCCAGAAGGAGAACCCGGGAGACCAGAACGAGCCCATGAAGGAACATATCCTTTTTTTATACACTCTTCATTCTGAACATTGGGGGTTAGGTGAGTTTCAACTACACCAGTACATGATTAGACCTATGGGTAAGATGACCCTTTTCCCCATGTAAAGGCCGCCAGTTTCGGGGGGGGGGGGGAGGGGGTGTGGCCTTACCGTAGGCCTCCTCGATGAGAGCGCAGTAGGGGTTGATGCCCGTGCCGTTCTGCTTGGCCTCCTGTTCGCCCAGACGGAGGATATTCTCCAGCCCGTTCAGGGACACCTGCACTATCTTGGAGTCCATGACGGTCAGCAAGTCACACATGGGCTTGATGGTATTCAAGGACACCAGGTACCTGGGGACAGGAAACAAGAAAAAAAAAATTAAATGGTCCTTTACTTGCCATTTGCACTCAAAGCACACTGGAATGCTGATTTTCACATATGCCAACTTGCACCCCTTAGAGACACATGATACAATTCAGAGCAAAACTGAATTATGCTCCTTAAACATGATTATATTGGTCAATAACGAAATCACGAATCTTTAACATGATTACCCACTGATTTTGGAAATATCTAGGGCTGCCGAAGATTAGTCAGCGAGGCTGATGAGGAAGACAATGAAAAAGCACCAACATTAATAATTTAAATTAATGAATCTTTTTTTTTTTGTTTGTGCTTTAATGAAATTACCTTTCTGATTTCTAAAATTGCTTCAATTCATTATAGCAGGGGAACCCAACTCCAGTCCTGGAGGGCCTTCAACACCAAAATGTAATTACGGGAGCGGCTCAGATTATCACATAACAGTGGTTGGTACACTGCCCAAGGTTTCGATGGCATACCACAGCGGCAGTAACACGCTGGCACTGTTCTGGGAGATGGGCCACTAGAGTAGGCAAAACCACCCTAAGAGTCCTTGTCCATCATGTTCATGAAATTACCATTAGTACAGTGTATGGAGAGCTTTTTAAAAACCCTTGTTCTCATTGCTGCTAAATACACCCATTACCAAAGGGATAAAGTTACCTGCCTACTACCTTAGAATGTCCATTGAATAAGGACTGAGAAAAGGTTCAGACCAAAATCAGGTCTTATCCTACACTGATTGGCAGTGCCAGTATGTGCGTTTGTGCCCGTTCAGCTTGCTGGGACCAGTGTTGTTATCGTAAGATAAAACTGAAAGCAATATAAAAAAAAATGCTTATCTACATTATCTCCTCTTTTAAAAGATGTTGTGGATGCTGAGCTGTCCCTTTCTTGACCGCCACTTCTCGCTTATCGCTCCCATGTCACAGTAACACACGGCACGCTCCACTAACCAAATCTAATAAAAGGAAACGCTGAATTACTGCAAAACAAAACGTGGCACAATAATCGTTGTCACAATTATTTTGTTTTGATAATCGTCGGAAGCGAAAACTGTAATTGAAATTAAAATTAGATTAATTGCCCAGCCCTGTGCAAAGACTTGTCACGCCGGGGGGTACACACCACGATCAGACAACCTAAAGACCATTATAAGTACCGGATCTGCTCAGGTGTGCCCCCGGAGGTGGCATTGGTGATCGCCCAGGCTGCCTCCTTCCTCGTACGAAACTCAGCCTTCTGGAGAATCTCGATCAGCACCGGGAAGATGTTGGCATCGATCACAGCCTGAGGAAACGGCCGAGGTTAAGTACTGATAAACGGGGGGAAAACTGGCAGACAGTCGGGCGCTGCGCAGACCTGGATCTGCGCCCGGTTCCCCGCTGTGATGTTGGACACCATCCAGCAGGCTTCCTTCTTGATGGACTCTTTGGGGCTGCTGAGCAGGTGAAGCAGGCAGGGCAGAGCAGAGCAGTTCAGGATCACCTGTGGACACACACGCAGAAGCTCAGGGGGGGCGACTCCACGCACACATCACACGTGTTCTCTCTGGCGCAATTTCCTCGAAGGGAACGCAGCGATCAGGATGTCACGCCAGTCACCGAAAAGGTCTCACAGGAACCAGCTTGTGGAGACACATGCGGGAATCTGTTCAAAAGGGTTACTTTATTTCATTCATATTCTGCGATTCTTGCTACTGTCTGCACAAGAATTTGTCCCTGGGAATAAAATAAAGTTTATCTAACGTAATCCAGTCTAAAAACACTGCTCATTTCTGACTAGCTAAATCTGTCAGCACCCGTGTTACCCGCAGGACCGGATCGACCAGGCGGCGTAGCGACAGACTGAATGACAGGCTGATCAGACAAAGAGGCAGACGGGACAACCTGAGTCTGGACGTCGTCCCCCGTGACGATGTTGCCGACGGCGCGGAGGGCGGGCGACACCACCTTGTAATCGCTGTGCCTGAGGAAGGGAGCAGGCTGGTTCAGGTGTGAACACCCCCCCCCCCGCCGCCCTGATCCCCCACCCCAGCAGATACCGCCCCCGCCACATCCCC
>JAODKL010000135.1:12130960-12141302 GCA_026780765.1 Petrocephalus schoutedeni
CTTGCTCCTGAAACCATGCAGGATCCACAGAATCCAGCACTGGGGAGTTCAAGCACCCAAGAAGCATTTGACCCAGAGCAGGTCTGCACTCCCCTTGGGAAAGGTAGGTGCTCTCTGTGTGTTTTAGAGCTGTGTATGTGCAGAGACCTGAACTGCAGTCAGCTTCTTACAGTCGTATCAGCAGTACTGATTTTGTGTTTCAGAGCAGTGGTACACGTGTCCAATGTGTGGCCTGGTGTGCAGCGACTGGTCCGTCTTACAGGAACATGTGGAGCTGCACCTGCAGGAGCAGGATGTGGGCGGAGGTATCCGAAACGCGGCTTACGGCTCTGGCCCAGAGGGCACGCCCTGTAAGCCCGCTACTTTCTAGCCAGTGTTCCTTCTGCTGCTTTCCAGAATCCTCTGCTTCTGACCTGCAGCTGGCCAGAGAGCTTCAGGAGGAAGAGCAACTGAGGTTACGGCTGCAGGAGTCCAAACGTGAAGCAGAGGACTTCAGGAAGCTGCAGGTGATTGCTTACCGTGACCTGTCTCTTCACTTGGCAGGGACCACAGTGCTGCCCAGTATAATGTAAGCTTCTGTGCCTGTGATTGGACCGGTTCACGCCCGGTCTTGGCCTGTCTGTGGGCTCTTGAGCAAAGCCTTTGAACCCCAGCTCCCTGGGCACTGCACGAGGTGGCTGCCCTTCACAGCCAAGCTCGATCTCATGGAGTGCAAGAATGGGGGAGGTGAAAAGAGAATTTCCCCACGGGGATCAATAAAAAAATAGTTTATATATATATATTTATTTTTTTTATTGATATATATTGATATATATATTTCATTCATTACTGTGATTGTTAATAATGATAATGTTTACAGTTTACTAAGGCTTGGCATAATCTGCTGCCTTGTATGACTGCCTCGGTGCATGGCGCGTGGTGCCGGGCCTAGCTGTGTCTTCGTTCCCTCCCCTGCAGAGGCAGTTTGGCCTTGACGGCAGTGGGGGCTATCTCCGCCAGGCTGAGAGGAGCATGGAGAGGGCGGTGTCTCGGGGTCACATGACCCCAGTCGAGTTCCACAGCAAGAAGGCTGAGATGATGGAAAGCCTAGCGTCAGGGACAGACGACGGCAAGACTAGGACGGCCGGTACGGAGGCTGGATTATGGCTGCGGCCGCGCGCCGTTCTGCGCGGTCACCTCTTCTGCAGTCCTTGGTAAGTGCACAGAATCTGCTGAGTTTTAACCCCTCTATTCCCACCAGGCGTGATGTCAGCCCTCTGCGAGCACTATGGCAGGGAGGGCCGTGACGTCGCTCACGTGTGGCTGAGTGCAGAAACCGATCACTACTCGTCTTCTGAAGGCGACCGAGGCTGGGGCTGTGGCTACAGAAACTTGCAGATGCTGCAGTCATCTTTGCAGAAAATAGAGCTATACGCACCATGTTTCACAGGTCTGTACGCCGCCACACGGCAGGCAAGCTGGCATATTACACCTCATCCATGTCGTGCGAGTGTGGTCATGTGACACACACACACACTGATCCGGTTATATGCTTTACCTCCGTTACCTGATAGTTGGGAGAGTCCCCAGCATCCCACGGCTGCAGGCCCTGATCGAGGAGGCCTGGCAGCAGGGAGTGGACCCCCAGGGTGCATCCCAGTTCAGTAACCGTCTAAAGGGAACACGAGCCTGGATTGGAGGAACAGAGATATTTTCCCTCTTCACCTCCCTTGGAATCAGGTGAGAGGTTCTTAAACCATGTGCTCACATGTCCTGCCATGTGATTGGCTGTCCTGGTGAGTGCTGACCTGTTATGTGGGCTTGGTTTGTGACTGCTGGCCTGACATCCGCCCTGTTATGCCGGTAGGGCTCGCATCGTGGACTTCCCCCAGCCCAGTGGTGCCAAGAACACCCACCCTCATCTCTTTGAATGGGTCAAGAAGTACTTCTCTTGTTCTGCCAGCAGGGGTGCTAAGCTGCCACCTCGCGTGGTAAGAACCACACGGCCCCCCCTTTACCTACAGCACCAAGGTACGTGACCTCCGTCTTCGAGGGTCTATGGGCAGGTGTTCTGTAATGTTTTCCTTCAAATCTTCCTGATGATAAAAATAAGCAAGTGAGATCTCTCTCTCCCCCCCTCACCAGGCCACAGTCGCTCCATTGTGGGAGTAGAGCAGAGGAGAAACGGTAGTCTCTGTCTCCTGCTCTTTGACCCAGGGTGCCCCCCAGAGGACATGAGACACCTAGCATGCTCAAACATCCCAGCCACAGCCCTGCGCATCCTCCGCAAATTTCCCAGTCACCTGGTGCACAAACAGTACCAGATTGTCACTGTAGAAGGCATACTTTCTCCAGAGGAGAGGCAGGTAAGCACATCTCTGCAGGTTAATGGTCAGTGTCCCGAGATTCCAGAGCAGTCAGCCCGTAATTTCCCTTGTCCCTGAAATGCTGTTCTATTGCTTTCAGACACAGATCATCAACTCAAGAACACTGCGTGCAGAAAGGATTCAGTGATCCAAGCTGATAATTGTATATATACCAATCTTTGTTTTTATGTGTGTCTTTAAATAAAATAAGTTAATCTTAAGTCATGTCATCTTGTCAGCAATAAGCTGTGCGTGAAACTCTGCATGTCCATTCACTATTCAGTACTAATATTTAATGTGAAGGCTGGTTCTGCAAACTTGTGGCCCACTCATTTAGCTGTCTGTGGCGTGCCTGATCCGGCTGCTTTGTAGCCGTCTGTGGCGTGCCTGATCCGGGCTGCTTTGCAGCCGGCTGTGGCGTGCCTGATCCGGGCTGCTTTGCAGCCGGCTGTGGCGTGCCTGATCCGGGCTACATGGGCCTCACCTCTGCTCTCTAGCTGCCCCAGCAGCATCACGGCACCCTCTGCCTCGTTTGTACATCACTGGACTACAGACGAGGCTGACCAGCCTTTTCCTGTCCATCTCTCTGAAAGCTCACAGCCTTACTGTTCAAGGTGACTAGTGCTGTTCTGTGGCCGTACATCGCGCAGTAAGTGGGCAAAACCTTTATGAGCAAAACTAAGCCAAACCTGATGAGGTGCTACAGTAGCTCCCACCTGTCGGAGATCTGATGCCCGGCTTTGTGACCTTGTCTGCCCCTCCCTCCCTGCCCTTTTCTTTAGCTCTGTAAAAAGAATAGAACAGTACCAGCCTCATTTGGAACGTGACACCTTGGTTAACCGCTATCCTGTGTTTGGGGTCAGTCTGACCCCAGAGCATCATTAAACGGTAGGCAAATTTCACATGGCGAAATTATCATGGGAAAAGGGTTAATAAGTTAACAGGCTCATGACTTGTCTCTTGTACCTTAAAAGGTACCTCTAATGGCACAAATCCCTCTTTGATGTGATCATTGTTTGGTTTTCACACCATACGTGGCCTTTTCCAGTTTGCCATGTATTGGTTCCGTTAATTAGTCATCAGAGGTGTCAATTTCAGGTCCAGAAAATAAAAATCCAGATCAAGATTTTGGTTCAACCAACTAGTTGAGTATGCTATGACTGTGACTCTTTATGCTCAACTGGTTGGTTGAAACAAAATCCTGGTTTGGAATTTTACTTTTTGGACCTGGAATTGACACCTCTAACCCCTTGTGCTGGTTGGGGTCTCCGAGGGTTCTGGAGCCTTTCGCCGGCAGCTGTAACTCTAATGGCACTTCTACACTACCACCAAGAACCGAGCCGTACCGCAAATTGTCAGTGTTCCGCTGTAAATGTTCCGAGCAGTACCTAAGCTGTACCCACGCTGACATGGGCCGAAAGCGCGAGCAGATGGAGCTGGTTCTGTCACCGTCATCTGATTGGTCGAGATGCCAGTATTCTGCACATGGATTGCCTGAAGGGAAAAGTGTATATTCTATATATTATTTGTTGTTAGCAGTATCGCACGCCGTGATAATGTATTATAAAACTGTACGGAATGGATTTGTAATGCGAATGTATGCATCGAATGCTAATTCCATTAGCGTTCCTTCCTAACATAAGGTGGTGATTCTCACAGACTTGCTAGCTTAAATTAGCACATAGTAAATCATGGTGTACGCGGTGTGAACAGTAAATGAGCACTGACGCTCTCCAAACCTGGGAACACCTTTAGCGAGCCGACCCGTCTGCAATGGAAAAGCAAAGCAAGCTGGAACCGCACTATAACTTTTTCCGGTTTTATATTTCCATTCACTTTTCTTGCATGCTCAAATTATGTTTTGTCATTTTATTTGACCTTCCTGGCTCTTTTGCTGGGCTGCACAGTGGCTTGCACTGTCCAAAAACATTAGGATGAGGCGCCAAATTTATTTCTAGGTGTTAAGGTACTTGAATTGCTGTATGTGACTGCTGTGTGTGTCCTGTGATGGGCTGATGTCCTGTCCTGGGTTACTCCCTGCTTTGCACTCCTAGCTTAGGGAATAGGGTCATGATCTGGACGGAGACGCCAAGCAGTTACCCATTACTTACTAAGTTTTATGTTGATCGAGCCTTGAGTAACTTTTCAGCGAGCCATTCGCCATCCGTTACTACAGCAGTGCCTGTCATTATTCACGGTGGTGAATAATTCATTGTTGTCATGCGACCTGAAATTCCTGCTGCCAGTGTTGTAGAAAATGAGAAGTAAGCTGACTGGTGATGTCCTGTCTTAAGGTGATGAAACCCCGCCTCCATACGCTGATACACAAGCACTACACTGCAGCCTAGCAGACCAGCGCACATGTTACCTTATGGCATGCTGGACGGACTATTTTTTTATAGTACATGACATGATGTTCCAGCTGCCTGTTAATGTTTCAGGCCGTCAGAGGTTAAAAGGCACAAAGGGTCTTTGAAATCCATCATCCATCACACACCCCACAGCAACATTTTTTGTTTCACTCATTTTTTTAATTTATGGGTATGCTTATGTTTAAAACATAGATCTTTTTGCAAACTCCAGCCTGGCTCTTCCCGGCTTTTCATTAATGGGACTTCATGGGACTTGAGACCCACTTCACGGAGAATGTTAAGAGCTGTCCTAGCTGTGCGCCTAACTGCGCACTTCATGTTTCCCATTCATGTTGAAGGTCACTTGAGGTCATCCTCCAATTTATGAGGCACTGCTGGATAAGTTGACTGTCATCTCTTTCATTAGAAAGTCGCTTCCCCCCTCTGCCTGGCTGGTTTCTGGTCATTGCCAGTGTCTCCTGCTTCACCTTGTTCTTGTCTTCTGCTGTCTTAAAAAGTCTGAGCCTGAAGGCAGCCTGCTGCACAGATTTTTGAGAAAAAAAATAGTGGTCTCCATTTTTTTCCAGAGCTGTATGTATGTAGTGATGTAGTGTGATGGATGATCACTTTCCAAATATACATTCATGTATGTGTGTGTGTGTTTGTGATATATATGTATTATATATGTAATATCACAGGGAGTTGGGAGCCTTGTATTTCAGTTTTATTTTAGAATTTTAGAACTACCACAATAGTATGTCACATTGCCTTAGATCTAGAACAGTCTACACATGTGCTTCATAGCAAGACCGACTCAAAAGGCTCAACTCAAAAATATAAGAAATATAATCAGAAAATTCCATCAATTAGGTTTTCGCTATGATTACGTTTTATTGCCATTTATTTAGAATGGGGAGACGGAGAACATTTACGTTCTTTCAAATGGACAATAGTGGTCATCGCGATGTGCCAACTCTGACCATGTCAGGCGTGTCATGAAGTACTTTGCCTTAGCCAGTTCTCAGAGGAGCCAGTCTAAGGGTCATTTTTATCTGTAGCTGGATTATTTACCAGAGCACTTCCTATATCAGCTTGATACTTAGAAGGGCAAGGGCTCCAGCTATCGTGACTGGACACTGCCAGTGGCTGGTGGAGATGGCAGGTAGGAGCATACGACGTTCTCGTCCTGAAGCTGGGCAACCAGAACATGTTTTCTCTGAGAAACTGTATTCCGTATTCATGATGTTTTACTGCTTTCATTCCAAACTCTAACAGGAAATGATCTGCTTAATAATTTTTCTAAAAAAAAAAAAAACACTTGGTAACTATAAGAATCTTAATGTTCTAGAATCTGTAGTAGCATCCTTTATAAAAAAATATCTAAAACGTTTGCTGTTCTCAAAGATGATGATGATTATTTATTTATTCACTTGCTCTTCTCCAAAGCTATTTACAAGGTTACTGTTTTTTTCCCCCAGGTACCCCTGTTCCTAAAAATGAGGCTCCAGATTTTAAATTGTTTTCATTCCAAGACTTCAACCTAATATCCGGGTTGCACTTCCCCGATGAGGTGGACCAGATAAAGAACTGGGAAATCCGTGACTCGGATGTGTTCGTGTTGGCCTACCCAAAGTCAGGTCTGGACCTGAACACCAATGCCGCTGAGCATAAACAATCCTGCTCCCATCTCTTTGACCTCCTTACTCTCCCTAATCTCTTCCTTACTGCCCTTCAGATTTAGTTAACATTTCTGCTTATGGTAGCATATGTACCATGTGATACAGAAAAACTGTGCTAAGCACAACCTTGAATTTGTCCAGTTTGGCGCATCCCTGGGTCGACAAGTGAGGGACCTGCATTTTATGTCTTTAACCAATAACAGTCCTTGTTGTATGATGTCACCAAATTAATTAAAAAATTAAGTAAGACCAGTGTTTTCTGTTAAGTGGCACGGTGCCCAGATTTGTAAAGTACCCATTTTATTGTGTATGTCCTTTGATAAGAGACGTGTCATTGATACTAAACATATGAACATGCAAAGGCTGCATGAAGCAGTGTAAGGGCATGTCTTTATTTCACCATGATGATGATAAAAATAATAATAACAGCAAGGCTTAAGCCAGCAGGAACAGAGGCTTAGCCTGCTGAGCTATAGATGTACCCTGGCACAGTGGCTGGAAGCTTTGAAAACGAGAAAAAAAAATTGGGCTGATGTGGCGATGTCACAGAATGAAGACTGTTGTTGGTTAAAGTAGCGAAATGGAAGTCCCTCCCTTGTTGACCCAGGGACGCGTCGAATTCCGCAAAATCACGAGGTCCGTCACGCTGACCTCTTCCTACTGACCCTGTCTTGCAGGAACAACGTGGATGCAGCAAATCCTGAGAATGATTGAGGCAAAGGGAGACATCGCAGCCACCCCCAACCAGCCGTTATCGCTACAAATCCCCTGGATTGAGATTTGGCGCGGCAAGGAGAACTTTACCGCCGCCGCTTCCCCTCGATTACGCGCTTCACACCTACCTTACAAGCTGCTCCCAAGAGAACTCGCAGAGAAGCGTGGCAAGGTACTGGGGAGCAGGGGCTTGGGCTGCAGTATCAGGAGACCATGGAGGTACAAGACGTTTGTGTCATGGATCTCATCGGGACGTTTCTCTGATCTCAGGTCATCTATATCGCCAGAAACCCCAAGGATGTCCTGGTGTCTGACTTTCATTTCCACAACTATGCCACTATGGTGGAGATGCCCAAGGATTTTAATGACTTCTTTGAGAAGTTTATGCGAGGACAAGGTAAAAGCAAAGCATATCGGCACTTCCGAATCTTAACCCGTATGGCGCTGAAAGGTCTGCAGTCTGACGTTGGGCATTAGGCTGATGTAATGCCGTGCTGAGGAGAGAGTGTGCTGTTGCATGGCTGTGTGTGACCCTCCCATTACAGTGTTTGCAAGCAGCTGGTTTTAGCACATCAAGACCTGGTATCAGCACAGGCATGAGATGGACTTCCTCTACATCACCTATGAAGAGATGATTCAGGTGAGCCTGAAAAGCCGGACTGGTTGGGAAAACACAACATGCAGTGTACTAGTGTACATGCTATCTATTAGTGTACAGTATGCCAATGTGTATGAATGTTTTTTCCAGGCAATGGCATATCAATATCAATCATCAAGCAATTTTGAAGTGATGCGTACCTGACTCAATCAGTGCTCAGTGCTAATTTCATGTGTGTTCATAGTGTATATAATATATATATAATGAGTCAGGTAAGCATCAGTTAAAAAGAGCTTGATGCTCATGCTTAGAGTCCATGCCTTGGATCTACTTTTCGGCAGCTCATGCTGTTAGTTGTAGGGCAGCTTTGTTCCTGGAATTCTCCGTTACGATATTGTGTCTGCAGGATCTAAGAGCAGTGGTGGAGCGGATCTGCAGCTTTCTGGGGAGGGACCTGAGCTCCTCACAGATAGACAATGTGGTGTTGCACAGCACCTTTGACAACATGAGCAAGAATCCATCTGCCAACCACAAACAGGAGCCTAAGAGATTCTTCAGTCAGCAGAAAGGGTCTTTCCTGAGGAAAGGTGAGCAGGGTCCAGTATACACGACACAAGAACCACATGCAATCTACACAGCAGGCCACAAAGCCAGCCAGTAGTCTATAATTCCACAGATGCATTGTTGCAAAAGACTGGAAAGGCCTATAGTGACCCAACCCAACAGCATGTGCCCATCAACAGCTGAGATCTGTTGTAGACTGACACCAATTGTGAAAACATCATAGGATTAGTGAACAGCAAACTTCCACCCACAGACCAATTTACACAAGGAAGTGAGAAATATGTGCTGAGAAGTTAGACAAGCTTCTTTGCACAGTTGTGCGGCTTGGCTAAGAGCTTAATCTATCCCTTAGACCAGTGGTCACCAACCGGCCCATCACAATCCACAAGTCAATCTTTAAGACATTTCTAGTCGACCACGACAATTAGACTGTCACCTTCATGTCCTCCACATCAGCAAAATAGACTGAGGAGCAAAATTGCAGAAGGTTATCTTTTCTTATCTACTGGTGAGACCTGCATGCTATCAGAAACAAAATCAGTGTTTGTCATCCATATGTATGTGTTTGCGTTGCTGTTTGGACACTGCTAACTTTTATTCCTGGCACAGGGACTGTTGGTGACTGGAAGAATCACTTCACAGTGGCCCAGAGTGAAAGATTTGACCGCATCTTCCAGGAGGAGATGAAAAATGTACCACTCAGCTTTGTGTGGGACATCAAAGATGTCACTGCCAAGTGACGTCCATGACAGCTGAAATATACATCTTCACCATATCTTTTCAGGGATTGATTTCACAGGGTCCTTCCAATTAGTGGGTGGTATGAGTGTCTCTCTGCGGGTTAGTGCCCGAGGTTGGAAGATAACCGGTTCAAATACTGTAGCAGAGCAATTGCACCATTGCACCCCTGAGCAAGGCCCTTAATCCAAACTGCTCTAGGGACTGACTGACCCTGCTCCCTCAATTGTAAATCGCCTTGGATAAAAGTGTCTGCTAAATATATAGATGTAAATGAATTAGAACGGCTAATTATCAAATAAATTCCAATTGGAATTTTGATCTTTAGAGCCTGGCCTTCCATGATTTTATTATACACTCGGTAGGAATACACTCCTGATGGAACTTGCATACAAATGTCATATTTTGTATCTAATATGTATTTTACCTGTGTGGCAGAGTTGTAGTTCAACAAACCTAATAACTCCATTGGCTGCAGTCTGCCTTCGATTCCTGTTGGCCCATGAATTTTACTTAAGGATTGCTGTGTTTTAGACTTGTCAAATTCTGCCATAATTGCAGTAAGATATCATGGTCTTATCAACCATCCCCCACGGTACAGTATGTTAAAACTTGTGTGAATAAACCCTGCAGAATGGGTCATCCTGGCAATCAGAATGCATTTTCACACATACTGCAGCACACTTCCTCTTCTGCTATTTACACTACAGGATTTCATAGCCCCTTCTAGTTCCTCTTTGGTTTGACTAGTGTGCATGAGGGACACCACAGTGAATGTTTGAATTTGCCCCCTGAATACAAAAAAACTGTGTTGCCTCAAAGCGTATAGGGTTTGCCAGACCAGCCTGCCGTCACCTTTGCCTTTGGCTTTCCATTTGCATGATGCCAGGCATTTGGACGCAGAGTCCCGCACAGCAATTTGAGATCTTCCCAGCGTCCTAGTTTGTAGAGTCTCCCTGTATCTTTGTCCGGTAAGTTAGGACAGACATACTGGCACTGTCCCTTCCTACACACCACGCTGGCTGCTGCCCCAAAGTACCCCCAGCACACCCACTGCCGGGGCGACAAAGGGGCATAGATACCCTGGCAGATTAAAGGGACAACTCCCCCCACGGGTACCCAAGATGACATTTCGCCAGGGGGTCCAGAATTTCTAGCCGCGCCCCTACCCACTCCTATTTGTATTTGTGTTAACTGATTATCAGACACTATGTTCCACATGTTGACTGAATTTTGTTAGAAAACACAGAATGATGGTTTGCTGCTTCTTAGTATTAGTTGAAAGTACGACCTGATGTCAGTGATGCCTCAGGTAAGAAAGGATGGAATACGGCAACAAAGTTACAGAAACCG
>JAODKL010000135.1:12142372-12153803 GCA_026780765.1 Petrocephalus schoutedeni
GGGGGGGGGGGGGGGGGTTGGAATTGTGTTTCAGCAAAAGTGGGGGTGTTGTCACATCCCCACCCCCCCCCCCCCCTCCAGCTTGCAACGCGCTTGGTTTCCGTCAATTAACCGGTCATCTCATCTGGTACTTCAAGTCCAGATAGGTCACCAATTCAAACACAGCACCACACCTGCAAACACGTGACATTTTATCCATAATGGTTAAATTAAAATTGCATTCACTATGCATTGTTGGTGAAGTATGCTACACAATGTTCCTTTCAAATCATAGTTATCTATCCAGGGAAAAAATATCACATTATTTTGAGAAAATATGAGTTTAATACAAACTGAGGGAAAGACTGTTCTGACATCCAGAGCAATGTCTCCCTCTGCTGGACCATCGGGGGAACTTCAGCTGATTCACTCAAATTTTGAACTGACCAAAAACTGTTGTCCCTACAGTGACTAAGGCCATCTGAGGGAGAGGCACATGACTTTCCCCAGGGCCATCCCAAGCCAAATACCCCTCCTCACCTCTCGGGAGAATTCAGGATAATGAGACAAATTTCTAACTTAAAATCTGAGTTTAATATTTGGTGTTATGTATGCAGTCTCTATTGAATCCAGAGGTCAGGGATCCAGACAGCTGGAGGGAGACATGGGTCAGACTGACTCATGGTGTCAGGCTCCGCTCCAGTCCCCCACCCCTAATCCTCATCACTCCCCAGGTCCAGAGGATCAAAGTCAGGGTCATCCTCTTCCAGGTCCAAATCGTCCATGTCCTGGAAGAGGGACTCATCCACTTCCACGTTGTTACCAGCTGAGGAGAAAAATACATTAAGTGAGTGTCAAAGAGAGACCCAGAGTGAGTGTATTTTTGTAACAGTTTTAACTGGCAGACTCCAGGAATGGATCAATGATTTGGGCCGATAATCATTTAAACCTTACCTTCTTCCAGGAACTGAATGTCAGATGTATCGAGGTTATGGTCTGTTTCAAACAGCTGTTTTCCTATTTAAAAAGAGTAGAGATTAGACCTCCTGGGCAGATCTACCCAATATGCTACTAGAGCACACTGCACATTAATGCAGAAATAATAGCACTACCAGAGTGTTTGATTATAGAGAGCAACAAGTAAGACAGTGGCTGCATTACTAACACCCAGATGTTAATGTTGAAGAGCAGCACTCCTACTGGAGAGCAAAGCAGTCCATGTCCCTGGGGATCTCAAGTGGCAGGAAGCACAAAATACTACTATGCCAATTATAAAGCAATTATGAAGTCACTGCAGCCCTCCATCCAGGAGATGGCAGCGTTGCTTCACTAATCGGTGTAACACACCAGTAAGTTTGGCCTTTCCTGACTGCTCCTCCTCCTTCTGTCTCTTCCTCTTCAGCTCGGCCATCTCCTGCTCAAACTTCGCCTTCCATGAGAGGAAGTTCTCAATCGTCACAACGGTACCCTGGAAGGCCACCTGCGTTACGAGAAGACGGGAAGTGAAGCACAGAATTGTATGTACACAGACAAGCAGTTTGACAGCCCTCAGCTGGTGGACGGTTCCAAAAAGGGGAACGGCGGCGGTACAGACCTTCTCTGCCTCTTCGGCCTCCTCCTCCTTTCTCCTCTTCTCCTCCTCTCGTCGGCTCTTAATTTGGTCGACAATTTCGTTCAGCCTCTCCTGCACGGCGCTCACCAGCGTGAACACCATCACCATGCCCAGGTTTTCAGTAGCCTGAGGAACAACAGGCACAGGACGAGCTGACAAGCGGGTGCGAAGAAGCCCTTCATGTATTACATGCACTTTGGTCCAACGGGCACGCATCCCAGTTTCCCCACAGAGATGTGCTCTCTGGCAAGAAGTCCAGCCCCGCAGACAAGCATGGATTGTACGGGTGGGCAAATTCACCTAAAATTACCATCATGCTGGACGGTAAAGGTACTATATCACAGTATTATATTAATAATTTTATTTATTTATTTTTAATTTTATATATATATATATATATATATATATATATAGTAGCAAATTAAAAAGTGCAACATTTGCTAAAACAGCACTTATATGCAGCGACGCCTTCATATAAGGTGTGTGGTAAAAGGCACAACTTCCCTACTGGATTATATATTATACCTCGTGAGGGTATCGCACTGCTTATGGCCCGTATAGTGTGTGCACATACACTCACCGGGCGCTTTATAAATAAATGTAAATACGTGTAGGCTGTTGACTTCTCACGGTGTTGTTAACGGCACAGGGTAATCTATGTCGTGATGCACGGTCACACCGGTAATGGCCATGGCTCCAGCGTAGCGCCCACCCCTAGCGGATTCCCATCGTCTGGCCGTCTGAGACTACAGGAGGAGTGCTGGCTGACCATAGGCCACGCTGCTAATGCAGAGAAGGGAAACACACACCTGCTCCTGCAGAAGCGTCAAGATGCCCTCCACGTCGCCCTCCTCCACGTTCTCCTGGGAGACGACCTCATAAAGGGGCGGCTCGTCCGGGTACTTCTCCACATATGTGAATTTCAGTGTCGTCTCCACGGCTAAACACAAGACAAAGAGCGGGATAACATGCGAAACCAAACTCTAAAGCTCCATGACATCTCATTTCCCGCCTAAGGTTGGGTGTGTCACAGAACTACGGCGTTACGTTCGTTTTCAGCATTAATGGTTTGATGGTGTTTAGCCATAAGCACAGTGCTCACTGATACCAGTTGGCAGCACTGGTGACACACAGGTGTGTCAAATGTATAACCTGTAAATAACCGAAGCAGTAGCACTAGCAATACTGAACGCAGGTTCTGCTGTGTTGCTGCTGTAAAATATGCCTACATTCCAGGTGAATGTCACATGGAGCTGGAGGTACAACAGGCTAAAACTAAACAGATGAAACTAAAAAAATGCTGAAATATCCCGGGATTCAAAACCTGGAAAGATTCGAATGCGTTACCATGTGTACTCATGTATGTATGTAAGATGTACGTTTAAAGCGTCGATATCTGGAAATCATTTTGCACATTTCTGAGTTTGACACGTATAATTTTAATATGGATGAATGGAGATAAGGATGACAGTAAAGCGTCTTGTTTCTGGCCATTGAAACTCACTGTCATCGTTGTCACCAGCGTCCGAAGTCACCTTGATAGTGAAGGCTGTGGGATTTTCGGAAAGCACTGTTGAACACAGATTGCGAATTATTAAAGCAGGTCCCGGGACAATGACACGCTGCGCAATCTGCTTTACAGTACATTTAACCCTCTTGATTTGTTTGTACTGTAACATATAGTGATCATGGCCCCATCATAATGGAAAATGCATCTAATACTACGTACAATTTGCGCGCACATTACCAATTGCACTGTAAGGTTCATGGATTAGAATTAAAAAAAACAAGACCTTCCCCACGGTTAGAAATTAAGTAACAAGAACTTTGTTGTTGTTGTTAACTTTTTCGGGTTTACTGTAACTCACACACTGGCTGAGATCGTCAGTTAGGTGATGCACTAACGTTCTAACGAGGCGCATTAACTCTCACAACCACGTGAGAGAATACTAGTGATCTGAGGCCCCAGCAGACACTTATACCAAACACCGGTGCTAGTATGGGTGTGTTCCGCATGGACGCCGAACGGAAAGCGCTCCTGCGGAGGTGCCGCTCCGCTAACGCCAGCCGACGCGTCACCGCCACCGGGCGGCGAGGCTATCCAGCAGCCGCGGTGACGCGGCCGGGCCGTTCAGCTCAGTGTTTACGGTACCCGTGAATGAATCCGGGTAGATGGACTCGATGGCTTCCAACTCGTTCCGCTGCTCCTCTCCGTAGTCCGTCATCTTGTCCCGTAACTGTCCATCGATTATCACCGCTGCTCAGTCAAACGGGGATGCCATGCGGGCCGGTAGCTGAGGCGGGGCCTAGGATGAATCGACTGCTCGGCGATCGGCCCCCAAGCGACGGTAGCACCAGTACTAAATGCTCCCCCTATATGCGCCAAGCAAGAGCAGCGGAATTATTTTTTCTATTGGCTTGGTGTACAGCTCCGCATAAAACACGTTCCTTTAATGTTTACAACATAAAGACGCTGTTGAAGGATATCTGTGATAGATTAATTATTTTATCATTAGAAGTCACGTGAAGCTGGTCACATGACACATACTACGGTGCATTGCCGTATTTAATATAATATTGTGCCCTATTAAATTTACATTTTGGTAGACGGTGCCCGTGAAATGATTATATTCGCCACAACATTTTGTAAATGTGTATTTAACGAAGATGTACAACGGCTAACCTACGATCCAATCCTGTGAGGCTATAGTGTGTTGCACACTCCGATACTGCACGCCAAAATGTATATAACTTTTTTTGAGATACTTTATTGATCCCCGTGGGGAAATTGTCTTCTCACCTCCCCCAACTTTGCCCTCCAACTTCTGCTAATTGTTATGCGGATCACCTAACTGGTAGTGGTGTGCGATATTGCTGAATTTGGTATCAATCCAATACCAAGTAAACACAGGACCAATATCACCGATATCGATACCAATACTTTTTACTTATAGAAGCAGCTTATGTACTATGTAGGGGACAGCAATGCATCATCAATATGCTAAATCTGATTTAATTTTCATAACCACCAAATGATTTTGTGATTTCTGCACTCCACATTTAATTAGTTTAATTAGTTCATTATGAAAAACGTTTTTTATTATTGTAATGAACTAAATTTAAAAACGTGAAATCAGCATAAATTATTGGAAAGAAAATGTTTTAAAACTTAAATTGGTCTTTTCAAGTTACTTATTTAGAAACAACAGTAAGAAAAAAAATCACGTGACACGACGACAACAAACCACAGCAGAGCAAGGGGGAGAAGGAGGAGCAAAGTGAGCCGCAAGATGCAGACGGAGCAGTGTTTGTTTGCACAGACGTGTCTAGTTTGGGAGGGTAGAGGAGAGAGATTGGAACACTATCGATCCCATCACGCTAGTATCGATCCGATACCAATACCAACGTTTGGATATTTGGATCGATCTGCCCACCCCTACTAACTGGCAGTCGTGGTCGACGCGTTAGCGACCACTGATGTATTCACATCCTGGCCATTTAGCAAGGATAGAAAATTATTGTCTATTGTTTATTACCTCTCCGTGACCTGCAAAAGTTGACTAATGGAAATAGTGGAGCATAATGAATGAAGGTTCAGACTGATCCTGTAGCAAGCTTTATTTCTGAAAGCTCACGGTGGCGAATGTTTGAAAAATACCACTGGTCTTCTCTCGTAACAAAAAATTTATTTGGAGTAAAAAAAAGCATACAAAACTGCATATATCAGTCGCAACAAAATGTAACATTTAGACATAGATTTCCACAGTTTGACCATAGAAGGTGTTTGGAATGTTGAAATCTCAGCTTCAGTACAATTCAAAATATTATATTTCTCCCCATGACCACAGTCTTTAGTTCAGTCTCACCATGGACTTTGACAAGTGTGGCCTTACGGGGTTTGAGCCAAAATATTTTGGCTTAGCCCCACTTCATTTTGTTTGTATTCACTGGAATTGGCAATTCAAGGCAATAACGATAATTTATTTGATATACGAAACTGCTAGCATTCCTTAAGATTTCATTTCTCAATATTAAATAGTATACATTAAAGTATGCCCCCAGAATCAAACACAGGTTTATCCTCTGAGCCTAAGCCAACCTTGCCTCTCACCTCTCCCCCAATCCCCAGACTGTCCTGCTAACACCTAGACTGAGGTGTTATCACATTATGCGTTACACTGATGTCTCAACAGTATCCGTGGTTCTGCAAACTATTGTGCCACAGCTGGCCGTAAGGGGGGAAAGCATGTACACTCACCCTGCAACACAGTCCAAGCACATAAACCGGATGTGGGGAGTCGAATCTTAGTCACTTACAGGCAGGTCTTCAGAGTTCCAATGCCCAGAAGCACTCCCGTGTCTCAGTGCTAGTGTGAACTCTATTGTGCCCTATTCAAAAAAGGAAGTCTCCTTTGCAGAGGTACATTTTTGCAGCATAAGCTACAAGGAAACTGAGGCTCTACCCTTGAACTGTATAAGATACCACATAATGTAAGATATCTGAATTCCCACCAGTGTTAGTACAGTTTCAAAATTTAAATATAGTTTTCGAGCTATTTTATGGGTCTGATCTTTAGAAAATCCAACATGAATACTAAGTGCACATAATGTACTGATGTCCTCATAATGGGAAAGAAACATGTTCCAAATATTATTAATGAAAATTCAATGATAAACAAGTTACTACATTAGTAGTATTAATTAATAATTTAAAATGGTAACAACATATTTGATACATTGTCCTTTTTTGTTAGTTTTGGATGCAATATTTATAGTTTTTATCTTTAGTTTTTTATTGTTACTTTATGTCAGTTTACAAAAATGCTTCGTATGGTTTTCGTTTTTCGAAATTGATCACATTAATTAGTGCATCGCTCCTGGTGACCATATAGGATTGTCTTCTATATATAATTTGGCCCTGTTATGCGGTGCTTAAACACACAGTTGGATGCTTGAATCCCACCTCTGCTTTGTGCATGTGCATTGTTTACATGTTCTCTTGGTGTCACTTTGGAGTATACATCTTCCATCATAGAAGTGCTGACCCCACCTGAAAGCCAATTGGCCCTGGAGTGCCCCCATCCCTGTCACTCACCAATTCAAAACACATCATTGGCTAAGGTTGAGCCCACTGTCTGAATTATGGATCCTTTTATGCCCTCGAAATAAAAAAATACTTGAAATGCCCCAGCTACCCATGTGTCCTGTGCTGCCCGTGATAAACTCCAACCCTCCCCCCACGACCTCGAGCAGAATAAAAGGTTACAGTATCAAATTGGACGTCAAACACTTCACAGCTGCACTGCATGCTGCATTCCTCAGGCATCTGATTCAGTGAAGGATATCCTCTGCTCAGTCTGTCCCATTGGAATCTATAGGGTGTCATTCAGGGCCTCCATCTCAGCTATCTTCTCAGGGCTGTAGTCGCGGTTGGGATGCTCCACGAAGCGCTGCAGCGTGCTGTAGCACTGGTCGCTGTGGGAGAAGGTGTAGAAAGCCGAGATCTCCTCCCATGCCTTGTGGTTGGGGAAGGGGAAGGCCTCGGGGTCGCGGTTCTCGAAGAAGCTGGTGAGGTTCCGGTCGGCCAGCTTGGTGGCGTAGTCGCTGGCGTAGCTGTCGAACTTCTCCCTCTCTTTGTCCATGTACTTGTTCCAGAAGGTGAGCTGCAGGTAGCTCACCTCCGAGCGACAGTTCTTGTAGCAGGTGCCGGCCAGGCCGATGGCGGCAGCGGAGATGATGATGCACCAGCCGAGGATCTGAAGAGACGCACACACACGAGTGAGTCGCCTCGCCCGAATAGTCTCACACACAAACACAACCGTTCACACGCCCATGTCTCCCGGCTCATTAATGACTGAGCACTGCTTGCACTGCTTTTATTGAATCAGGCCCAGTTTTCCATTCTGTATGATGTCAGCATGCTAGGGGGGTTTGGGTAGCCAGTTGATCAAAGGTTTTTTTCCTCCCTATTTCAGAGTTTTCCTCTCCTTCATTATCTACTGGCTTTCTTTCTTACGATCTGTATGCATTATGTCATAACAGATTGCCACCCACCCATGACAAGCACTTTGGAGCGACTGTGTTATGAGAGGCCTTCAAAAATAACAGAGTCACATGGTAAAATGCTTGCTCAGTTGTGTACACACCTACAAGATGATTCGCGCACACCAGATCACGCTCAGTTAAATATGGACATACCTGTCCACACATGCTCCTGCAGACTCACATACAGCCATGCACACTGGACAAGTTGCACTCACGCATGCATCTTCGTAATGAGGAAGTCACACACACACACACAAGCTACCAAATGACAGCTGAAATTTCCATAACACGATTTCATAAAGAAAAAAAAAACGTAGAGGAACCAGATAAACCAGATGGGTAGGTCCTGTAAATACATAGTTCCGTTGACTTCCAAGATTCACTGTGTCATAAACATGGGGCATATGTCACTCTTCCTCATACCAGCACATACATGTAATCCCACTAACACATTGGGAGAACATTTCAAACTGGATTTAAGGAAGCACTTCTTTACACAGCCTGTAGTGTAGTTAGTGCAAGCTAAATCCTTGGGTTCCTTTAAATCAGAGCTAGATAAGATTTTAACAACTCTGAGCTATCAGTTATGTTCTCCCCAAGCGAGCTTGATGGGCCGAATGGCCTCCTCTAGTTTGTATAGTTCTTTGGTTCTTATGTTCTTATTGCAGTCACTCACGCCACCTGTCTACCCTCACATACACAATCACACCCTTCCCGCACGACAGGAGATTTACACACTGAAATTTGCGCTGTTACACACCTGGGACTGAGCGCGCAGCATCAGCAGAAGCGTGGTGGTGTCGTCCGGGGACAACTGGGTCTTTCCACAGGGCACTCGTGGCAGCTCACGCTGGCACAATTCAGTGTTGTTCTTGCAGAACATCTTCACGATCAGGTTTAAGTCGGTGCCGCTGACGGCACACTCGTAGAAGGTCCCGTTGAGCAGGGCCACAGACAGCCACATGATGGGCGCCACCAATGCGTTGGCCAACACCTTCAGCAGGGCAGTGCTGCAGCCCAGGAAGCCCCCCTGCGGACACATCTTACGTGGGTTCAGGCAGCACCCCGTCAGGAGTCTCCAAAGCCGGGTGCTGAGGAAGAAGCTCAATACGAGCAGCACGAAGGCGGGACCCAGCAGGAAGGTGAGTCCGTAGACCACGTTCTGGCTGCGGTTGCAGGGACATTGGAAGGAGAACATGCTGAAGAGCCGCTCTCCGCCAATGGTCACGGCAGCCATGACGCTGTAGCCGATGGTGGTCTTCTGGTTTGTTAAAAAGTTCACCAGCGTCTTGTAGGCATCCATGCTGAAAGTTGGGCTCCCGATGTCTCGCTTGCAAGTGAAATGTAAACCAGGCAGAGAATCCGTCTTGCTGTTGCTCTGCTCTTCTTGTGAAGACAAAGAGTAGCAAACCCCACCCATCTGCTCGCTCTCTCACTCTCTCTCTCGCTCTCTCACTCTCTCTCTCACTCTCTCTCTCTCTCTCTCACTGTCTCACACTCCCTCTTTGTTTTCCCTCTCCCTCATCCCTCCCCCGCTAAATCACATGCAGGCTGCGATTCACTTAGAGTCCTGGAATACATTAGGGTTCACCAGCTGAGAATTCCCCAAAGCTCAGGCCTTGGCGTCTGCGTATCTGGTATCTCTGTAAGGCCAGTCATCAGGACAGAGACCCAGTCTGAGAAAAAACCAGCTCTGTGTGTCAAGCATCAGCATTCCAGCTTAAATATAACATTATCTAAGGCATGTTCATTCCTGCAGGGACCGCTGGAAGTGTGGTTAGGTGGCCGCACACACACACCCTCACACACAAACACACGTACACTAAGGGCGTCAGCTGTGAGCTGCGTTAGTTTCATTCTGCCCAGAATGCAAACCATCTGTAACGCATTACAGGAAACTAGCTGCATATCTTCATTATAATTAAAGCCCACCTCGTCTATGTTTCATATCAACACTTTTCAATGGATCCTTCCGCGCCACTTCTGTACATAGTCTTTGGTGCCAGCGCTAAACAGCCTGGCTTGCATAAACCCAGCAAGAAACGAGTGAATTGTAAGATTTGCATGTGTGTCAGTGGGCAGCCCGTTTCCCGTTTATATCCGGCACTAGCTCGGCGGTGGTTAGCGTTGTTTTGACAAAGATGAGTTTGTAGGGTGCCACACTCCCCTGCGACACCCGGACACGCACACACAGCCATACCCACATCACTCCCTTCCCCAGATTAACATCCCTCTGTCTCGCAGAGGGGTCAATCACCATGATGCACCCACAGAAGTCTGCTCTGACAAAAGAACAGCATAGCAGCATGCATTCAAATGTGGTTTTAGATGGCCATCCTTTTGTCATGACGATGTCGTAAAGAATTGAGTTCCTGAGGGAACTGGGGAAGCCCTAATGTGGTTAGACTAATCTTTCTTTGAACAAATTACGAAATGTGAAGTGTATCGAATTTCCTGTTTTTTTTTTTTTTAAATTACCATCCAGGAAACACAGAAAAGCTAGTCACAGGCATGGTCCTGACTTTTGGCATTTACATGCAGGCTGTCATGACCCAACCCGTTCGATCCTCTTGTGTGCCACGTCCCCTCGTTAACCTCATGTGAAATCCCTCCGGTTACCAGCTGTTTCCTGTTATTTGTGATCAGTCCTGTGTATTTCAGTTCTCATTTAAGTTTGTTTCCCCAGTCCGGTCACTGACATCGTTACGCTGTTCTGTGCTGTTCCCTGCTCGTGTTTAATAAACCCTTCGTGATCCTAACCCTCTGGACTCCCGATTACGCTTCACCGCTCCACACCCGGCACAGGACATGACACAAGCTGCATAATTTTCTGTTTTTTATATCTATACTTCCATGTTCACTTTGCATTCATTTATACATGAGTCATGTAATTAAAAAAATTATTCAGTTGCACAACCATACAAATCATTCAAATTATGAAATACTAGAAAACAGAAATAATGCCTTATCTCTGATCATAACTTTTTGATTTTATTTTTTAACGTCAAATACTTATCCTTCAGGTTTCTAAAGCATCGATTTTCCTTCATCCACGAAGCTGAGGGCCGCAGGGGCGGGCTCTCCCGGCTCCGACCTGTTCGACATGCGGTTGTGATCACCAGCACCCGTTTCCACATATTTCTGCAGGAGGCTGTAGTATTGGTGCTTTGTGCTGAAACTGTACAGGGAGGAGATCTTCTGCCAGGCTTTATTGGCAGGGGTCACCACAGGAGCCGGGGGCGTCAGCTGGAAGAAGCTGTTCAGGTTCCGCTCGGCCAGACTCTCCGCGTGCTGCGCCATGTACTTCTCTAAGAGACAGCCCTCCTTGCTGCTGTACTCCTGCCAGAACTTGAGCTGCATGTAGCTGACTGGGGATCTGCACTTGGCTACACAGGTGAACAGGAGGCCGAACACAGTGACGCCAGCGATCAGCAGCCAGCCCAAAACCTGCCGTCAAACAGAGTTCAGATTAATTACTCGCACTGGTTGTTCCAAAGACTGGTAAGCCAGTGGCAACTTTTTTACATTCGTTTTATTACATTTTTTACATTTATTTAGCGGGCAGATTCGTCCAGAGTGACACAATTCATTTACACGAATTGAAGAGATGCGATTTGTGGAAGAGACGTTATGTGTTCAGTGTCACGCCCTGCCTTCCTGCCCCTCCTGTTTTCTCCCTAGCGTGGCTCTAATGAGCTACACTATGTGTTAGTCCTACCTAGAGGTCGACCGATATGGGTTTTTCAGTAGCCGATGCCGATGCCGATATTTTGGAGTCAGGGTCAGCCGATGGCC